>OX421495.1:50135702-50633202 GCA_949126835.1 Anisus vortex | reverse complement strand
CATTCTTCTTCTTCTGTTATTAGCCAGTCTGCAGAGCAGTTTGCTCTCTTGCAGTCAATGCCAGACAAACATAGGTTTCTTGGGCAGCTTTCAGTAGTTTTTTTACGGCTTTTTTTTTCAAACCCACAGGTGATTAAGCACTGGAGTTATTCATTCTTTCACCTGGTCGTTTCCAGAACCCTGACACCCACACGCAAGTCCACTAGTACTCGAGGGGTCGCACAGTTATAGTCTCGTTTCACTGGAATCACTACTGTGGGGCTCATACATTTTGAGGCTCATCGCAAAGGGACAATTATGGCTTTTAGCATCTGTTTTTTTTAAATCAACAGTGGTCTCATTGATTTGATCTTAACTGAATGTAACAACTGAACCGGATCACCATTCTGAATCAACCATGAAGATAACCTGATTCGAATCTCGGAACACAGAGTTGTTTTAGCGGGATTGCATTATTGAGATCTTTTATATTTATGTTATATATATATCTTATATATTTATCTTATATATAGTCTATATATGTACAGAAAGCTAGAAAAATTTGAAACAAAAATCTTATTGAATATTGAATACATTTTAGGAAAGCTTTAAGTACTGAAATTCTCTACCATCTTTAAAAAAAGTTATGATCATGGAAATGTAAAAAAGTAGCTCGACTATATTGCTAACATAGAAAATAATAATTTCAGCAGAGAATAGAGCCCAGGTCACCCGCATGGCATTTCGGCATGCTAACCACTCAGCTAGGGAGGACACATGGAGAAAGCGAGATCGCAAAAGTAAAATAATACAACAAGGTCACGTGTCTTCCAATTAACCAATGGGGATCGGAATCCACACACACCTCTTATATAATATATATATATCTTATATATATGCTTAAAAAAATAGAAGAGTAGGCGTCATTTTCACCTTTCATACCTGCTGTCTATAAAATACTTTATTGGGTTAATATGTTTTGGGTGAGGGGGGAGGAGAAGTACTGATAACACACTATTGTTATATAGAATCGTTATATCTTTATATCTAGCTAATTATGTATCCATTTATATTTCTATGTAATTATCTTTATTTTCATATAATTATTACTTTAATTTTCAACCATTCCAATTCTCTATCTATTTTGATTCTTTTCAATTACAGATCTATCTAATTATCTATCTATCTATTTTTTCCATTTATCTATCTATTTAACTATTTCTCTCTCTCTCTAATATATCTATTTAATTATCAATCCATTGCATTATCTATCTATCTAATTATCTATATTTGTAGTTATCTATACATCTAAGTAAATTGATAACTATATATTATATATATATATATTTATCACTTTATTTATCTGACCACATATCAGTCTACTTATCTATTTATTATCTTTCTATCTAATTCATTTTCTTTCCGACTATCCATAAAGCTATCTAATTATCTAAGTATTTGTACAAGTCGTTAGTTTTCCCGTAGATTTATTGCCCCATTTACGGATAAACGGGGTCAAGACAATTAATCTTCGTCTGCTAAAGGTCTTTCTAATTACACGTACTTAGCATTACCGGGTAGAGATGTCAAAGGTCAATTAAACAGTATGCACCTACTGTGTACAGCAACTTGCACAGCGACCAGAGGCTGTTCCCAAACGCAATCATTTCTTCACTTTCTTTCACTTATTTCGCCCCCGATCCCGCGTCACGCCTCCCACCCAAGAGCCACAGAGAGATGCAGGATTTAATTAATAGTAAACAGTTACGTCCAAGAAAGTATTGATGTCTGTTTGGCCTCACAAGGCCCTACTGAAATAAAGACAATCCCAATCCAAAACATAATCAGAGTATAATCAAGCAGTCATAAAAAAAAAGATTGTAAAATTCATTGTAATTCAAACATGTTATATTCATTTACCAATGTTATCATAATCATAATGCGTCCCAACCACCCCATTTTCGTGTGGCTATACACACAGACGCCCCTGGAATTAGAAACTGTTAAGAGAAAGTAGCACTACCCGCACGGGCCGCACCCCCCCCCCTTTTCACACCCCTCCCCTCCTCCGTCTTGGAGAGAGTTAGTTATTCTGGGAATTATAATGATCTTGGCAAACGGGCAACAGAGACTCGTTCTGACATCAAAACACAACCAGCTGAGTACTACGTCATCAGTTTTTGCGTAGAGCTAACCCCATGTACCTATGACAGACAAGTTATCGTTTACTTAGAACCGTTTTAGTTTCTTGGTATACAAAAAGATAGATGTTTACATCTGATCCAATAGAAGTGGTTGCGAAAAAGAGGGTTGGCCATGGAATAAATCCAGATAACTTGTCCAACATTCATTTAAATTGTGCTAATCAACATACTGAGACATTCATACATAAACATAGGGGGATACACACAGACACAAACATACATGAACATAAAGAGACGAACACAGACACATTAACATACATACAAACACACCTACGGAGGAAAAAGGTATCGTGAGAGAGTTAATGACAGGAAGAAATGACTTCTCCAGCCTACCTCCAGTGAGTGATAGACGGAACGAGCGAGCTCTCGATAAAGCCATTTCATACCTTGCTCCCCTTTGAAATTTGCGTCTATTTTACCACTTGGTCAAAAGTCTACCTTTTGACTCTATTAGCGTTCGGCAAATATCTATTTTTAGTATGTTTTACAAGTCATTTAAAAACCTAATTAATTAGTACATTTAAATTTAATTAGTAAAATGTAATGAATATCTCAGTATTTTTTTCGCATTCATTCAAGATTAACTTTGGCCTGGTTTAGAATACATGTGTTGTTTTTCTTGTTGTTATTGTTACACATTCGATTGATTTTTCAAAGTTATATTTATAAATTAACCGTATGAAATATTTTGATACTATGTTAATTAAGGCAATTCAGAACCAGTGAAATCCTGTTGAGACTAAGATAATGACATAAGTAAAATACCCTCTATGTTTATTGATCATCAGAATGCTTGGTTCCCATTCTATTGTATACACTAATACACGAATACATAAGGTTCTTAGTTAAGCTGGACTTAGACTAAGAATACTTGACAGGTGACAACTTACAATATTAACACTTAAGATGGGGCAACTTACTATAATAATACTGCGCATAGGACAACCTATACAAATAATACTGGACGTAGGACAACCTATACAAATAATACTGGACGTAGGACAACCTGTACAAATAATACTGGACGTAGGACAACCTAAAAAAATAATACTGGACACAGGACTGCCTATACAAATAATTAAGAAACAATATTGTGTCAGAATATGTGTCAGTATGGGGTGGGTGTAAAGGTAGCAACTCATGCAGATAATCCAGAGAGTACACATGTGCTCATCTAGGTCACGTGACTTACTGTACACGTGTACACACACTATGGCCGGGGTACACATCTTGATGTACGAGTGGTACGCAGGTGTGTGTGTGTGTATGAATCTTTATCTAACAAACAGACGAAAAAATAAACATAAATACAAAAGAAAGTGAGAGAGAGAAAGAGAGAGAGGGAGAGAGAGAGAGGGAGAGAGAGAGAGAGGGAGAGAGAGAGAGAGAGTGAGAGAGAGAAAGAGAGAGAGAGAGGGAGAGAGAGAAAGAGAGAGAGAGGGAGAGAGAAAGAGAGAGAGAGAAAGAGAGAGAGAGAAAGAGAGAGAGAGAAAGAGAGAGAGAGAGAAAGAGAGAGAGAGAAAGAGAGAAAGAGAGAGAAAAAGAGAGAGAGAAAGAGAGAGAGAGAAAGAGAGAGAGAGAGAGAAAGAAAGAAAGAAGGGAAGAATGGAACAGGTAAATGAAATCGTAAATCACCGTTCCGGTCCACTTCTTACAATGTGATCTGGGATGCCTCCAGTCCACTCACACAAGCTTCTTTCCAGCATACATACCTACTCAAAGCCAGTTCTCAATAGCAAGTCATCACACACACATACACACAGTGATGTGTGTGTGTAAGGGGCGATAATTCATCCAAGCGCCTACACACATGTGCGCGTGAGCCCTAGAGGCAGGGGGTGGGGGCAAGAAATGCGCGCCAACTAACTCACGTGCAGCACAGAGTCAGGTGCATGGCCAGATACGCCAGCCAACACGTCACGGTGGCAAGCGAAACACTTTATAAAACACCAACGCAATGCTCCATAATCTAATCATATAAAACACGCATATTTATTTTGTGTACATAAATATTATTGAATTTTGAGACTGGCGAAAACTGTTAAAAATAATAAGACTAATATCTGTGATGATGTAAAATTAAAGAGATTAGTTTTCTTATATGTTACAGACGCTCCTTCTTCAGAATATTCTCAATTAATTGCGGGCCCTCAAGAGACCATTTATGGCAACAATCAAGCGGCGCAAGCTGACATGGTTCGGTCATGTGGTGTGGCATAATAACTTGCCAAAAAAAAACCAATCCTCCAAGGCACAGTAGAAGGTGGACGTCAAAGAGGCCGTCAGCGGAGATGCTGGTTCGACAATATAAAAGATTGGACAAAGCTGTAAATGACTGAACTATTGACAGCCGCTCGAGATAAGCAAAAATAGAGAGAGTTGACTGCTGAGGTGTCCATACGCTCCCTCCCCCCCCCCCCCCCAACGACCATAACGGTCACGGGTTTGATGGCGATGATTGCGTCCTACGCTCATCCGTGGTTGAGACTAGTCTTACATTTTGATTAGTGTTTTAAATGATGTTAAGCGACTGGTTTGCTTTATTTTTGTCAGGAAACCCATTCCATGCCTGGGTGCAAAAACTTTAATGGTATTCACCATATAGTAAAGGCCTGATTCCAATTGGTAATGAAATAATAATATAAGTCTCCAGTAATCTATGGCTATAGGACAGTAATATGTGTCCGTACGGATATATAAGTCTCCAGTAATCTATGGCTATAGGACAGTAATATGTGTCCGTACGGATATATAAGTCTCCAGTAATCTATGGCTATAGGACAGTAATATGTGTCCGTACGGATATATAAGTCTCCAGTGATCTATGCCTATAGGTCAGTAATATGTCCCCGTACGGATGTGATGGGGGCTCGGTGGACGAGCGGCAGCGCGTCCGGCTGGCGTACCGTAGTTCCTGGGCTCGGACCCTGGTCAAAATTAGGTTTTGTTCTCGGGTCTGGAGGGTGTCCCTGAGTCTTCCCAGCACTAATGGGTATCTGACTTAAGTGCTGGCCACACAATCCCCTAGTGATCCTCGTGGTCACATATTGGTGAACGCTGCTTCCCCGTCCATATGGATCAATTTGGATACTTTACTACTTTACCTTTTTTTTTAAACCGATGTGTCCTTTTCTACGATAAACAAAATGCTAGATAGATTTCTATGCGCTATCTATGTAAGATAAGATAAGATAAGATTGCTTTATTGATCCAAATGAATGGAAAATTGACTTGATTACATAAATTCCGTTTTTCAGCATACCTAAAACAATATTAAAGAACCATTTGTACTCAAACACAATAGACATTCACGCACACTATCATACCATTTATCATACAAGAAAAAAGTAGGCCTATTATTTAGGAGTCAGCTAATGAGCCATCGTATTTCCTGGCTGAAAGGTGATTCTTTTGAAAGAGTCTTACTGACAGTGGAACAAAAGAGTTCTTAAATCTCTCTGTTCTTGCCCTTATGGAAAGAAGCCGACCACTTCGACTAGATATTATGTAGCTATCATGAAGCGGGTGTGCATGATCTTGGAGGATTTTATCAATCATAGACAGGCACCTTGAACTGAAAATATCCGCAAGAGATGGTAATTCTGTCTGTGTAGTACGAGAGGCTTTGTTTATTAGGCGGTCTATCCGATGTTTGTTCAATGTGGTGGTATTACCATACCAGCAGGTGATTGCAAAGGTTATGATGCTACCAACAGTCGCCGAGTAAAATAGATTCATAATGGTTTTCTCTATGTGAAATATTTTTAGTTTATTAAGACAGAAAAGTCGTTGGTGCATTTTCTTACAAAGGATTTGGCAGTGGTCAGACCAAGTCAGTTTGTCAGTAATTGTGACGCCAAGATATTTATATTGCGAGACTTGATCTATTATTTGGTTGTTTATGTGCAAATCAGTCAGCTTGCGTTTCTCCTTCCGGAAGTCTACAATCATTTCTTTCGTTTTTGTGATGTTCAATATCAGGTAGTTATCTCCGCACCATTTGTAGAAATCTGAGGTCGTCCTGTGATAGAGACTGTCGTCACTGGAAACAAGGCCGACAATGGCTGTATCATCGGCGTATTTGATTACAGATACTGTATCGATTGCTGAACTTTGAATGTCATTGGTGTAAATTGTGTATAGAACGGGAGAGAGGACACACCCTTGAGGCGCTCCAGTGCTTATTTCTCTTATTTGTGAGGTACATCCCTCTACTCTGACAAATTGAGGGCGGTTTATCAGAAATTGCATGATCCAGGCTTGGATGTGTTGACTGACATTTAAAGCAGATAGTTTCTGTATCATAAGGTGTGGTTGGATGGTATTGAATGCAGATGAAAAGTTAACGAAGAGTATTCGAGCGTAATTCTTCGGCGTATCCAGATGGTGGTACAGTCTATCTAACATTAATGCTATAGCATCCTCTGCGCTTCTGCCTTTTTTGTAAGCAAATTGGTAGGGATCAAGGCTTTTGTGCACCTTATTTAGTATACGTCTGAGAATAATTTTCTCAAAACATTTCATGATAATAGATGTTAAAGCGACAGGGCGTAGGTCATTGTTGCAAAGGACTTTTTCTTTCTTTGGTACGGGCACAATCTCTGAGGTTTTCCAGATAATAGGAATAGTATGGTTTTCCCAAGATTGATTAAAAATGTAGCAAAAAATAAAGGACAGCTGTTCCGCACAAAGCTTTACTAGTCGCCCACTTATTCTGTCTGGTCCTGACGCTTTGGATATGTTTACTTGTTTAAACAGTGACGTCACAACATCTACACTGAAACCTTCCTGACTTTCATCTAGAATTAAATTTAAATTGTTAAAAGATGACATTATGTCTTGGTGAATAGATCGAAAATCGTGACAGTCAAAACGGCAGTAAAAATTATTTAGTTGGTTGATAAAAGTATTAATATCTTCATTCACACTCAGAGTGTTACGCTTGGGTACATAGCCCGTGATTTTCTTTAGGCCATCCCAACATGCGTTTGAATTGTTCATACGAAAGAAACCTTCAATTTTTTGTTTATACTGTTTTTTGCCTTCATGTATTTTCTTTTTAAGTTCTTTTTTTGCGGAAATAAATTCTGATGTAGGCCTACCATTCTTAAAAGCATTTTTCTTGTTCAATATTGCTTCTTTAATTTCGTTAGTCATCCAAGGTTTGTTGTTTTTAAATACCCTAATTTTCCTTCGAGGGATAATTTGGTCTTCACAAAAAATAATATAGGAGTTGACAGTATCTGTTAGTTGATCAATGTCGGGACAATTATTTATAAAGACATTCCAATCAGTCTGTTCTAGACAGCTTTGTAGTCTTCCCACCGCCTCCTCTGTCCATATCTGAATATATTTAGTTTCAGGTTTTGACAACTTTAAGACTGGTTTGTAACGAGGGGTAAGGTGTATCATTGTGTGATCCGATTCTCCAAGAGGAAATAAACTGTGAGAGACATAAGCACTTAAGCACTTATTATATTACCGTAACACATGTCAAGTGTTCTTTCAAGTCTTGTAGGACAGGACACATACTGGGAGTAGGTTGGTAAGGACTGACTTAGTGATAGTTGATTAAAGTCCCCTAGGACAAGACGAACAGAGTCAGGGCTTGTTGATTCCTGTTCAGTTATGATGTCCAGTAACTGGATGATAGCGATGTCTGTGTTGGCTGTGGGTGGGATGTAAACAAGTGTTACGTATATTTGTGCGAATTCTCTCGGTAGATAGTATGGCCTGAGGCTGACGCACAATACCTCTATGTCTGGTGTGCATATTCTTGTTTTAATTGTAATGCTGTTGATACTGCAATATTGTTTGTTTATATATATTGCCATTCCTCCACCTTTACTTTTGCCACTATTGATGGTTCTGTCTGACCGAAGCAGATAAAATGCTTCTAGGTTCACAGAGGTATCTGGGACAGTTTCGTGGAGCCAGGTTTCTGTTAAGCATATTAAAGAGCTTTCACGGAACTGAAACAGATGTTTGCAACAGCAATCCAGCTCATCTATTTTATTATTTAACGACCTTACATTGCCAAAGACAATAGGTGGAAGATAACCCCTCTGTCCTCTATTCCTGCTTTTAACACGTATTCCTCCCCTTCTGCCACGTTTCTTTAGTTTTGTTCGTGTTGAGACGTGTTTGCTTGTTGTACTTGTTATCATTTATTTTCAAGATGGCGATTAGTTCATTCAATAGTGCGGACACCACTGGATTAAAATAGTTATGTAGGCGATTCTTCTCATATAAACGTAGAGAAACATTAGTTTCAGGTATACATACCACTAAGATACTTCGAGAATATATAATAAATAAATTCTGGTTTGAAAATGAAGTAAAAACGCTGAAAATAACGGCACATAGTAATCAGGTCGCCTGCAGTGCAGCGCCCCGGAAGTATGTTTTAGTATGTAGTCTACATCAGGGTCGGCAACCTAAGGCGCGCGTGCCAGACTTGGCAATCAGAGCGATTTTAAATGGCACACGAGAGACCTCTAGGAGGTTTTTCTTGCTGAGTTTTAATTTCCGGTGTTGAATGAGTTGAACTGTTTAAGCCGATGTTTCTGAAAGACAGCGAATATTTCAGTGAGTTGAACTTGCATCTTTTTTGTTTGGGTTTTTTTAAACTTGAATCTCTTTTTTTTTTTTTTTTTTTTTTTTTTTTTTGCGATTTTTTAAAATTCATCAACTTGAATTGTAAAACAAAGAAAAATGGGCATCAAAATCCTAGATTTGTATAAAGAAATAATAATTAAAAAGTAATTATAGTTAAATTTAACAAAACATAACTTTATTTTTGGCATCACTATCACTATCACTAGAATCAAATTTGGAAACTTTATTTTAATAAAAGGGAGATAATTATTCCGTTTTTTTTGCGGGTTATTTCTAATATGTTTCATATTTTTCTTTTATAAAAGAATTAATGGTTTACAATTTATAACTTTAAAATTATCAAACTATAAAAGATAGTTGAAAATTCTATAAATATAATATGACTAAATAATTTATAATATGTACATTCCTAAACATTACATTAACTACCCAGTTTGTATAATTACAATGTATCTTTACCGCTCAACAATAGTGCACAAATAATCTGTGAATAGTATTAATCAGAATATCTTAGTAAAGCTAAGATAAAAATATACGTAATTATTGTTTTGTGTTGACATTCAGGCTGTTGGCAAGCTGAATGATTTAGAAATCCTAGTTTGGTACACCAGTAGCAAAAGGTAGCCGGCCCCTGGTCTATTCTATATCATGGCGAGTCCATAACAAAAGTATGATGTATAGAACTTTTTTTTTTTTTACAGCAAACAGCTGCGTCTGTAGAATATGTTAGCTATTTTTAGATCTTTGTGGGGAAAATCCGGTCAAATCTGTAGAATACTAAGACAACTAATACACCACTAAAATGCTTGTTCGAAAAACGGTTTAAAAAAAACAACAAAAAACAAAGAGTTTCTTTTCTTGTTAAATGTTATTGTTTTAAGTGTTATTTTTGTATATTATTATTTGTTATACTGCTCTGTGATTGACACGGACACAATGTTTTTAAATAATTTATTTGTCTACTTCTTCTTCTTCGCCATTATCAACTCCCAGTGGAGCATGGGCCATTTAACAATTTCTTTCCCATGTCTTCATGTCTCTGGCTATCTTCTCCAACTCTTTTCTTGGTCAGCTGCATATCTTTCTCTGCATCTTTCCGCCAGGTGTTCTTAGGTCTGCCTCTTCTTCTTGCTAGGAATTTTTTCCCGGTATTCAAGGGAATCCCTGAGTCTACCCAGTTCTGATGGGTACCTGTCACTAGTTGGGGGTAAAGTAAAGGCAGCTGGGCATTGTGCTGGCCATACATCCCTTAGTATGCCGTGGCCACAGAAACTGGTGAACGCTGCTTTACCAGCCTATGATCAGTATACATCAGGGGTCGGCAACCTGCGGCTCGCGAGCCGCATGCGGCTCTTTCGATGTCGAGATGCGGCTCTCCAGTTCAAAGCGCAAATATTAATAATTATATTATTTTATTTTCAAAACTCATTAAAAAAAATTTATACTGCATAAAAAAAAAAATTACTATATACTGCAAACAGGATAAAAACACTCAACAGAGAACAGTGAGAATAGGTGGAGTAGAGAGTAGGCCTAGACGGAGTCAAGACTACCACCCAGCCAGCAACCCAGCGGTCGGTAGTGTTCAGTCTTCAGTCAGTCTTCCTCGGAGATGACCTTCCGACTTGTCTCATTTGCCAAAAAAAAAACGTGCACACAATAAGAAGTCGATTTCGGAAAGACACTTCACTAGAAAACATACCCGATTCGCTGCTAAATATCCAACCGGCGACGCACGGAAAAAAAGCTGTTCTAGAGCTTCAAAAACAAAAACAGCAGTCGAGTTCTATGCTAAGTAATTGGGGGCAAACTTTGCAATATTACTACAAATCGCAAAAAGGGGGAAACCATTCACTGAACGTCAAAGATTGTTTCATACGTGGAGCTGACGATGATTTAAAAAACAAAACAGAAATGATAAAGATTCGCCATTCTCTGCTAAAACAGTTCAAGATAGAACGGCTAAATGTCTTCAAATGTAACACATATGCAAGTTGAAGACATTCATTTGGCTTCTGCTTTATCACTTGAATCACTTGCTATGGGTGAGTCTTGAGACATAAAAGACACGGCATAAGTTACTTTTTTCGTCAGGTAATATTATATGTCAGCAATATCGCGATGAAACCAATGCAACTATTGACACGAATTAGGCCTACTTCAGCATGGCTATAAACAAAACGAATTCGCCGATAGATTTGAGTAAATCAAAACAAACGCAAGTACTCTCGCGTTCATAGTAAATCCTCTCAACACAAATACAAATGAGATCAACATTGAACCATTTGGAATTGATGCTGGTTCGCTTCAAATGCAATTGCTGGATTTGAAAACCAAACACTTGTGGAATGGCAAGTTCATAAAACTCAAGAGCAAATTAGAAGAGTTGGAGGTCCAGAAAAGCATGTACGTCATGTTGCACAACTGGACAGCTCTAAAAGAAATGCAGCGAGTTGAGACACTCATATTTGACACATGGAATAGTCTTCCAAAATGCTACAGTGAGGTAAAGAAGTTGGCACTTAAAGTACTGACGATCTTCGGGTCAACATATTCGTGCGAGCAAGCGTTCTCTTGTATAAATATAATCAAAAGTAAAATCAGAAGCCAACTAACAAATAAAAATCTAGCGGCGTGTTTGAAAGTTGAAACTGATAACAACAAGTTATGAGCCAGATTTAACCAAACTTTCAAAAGGAATGCAAGGCCAATGCTCCAATAGATGTAGGCCCTAACTATGGTAACCATCTATTAAAATCTATTATTCAATAATTATAGTTATATTATTTGATTACTAATTTAATTATTCTAGCAGAGCTAGCTAAAATACTTTATTATCTTTTGTGCGAAACATTTGTATGTTTTTATGTGAATAAATATTATTTCATATTTTTTTAATCAAAAATCAAATTTTTATACCTAATCCTAATCAAATACCATAATATTGAAACAAAAATGTTAGTGGCTCTTTAAAAACTGGTAGATAGTGTAAATTGTAACTTTTGGCTCTTCCGTCTCAAAAGGTTGCCGACCCCTGGTATACATCCATCGGCAAAAAACTTAGTTTAAAACTATTTTAGAGTGTTATTGTCGTTTCGTTTTTATGAGCGCGCTAAGCATACTTGCATTAGCATGGAGTGATGCGCTATATAAATGACCAATTATTAATTATGATAATTATAGTCCGAAGGGTACTTTACTTTACTACCATTGAATATCTAGTATTCAGCGTAGCAGCAATCCACACAAGTTTGCAATTCTTTCCAGTCACCCCTTTGTTGATCGTCAACTTTCTACTGAGCCATGTAGCCATATAGCCATATAGCCATGTAGCCATATAGCCATGTAGCCATATTTTAATGCTACAGCTAAAAATATTCTAAAGTTTTATTTTTATTACTTATTTGTTTTGATTTCAGAATATTTTAAAACATAACAAACGCAATGGTGAAGGCTAGGATTTTTTTCATCCGGGTCTGGAGGGTGTCCCTGAGTTTACCCAGCTCTGATTGGTTGGGATCAAATAAATGCTGCTGTGCTTAGTGCTGGCCACACAATCCCCTAGTATGACATGAATGCTACTTCATGGATCAATTTGGTCCGACGGGATGCTTTTTTTCACTTAAAAAAAAATACAATTCTCCACAAGTTGGTCTATTAGGTACAATCTATCTCTAGATCCCTATGATTTGATTGAACATCTGATGTATCGAGGGGAGATGACCTTGTTTAAAAAACCCTTGAAATTTGAAAGTTCCATCTCTTTTCCTTCTTTTCGGCAATTCTTAGTATATTACCTTCTTTGTCTTTAATTGTTTTTTTTGTTGTTGTTGGAATTCGCCTGTTTTTGGAATTCAATTGTTATTGGAATTCTCTTGTTGTTGAAATTCGCCTTTTGTTGGAATTCGCCTGTTGTTGGAATTCGCATGTTGTTCGAATTTACCTGTTGTTGGAATTCGCCTGTTGTTCGAATTTTCCTGTTGTTGGAATTTGGCTGTTGTTCGAATTTTCCTGTTGTTGGAATTCGCCTGTTTTTGGAATTCACTTGTTGTTGGAATTCGCCTGTTGTTCGAATTAGCCTGTTGCTGGAATTCGCCTGTTGCTGGAATTCGAATGCTTTAGAACCTTTTTTAGTTTGCAACTTTTTTTACTTTCTTATTGGTTTCTGTGTATTTCTCTTGGGCATCCTATTTTGAGGTCGCCCTGGTTTGCCTGTTCAGTAAAAAAAAAACTTTCATTTCTTTCCATTGCTTGATGTAGTTGTTTTTATTTTATTTAATAGGACTGTCTCAAAGCCATAGACCTAGTTTCTTTTGGGTGTTCATTACAATCATTAACATCTTTAAATACTGCACACTAAGCATTCTTCCATATTCTTTTGTAATTGACCTAATTTTCATTAATTAAAGTGTTATTCAATTTATACATATAACAACAACAAGGAAATAATTCGGAATATTCGTATTTTTTAAACAGGGGAGATAATGTGCACGCATATTTCATGCTTGCATACAATAAAAAAAAAATATCTTTAATGACAGCTCAGTTGTCTGCGCTTGACAATTTTTGCTTTCTCTGAAACCTTTAATAACAAAAAAATCTTCAAAGACTGTAAGCATACAGGTAATACGTTGTTGTTGTTTGTTTTTTTTACTGAGGATATTGAATAGGGAAATGTGTAAAGCTGTGGTACTTCCTCTATGAAGTGTGTAAATCGTGTTTTTTTTTATCGACAGGTGGTATCTGCACACTTATGTTTATTTCTGTTAAGAGTTTGTTATGTTCAAAAGTCGCAAAACTATAAGAATTGAATGTCGTAATTTCCAAAAGTAAAATAAATAAAGTTATCCCGTCGGACCAAATTGATCCATAGGGCCGGGGAAGCAGGGCTCACTGGTTTCTGTGCCCACGGCATACTAAGGGATTGTGTGGCCATGACAATGCTCAGCTGTCTTTACTTTACCGCAACTAAAGTCAGGTACCCATCAGAGCTGGGTAGACTCAGGGACAAACCCTAGACTTTACCAAGACTAGAACCCAGGACCTTCGGTACGCCAGGCGAACGCGCTGCCGGCTCGTCCATCGTGTAATGTCTAAAGGTCAACACACACAAAAAAAGAAATTGAATGTTGTTAAGGTCAAGCAGTATGATGTAACTGTAACAAGTGAAGGTCAGAGCGAGCGCTGCAAGTTCCGTGTCAAGTGTGCGCTGCTAACCTTTCACATCGCCCCGCCCCCTCTCCGTCCTTTCACGGGTCAAGCGGGCGGGATGGGGAAGAGAGAGCGCAGCAGGTGCGGATGTCACTATGGCGTCATCGGTCTTTGTGCACTCGTCACGGCCTCGCAAACAAAACAAAACAAAGGGAGAGAAACAGAAGTGAATGGACTTATGCAGGGATGTCTGATTCTGTTGTAATAGTAGTAGAGGGAGTTTGGGGTGGGGTGAAAATGGTGAGAAGCGCTGACAAAATAATTGGAGTGGGGACCACAATAAGCATTCTACCCCCCCCCCTCCTCTCTGTCCTAATAGTTTTGAATTGTACAAAGAGTCTCCTTCTTTATTTTGCATTGTATTGTTTCTGCAGTGGAACGAAGTCCAATGGCTCTAAACAAGGTTAGTTCGTAACAAGGTAAATTTTTAACAAGGATAGTGTTTTCCCCCCAGACAATCATTACCATTCATACTTTTCTGTAGTGGCCGACCGAAACCAAACCCTACCGAAAAGTTATAAATTGACTTTCAGCCGAAACCGAAAGGTTTACTACGCTTTCGTCCGAAACCGAAATTTAAAGATAAACCGAAATTGCTAAACAAAAGATTTTAAAAAGACTGCACAATAATCCCACTTTCCATTTTTCGACATTCTTTTGGGTGATTAAATAATACGTTTATTATTAGCTTCACACAGATTAATTCGCATCAGTTTAACTATTTGAAATTATCACTAAGCAGAGTAATAGATGCAGCGCTGGCGTTGCAGTCTGAATTTTGAAAGTTAAAACAGATATTCGGCTGTTGACCAAAAATACATCTTCGGATCAAGCCGGTGAAGCAGCCAGCACAATGCCCAGCCAGCCTTTACTTTACCACAACTAATGTCAGGTGCCCATCAGAACTGGATAGGCTCAGGGACACCCTCAAGTCCTGGGAAAAAAACTAACCCTCGAACCCAGGACCTACGGAATCGCCAGACAAACGCGCTGCCGCTGGCTACCGTGCACTGTATCTTTTTGTCGACTGCATGCAAACAAGGCGTGGCGCAGTCTTGTTGGGTGTCTTACGTTACGCAAGGGAACAACAAACAAATTGATAAGCATTCGCAAACACAAATGTCACTTAATCAATCGAATCGAATTAGTTATAATCAATCGAATCGAATTAGTTATAATCAATCGAATCGAATTAGTTATAATCAATCGAATCGAATTAGTTATAATCAATCGAATCGAATTAGTTATAATCAATCGAATCGAATTAGTCATAATCAATCGAATCGAATTAGTCATAATCAATCGAATCGAATTAGTTATAACCAATCGAATCGAATTAGTTATAATCAATGGAATCGAATTAGTTATAATCAATCGAATCGAATTAGTTATAATCAATCGAATCGAATTAGTTATAATCAATCGAATCGAATTAGTTATAATCAATCGAATCGAATTAGTTATAATCAATGGAATCGAATTAGTTATAATCAATCGAATCGAATTAGTTATAATCAATCGAATCGAATTAGTTATAATCAATCGAATCGAATTAGTTATAATCAATCGATTCGAATTAGTTATAATCAATCGAATCGAATTAGTTATAATCAATCGAATCGAATTAGTTATAATCAATCGAATCGAATTAGTTATAATCAATCGAATCGAATTAGTTATAATCAATCAAAATCGAATTAGTTATAATCAATCGAATCGAATTAGTCATAACCAATCGAATCGAATTAGTCATAATCAATCGAATCGAATTAGTTATAACCAATCGAATCGAATTAGTTATAATCAATCGAATCGAATTAGTTATAATCAATCGAATCGAATTAGTTATAATCAATCGAATCGAATTATTTATAATCAATCGAATCGAATTAGTTATAATCAATCGAATCGAATTAGTTATAATCAATCGAATCGAATTAGTTATAATCAATCGAATCGAATTAGTTATAATCAATCGAATCGAATTAGTTATAATCAATCGAATCGAATTAGTTATAATCAATCCAATCGAATTAGTCATAATCAATCGAATCGAATTAGTCATAATCAATCGAATCGAATTAGTTATAACCAATCGAATCGAATTAGTTATAATCAATGGAATCGAACTAGTTATAATCAATCGAATCGAATTAGTTATAATCAATCGAATCGAATTAGTTATAATCAATCGAATCGAATTAGTTATAATCAATCGAATCGAATTAGTTATAATCAATGGAATCGAATTAGTTATAATCAATCGAATCGAATTAGTTATAATCAATCGAATCGAATTAGTTATAATCAATCGAATCGAATTAGTTATAATCAATCGAATCGAATTAGTTATAATCAATCGAATCGAATTAGTTATAATCAATCGAATCGAATTAGTTATAATCAATCGAATCGAATTAGTTATAATCAATCGAATCGAATTAGTTATAATCAATCAAAATCGAATTAGTTATAATCAATCGAATCGAATTAGTCATAACCAATCGAATCGAATTAGTCATAATCAATCGAATCGAATTAGTTATAACCAATCGAATCGAATTAGTTATAATCAATCGAATCGAATTAGTTATAATCAATCGAATCGAATTAGTTATAATCAATCGAATCGAATTATTTATAATCAATCGAATCGAATTAGTTATAATCAATCGAATCGAATTAGTTATAATCAATCGAATCGAATTAGTTATAATCAATCGAATCGAATTAGTTATAATCAATCGAATCGAATTAGTTATAATCAATCGAATCGAATTAGTTATAATCAATCGAATCGAATTAGTTATAATCAATCGAATCGAATTAGATATAATCAATCGAATCGAATTAGATATAATCAATCGAATCGAATTAGTTATAATCAATCGAATCGAATTAGTTATAATCAATCGAATCGAATTAGTTATAATCAATCGAATCGAATTAATTATAATCAATCGAATCGAATTAGTTATAATCAATCGAATCGAATTAGTTATAATCAATCGAATCGAATTAGTTATAATCAATCGAATCGAATTAGTTATAATCAATCAAATCGAATTAGTTATAATCAATCGAATCGAATTAGTTATAATCAATGGAATCGAATTAGTTATAATCAATGGAATCGAATTAAATATAATCAATCGAATCGAATTAGTTATAATCAATTGAATTGAATTAGTTATAATCAATCGAATCGAATTAGTTATAATCAATCGAATCGAATTAGTTATAATCAATCGAATCGAATTAGTTATAATCAATCGAATCGAATTAGTTATAATCAATCGGATCGAATTAGTTATAATCAATCGAATCGAATTAGTTATAATCAATCGAATCGAATTAGTTATAATCAATGGAATCGAATTAGTTATAATCAATCGAATCGAATTAGTTATAATCAATCGAATCGAATTAGTTATAATCAATCGAATCGAATTAGTTATAATCAATCGAATCGAATTAGATATAATCAATCGAATCGAATTAGTTATAATCAATCGAATCGAATTAGTTATAATCAATCGAATCGAATTAGTTATAATCAATCGAATCGAATTAGTTATAATCAATCGAATCGAATTAGTTATAATCAATCGAATCGAATTAGTTATAATCAATCGAATCGAATTAGTTATAATCAATCGAATCGAATTAGTTATAATCAATCGAATCGAATTATTTATAATCAATCGAATCGAATTAGATATAATCAATCGAATCGAATTAGATATAATCAATCGAATCGAATTAGTTATAATCAATCGAATCGAATTAGTTATAATCAATCGAATCGAATTAGTTATAATCAATCAAATCGAATTAATTATAATCAATCGAATCGAATTAGTTATAATCAATCGAATCGAATTAGTTATAATCAATCGAATCGAATTAGTTATAATCAATCGAATCGAATTAGTTATAATCAATCGAATTGAATTAGTTATAATCAATCGAATCGAATTATTTATAATCAATGGAATCGAATTAGTTATAATCAATGGAATCGAATTAGTTATAATCAATCGAATCGAATTAGTTATAATCAATCGAATCGAATTAGTTATAATCAATTGAATTGAATTAGTTATAATCAATCGAATCGAATTAGTTATAATCAATCGAATCGAATTAGTTATAATCAATCGAATCGAATTAGTTATAATCAATCGAATCGAATTAGTTTTAATCAATCGGATCGAATTAGTTATAATCAATCGAATCGAATTAGTTATAATCAATCGGATCGTCGAATTAGTTATAATCAATCGAATCGAATTAGTTATAATCAATCGAATCGAATTAGTTATAATCAATCCAATCGAATTAGTCATAATCAATCGAATCGAATTAGTTATAATCAATCGAATCGAATTAGTTATAATCAATCGAATCGAATTAGTTATAATCAATCGAATCGAATTAGTTATAATCAATCGAATCGAATTAGTTATAATCAATCGAATCGAATTAGTTATAATCAATCGAATCGAATTAGTTATAATCAATCGAATCGAATTAGTTATAATCAATGGAATCGAATTAGTTATAAACAATCGAATCGAATTAGTTATAATCAATCGAATCAAATTATTTATAATCAATCGAATCGAATTAGATATAATCAATCGAATCGAATTAGATATAATCAATCGAATCGAATTAGTTATAATCAATCGAATCGAATTAGTTATAATCAATCGAATCGAATTAGTTATAATCAATCGAATCGAATTAGTTATAATCAATCGAATCGAATTAGTTATAATCAATCGAATCGAATTAGTTATAATCAATGGAATTGAATTAGTTATAAACAATCGAATCGAATTAGTTATAATCAATCGAATCAAATTATTTATAATCAATCGAATCGAATTAGATATAATCAATCGAATCGAATTAGATATAATCAATCGAATCGAATTAGTTATAATCAATCGAATCGAATTAGTTATAATCAATCGAATCGAATTAGTTATAATCAATCGAATCGAATTAGTTATAATCAATCGAATCGAATTAATTATAATCAATCGAATCGAATTAGTTATAATCAATCGAATCGAATTAGTTATAATCAATCGAATCGAATTAGTTATAATCAATCGAATCGAATTAGTTATAATCAATCGAATCGAATTAGTTATAATCAATCGAATCGAATTAGTTATAATCAATGGAATCGAATTAGTTATAAACAATCGAATCGAATTAGTTATAATCAATCGAATCAAATTATTTATAATCAATCGAATCGAATTAGATATAATCAATCGAATCGAATTAGATATAATCAATCGAATCGAATTAGTTATAATCAATCGAATCGAATTAGTTATAATCAATCGAATCGAATTAGTTATAATCAATCGAATCGAATTAGTTATAATCAATCGAATCGAATTAGTTATAATCAATCGAATCGAATTAGTTATAATCAATGGAATCGAATTAGTTATAAACAATCGAATCGAATTAGTTATAATCAATCGAATCAAATTATTTATAATCAATCGAATCGAATTAGATATAATCAATCGAATCGAATTAGATATAATCAATCGAATCGAATTAGTTATAATCAATCGAATCGAATTAGTTATAATCAATCGAATCGAATTAGTTATAATCAATCGAATCGAATTAGTTATAATCAATCGAATCGAATTAATTATAATCAATCGAATCGAATTAGTTATAATCAATCGAATCGAATTAGTTATAATCAATCGAATCGAATTAGTTATAATCAATCGAATCTTATAGTTCTGAATTGGTATAAAGAACAAAGTAAGAGAATTTTCGCAAGAATTTGAACTCATGGCGTTCAACTTCTTGGCGGATTCAAGCAATCTGCCGTTAGACCACACTCATTTTTTTTTTTTTACAAAAGTCCATTTTGTCCAGATAAATTTATCTTGGGCCCCTTCCTCCCTTTTTAATTGCGAACTGTACACTGTACTTCTCAGGCGTTGTTTGACTCTCTATAGGTGTCCAGCTCCAAATATATTCAAAGTTTTTTTTTTCTTAACAACGAAGGGCACCATGAACAATGGGTGGAGGGGGCTGGGCGATAGTAGATTGGAGAGAGTTAAAAGTTATACAGGGGTAGGGGGCTGGGCGATAGTAGATTGGAGAGAGTTAAAAGTTATACAGGGGTAGGGGGCTGGGCGATAGTAGATTGGAGAGAGTTAAAAGTTATACAGGGGTAGGGGGGGGAGGGACAGGGTGCCCAAATGTTAACGTTCTGCAAAAGGCGTGACTGGCCTCGATGTAATGGCCTCACAGAAAATAATCACACGGGGGGGGGCATGGGGGCATTGTCTATTCAACACGGGGCCCTATTTATTCACGTCAGTGGAAGAGAGAGAGAGAGAGAAAGAAAAAAAAGAAAGGCATGGGCTCTTAGAAAATGTCTGTCCTGCCCCCCCCCCCTGCCCTATTCTCCCCCCCCCTCGCCCATCACGAAACCGAAATTTTCTTCATTGTCCACACGTGAGGTGGATGGTGGGGGGTGGAGGGGGAGCAAGATAATACGTATGTGCAACGCCCTAAGCCCCCGCTCGTCCACCCCTTTTCTAGTCGTTTCATCCCCTCCCCCATCTTCCCCCCCCCCCCGCCAGCTCTTCCATCTCTGTATTGCGACCTCAATCTATAGACGACAAGCCGTGACCCCAGAGTGTTTTTTTGAATTGTCCTGCAACCCAGTTTTTCTTTTTCATACGTACGGCGCTAAAACAGTTTCATTGGGGGGGGGCAGACAATCAGGGGGCAGACAAACACCGAGACGACGGACTTCTGCGGCTTACCGCTCGGAAAATATGAGAGACAGGGGCGGAGCAATCACACAGAGGACGCCCCCCCCCCCACCCCCAACCTTTAGTTCTCCCCCCCCCACCCACCTTAACAAATCTGATCATCCCTCCCACCAAAACAAAGATTGGACTTTTAAAAACACACACACACATATACAAACTCACGCACACACTAAGAAGTGCACAGCATCCCCCGCCCCCTCACCCTCTTTTTTTTTCTCCACACCAGAAAGTCCTTACAACTATAAAAAACAAACAAACAAACAAAAAAATAGTCGAAAGCACAAGGGGAGACTACTGTCATAAAGAAGTTTTTTTTGTGCTTTGTTGTATTTTGGTTACAAGTGGAACATCACATACAGAGTGATGGCCCTTGACACCAGAAAGATTACATCTTTCTCCCCCCTTTTACCCTCCCGTACTAAACAATGATGCCCTCCCCCCCCCCCTTTCTATTTTTGTATCCTCCCGATCCACCCGAATGGACAATGGCGCTAAAGAAAAAAAATATTACAACTAGTCAAAAAAAATATTTAATTAATATAAAAAAAATGACTAGCCTACCAGAAAAAAAATGAGACGATGAGATGGGGGAGAAGATGGTGGCGCCAACCTAAAACAAAAATTGATAAAATAAAAAGTTGACAAGGTTTTTGGATGACCTTTATATGTTGGGTTTTGTCTGTATAGTTTTCAAAATGGTTGCCGTATTGTTCACCGGTAGGTGGCGCAATGTTGAAGTACGTTTTAAAAAAACGGTTGTTATGACAAACTTCTAACCATTCAATTAGTCTTGACCAGTGTGCCAAAGTAGGATTTCTAATTTATTCAGCGTGCCAACAGAATAAAAGTAGTTCTGCTCTTATAGAAAAGCCCTTGTAAAGTCAATTTAGGGGTTTTCCGCGTGCCATTGAAAATCGCTCTGCGTGCCAAGTATGACACACGTCCGTAGGTTGCCGAACCCTGGTCTAGACCACTAGATCTAGTGTCGAGGGAGAAGGAATCAAGACTCCGAACAGTTTAGACTTTAAATTTCGTTTAAAGCATATGGTGCAATATATCTATACACAGCAGAGGTTGTTACGTGATTTGAAAATAATATTTGTTTAATTTTTATTTCTTGAATTTTATCTGCCGCTTACTTTACAACACCGTAGTTTCGTCTCATTCCATCTAGCGGGGAAGGAGAGGTTGATATTTTTATAAAATGTACCATTGGACAATCTACAATGATTTAGGGCAACCTTTTGCTTATAGTGTGACAAACTAGTATTTCTTAATCCTTCAGCGTGCCAACAGCGTGAAAGTCAAACTGCTCAAGTATAAGTATTTTTATAAGACAATTTATTTTCTGTCGTAGCAAGACCAAGACCAAAAGAAAAGGAGCACTATAGAGAAAATCATTAAAGCGTTTTATATTTAATAACAAATAAACCTGTTTGTTATTATCTTTTTTTAATCCATTCATAGCTATTAGCTAATACACAATTTCATTTATCAACTTACACATTAATGGTTATGCCTACTGTTTCAACATTTGAATTTAGTTGTCAAGGTATTATTCTAGTAGCCTATAATATCTATACATTCTGTATAGTTTGATCTCAGCATAACTGGAGATTTCAAGTTAGATATTATTACTGATGAGGCTAATTCCACTGATCTATAAAAAGAATGGATAGGGCATGGAAGTACAATTTTCGAAGAAATTTCCGACATTTTGTTTCCACTGCACTGATCAATATATTTACCGTGAGTTTGTTTAATTATTTAGATGTTTGTTTCTGCTCTAAATTCTCTTGAGCCGTTTGACTAATCGGGTTAAAAGTTAAATGTATAAATCGGAAACGTCCTCCAAAAAAATTTTTTTGATTTTTTTCAACAATATTGGTTAATTCGTTAATTTATTTGTTAAAAAAAACTTATACCTATTACTAATCACCGTATGTTAAGGTTATACAATGCGCACAGTTTCCAAATGATGTTCATTCGAAATGCGTTCAAATTTTGTGTGTTTCGGGACCGGGTTTTCCCGTACTGCGAAATATTGCTGTCTACTTTTTTTATTATTAACTTTTTTTATCTTTTGGTATTTGTTATTATTATTGTTAGTTTTATATTATTAATTAGAAGTGGGAAGTTTGACAGCAACAATTCATATGCATATTGTGTAAAAAAGCAGCAACATAGATTCTGTTCCGATCTATTTATAGATCAGTGGCACAGTAAGTTTTAGACACAATTTTGTTTATATCGGTATGTGCAGTGGACATTTTCAGTTTTTCCTTTCTTCTATAGATCAGTGCTTTTCTTCACTTTGCTCTAACCCAGCGGTTCCCAAACTATCAATCTATCAATCTATCAATCTATCAATCTATCAATCTATCAATCTATCAATCTATCAATCTATCTTGCTGGCTTTTGGAGCGTCCGTCTGCCAGTCTATCCCTCTGTTCGCTCGTCCTCTGTTCAGATGTGTTGGCTTGTCTGTTCTTATGTCTAACCGGCTGCGAATGAAGACTTAGAAGCTAGAACTAAATGCTTTCATTTTGACTAAAGGAAATAATCATAAGTAAAGTAAAGTAAAGTACCCGTCAGACCAAATGGATCATAGGGCCGGTGAAGCAACGTTCACCAGTTTCAGTGGCCACGGTATACTAGCGGATGTGTGACCAGCACAATGCCCAGCCGCTTTTACTTTACCCAACTAATGTCAGGTACCCATCGGAGCTGGGACAGTCTCAGGGGAAAAAAATCCTAGCCTTCATAAGAATTCGCACCTTCTGGTACGCCAGTCGAACGCGCTGCCGGTCGGCCACCGTGTCACATATAACAAACAAAGAAGCTCATTCAGGCTCAAAATATTAATATTTGAAATAAAAACAACAACAAACAAACGTTATACACAAATTAAACCATAACAAAAAGATAAAGATCAAATATTTTAAAATAAATGGAACAACCTTTGTGGAACAGTCTAAATCAAGTCGGTCAAACATCAAATGAAAACAACAACACCCCACAGGTAGCAAGAGGGCGAAGGAGGGCGCGGGAATGGGACTAGTTACGTGGGCATTCAATAAAAAATAATGTTTTTTCAGCCCTAATAAAAAAAAAATATAAATGGGATACCTTTTTTTTTTTTTTTTTTTTTACAATGACAGTGGCGTCACAGGGGGAGATAGCTTGGCAAGGCGCAGCTGCTAACGGGTGCTGTATCTCTTCAAGTGAAAGGGGCGGGGGGTCATGACAGGACAGCCAGGGCGATCTTGCGCCCTCATAAAAACGAAATGAAAGAGTCAGTAGGTCGATGAGATAATATTTACACTCGGTGAGATTCATTCACTCCGGTAATCGTAAGGGGCCGGGTCCTCCCCGCCGTAACACTCGAGACGCCCCCCCCCCTCATTGTGGCAACGTTCTCGCATCGCTGGCCCCTCACCGGCGTCTATATTCTCTGGAGGTCCCGGCCCGTGACCGCTGGAGGAATGAAGGTGTGTGTGTGGGGGGGGGGGTTGAGGGGGGCCAGACCCTGGGAGCGGAGCGACTCTCTTAACGGTTCAACTGTCCATTGAGACGGAGATGACCCCCATCTTGTTAGCTGAGCATCGGTTTTCTGTACACACACACGCACGCAACAACAAAAAAATGAGTTTTGAGATCTGTGACCAGCCTGGGAAAGAGCTCCGACAATCTAGGTCACACAACTGATGTTGATAATTTTTCTTCTTCTTCTCATCTTGAAGAAATGGGTGAAACTTTTTTTTTTTTACGAACGTTTTCATAATTTATATTGACCCGAGAGAACCATGGGAAGGGTTTGGGGGCAGAAACAATAAAACCAGCTTGTTGAATCAGATGGACATTTCGGGATCTGAATATTTTTTTTACTGGGATTTTTTTGTAAAAAGGTGTATTCTTACATTGACGATCTTGACTTGTTTTTCGTTCTTTCTTTTTCTCTTGCTCCGTCTTTCTTTCTCGAGTTTTTTCTTTCTTTTATTTTTTTCTTCAAGAAATGGAAACATGAAACATTTTCAAATTGTCTTTTTTTTTTTTTCGTGTGTAAAAGTCAATTGCTTTTTATTGTTGATCGAGCTATCATACTTTCATTGTTTTATTTTTGTATTAATAGTAGCTCATTGTTTCATTTCAATGAATGTGAATTTCACATAAAAAGAGTAGCTTATTTGATAAACAACAAGTTAAATTCCCCGGCTTGACCGGGGGAAAATATAACAGGTCTGCATAAGCTATAGAAAAAAAATGTATAAACTACAATGTATAGAAAGCTATAGATCTAATAGTTAAAAATTTATATTTATTAGGGCAGACATTTAGGAAAGTAATTTATAATAAATATTGTAATCGGTTTAATTAAAAATAGGCAAGTCTTTTTATTTAACAAAAAGCTAAATTGCCGGGTGTTGCCCGTAGATTTACAAACATTTATTTTTAAAGTAATTTTATTTGAAATAATTTTTTTTTAGCAAAAGTAAAATATTAGGCAATAAGTTCACGTGAATTTAAATAAACCAATTTCATTGGTTAAACACACACACATATCTTTATATATATATATAAATATATATATATATATATATATATATATATATATATATAGATATAGATAGATAGATAGATATATGTATATATATATATATAGATAGATAGATAGATAGATAGATAGATAGATAGATAGATAGATAGATAGATTAGCGACTAATAGTTTCATTTACTGACAGACAATATTGTTCCATATAGGCCTAATAACAACAGTGTTAATAAGTAGTAAGTAAAGTCCCCAAATTGATCCATAGGGCCAGTGAAGCAGCGTTCACCATGTTCTGTGGCCAAGGACATACTAGGAGATTAAGTGGCCAGCACATATGCCGCCTTTACTTTACCCCAACTAAGGTCAGGTACCCATCAGAGCTGGGTAGACTCAGGGACAACCTCCACTGTTATTGCCCACAAAAAATTAAATCTTATCCTGTCTGATTATCTTATATGTTACAGCCACTACTTCTAAAATATAGAAAATTATTGCGTCTCAAGCTTATCATGTGTTTGAGCCCATTTCTTGCATTGTGTATGATGAGGTTTTGTTGAGTTCTTGGTTTTCCTGTTTTTGTTCCATCAATGTCATCAATCTTCATATTTATAATAATTATTTCTCTTTGCACAAATAAACCTTTTAAATACTGAAAAACTGTATTTAAAAAATACACAACTAAAAACAATATTGCAGCCATTTTGGTCTAAATGTCAATACGGCTACTTCCAGAGCAATTTTAAAACAAGACTGCAAATTCTAAATGGTTAAATTTTTTTAATTAGCAAGAAGTTTACAAATAACACAGAATGTTTGTTATAGAGACCGACCGAAATTCGGTTTGTTTTCGGTTTCGGCGCAGAACGTAGACAAATATCCTCTTTCGACGTAGTTTCGGTTTCGGCAAAAATGTGCAGTTTTTTTTATCTTTTGTTTGACAATTTCGGATTATCTTTCGGTTTTAGTTTCAGCCGAAGCTGTAGTGAAACTTTTGGTTTGGACCGAAAGTCAATATATAATTTTCGATATAGTTTCGCTTTCGAACGAAAGCATACATTTTATTTCGTTCACCCTTTAGTTTGTTATATTTTTGAAAAAATTATTTTTGTCTAATTGATTAAAGTATTGACTTTAAAATAAAATTCTTTCAATCAAAAAAAAGAAAAGAAAAACCCGAATTGTAAAAATGTTATTTATAAAATTATTAAAATAATCGATAAAAAAGCGAATCTTTGCTGAAACGCTGCCACCAACTTCCAGCATTAGGTATCTATATATAGATCAACTGAACGTATCATGTAGAATCATAACTTCATTCTATATCACTGTAGAAGTCGTGATAGTTCATACAGACCAATATCGTAACGCTGCAAATAGATGAATTAGCCCAACTGATTTACTCAAGGAGAGATTTGGGCAATTATTGTGTCAACCTGATAAGGACTACAAATCATCTACAATCATCTACAATCATACAATCATTTCCTTTTTTACAAAATTGTTTTATTCAAACATACAAAAGAACTAAAAAAAATGTGTTTTATTCTTAAATCGAAAGATCAATAAATCCGTAAGCCATGATCTTGTGACAAAAGCAGAACTTCAGATAATGTGAACCATACCCGTGATGTGACGAATTATTCTATATCTGACTAGATTCTATTTCTCTTGTCAACACTGGCATTGAAATTTTTTTTTTCTGATGTAGTTTTCTTTTCTTTTTTTTTATAAGGTAGATCTTTCTAAAAATTGATATTTAAAAAAATGAGATTATCAGTTTCGGATTTTGACATGTTGATTTTATAGATGATTGTTTTATTTTTTTTTATGAGTAGATAAACTATAAAAAAAAGTAATAAAAACAAAAACATGAAAAAATATAAGAAAAAATTGTAAAAAGAAAATGTAAGAAAAATTAAAGAAACAGTAAGGAGGAAAAAAAGGATTAAAAAAAAGTAACAGACGGTAAGAGAAAAGTAATAAATAAAAATAAATTTGTATCATGATACAATCCATGTAGAAATTCAATCAAAAGAAGAAAAAAAGTTAAAAAAGAAAAGGTAAGAAAAGAGAAAAAAAGTAAGAAACAAAAGAGAGAAGAAAAAAAAGGAAGAAAAACGTAAAGAAATCAGTAAAAAAAAAACTTTAAAACAAAAGTAAGCGATCAAAAACATAAGGTAAGAAAAAAATTTATTTCATAAAAAAATGGCTGTAGATCATAATCTTATCCATGTAGAAATACGATTCATTGGAAAAGGGGAAGCTCAATACCCTCACAGCATACACAAAGCCTTTTTTGTTTTGTTTAAAGGGATAATATATTCTCAAAAGCAAGACGTTTCGAACACATGCACATTGTATTTATATTCCTGTCAGACATTTTATTTTATATGAAAAGAAGGGTGTTTTGATAACAGTGTGCCAAATTAGGCTTTCTAATTCATTATAAGTGCCAAAAACATAAAAGGTCATCGTGATTTAGCAATCAACTTCTTGTAGAATAAATGAATTGCCTTTTTTTGGGGGGTAGTCTTCCGCGTGCCATTGAAAAATCGCTCTGCGTGCCAAGTCTGGGCACCCGTACCATAGGTTGCCGCTCTCTAGCCTAGAGCATCACAGTAGCACTATTAGACACCGCAGCACTGAAATCGAGGGTTGTGGGAGACTTGTCTGGATGGCTGGATCAGTAACGCTGATTACTGAAATTCTCGACTTGGCTTGGAATCCAAGTTTAAATTTATAAATTGTCCGAGTCTGGATGGTGTCCCCTAATCTAACCAGCTCTGGTATTGTTTAGGGGACGTACAGAAAAGTTCTGTGCTGGCCACACAATCCTATAGCATTTCTATTCCATGAACATGGAAACTAATAAACACTGCTTCGATAATAAACCGGATAATGCAATTTTTATCTCTTTACTCTGATCTCGTCTTTCACTTCCTTTTTCCTTTCCTCTGCCACAACTAATAAACATCTCAAGATTTAAAAAAAAAACAATTTCAGAAAGCTGACCTTTGAATAATCAGCGACTCCTTCCATAATTTCTTACTGTAAACCACTGCACAGCTCTAATGAAACACAAATTAGCGCAAAGTTTGGAGAGTATCTCAATGACGTCATTGAAGTATGCGCACCCACCAGCAAACGGGCATCTGATCCCAGCTAACGAGGTAGTCAAAAGTCAAAACG
The DNA here is from genome assembly GCA_949126835.1 of Anisus vortex. Taxonomy (NCBI): domain Eukaryota; kingdom Metazoa; phylum Mollusca; class Gastropoda; family Planorbidae; genus Anisus; species Anisus vortex. Next base: position 50,604,613 of record OX421495.1, on the reverse strand, counting down.
ATTCTTAAACAGCATTCATTAACATGAGAACTTGACCCATTTTTAAATATATAAACCCCCCCTCTCTCCGGTACTTATTTTAGTTATATAGGTCTTTCAAATACTTGATAACTAATTTTAACCACAGTTGAAAAAAAATCTGTATTAGTTGATGCTTTGGCTTGATTATAGATGTGGGCTCAATATTTTAGCAGATTTCAAAGTTATTTATGTACAGTAGAGTTGGCAGTTACAGGTCAACAAGTAAACTTATGGACTTGCACATGGGGCAGAGACGCCACCTGTACATATTTTTGGCTGACCGTGACTATCCCAAGGGGGGGGGGGGAATTCCGATGGATTTAAGGTAAAATTGCGTGGTACTTATTTTGCACACAACATATGCATCTAGCACCAACAGGCATAAGTGTAGCCACGGGTTACGGGGGTGGAAGGGGAGGGATCAATGGAGGTGAGGCCAACCTCTTAGACCAAACACCTTTTTTTTCCGAAAGCGAGGGTTTAAATTTTTTGTTTTTTTTGGGACAAATTATAATAAATGTAAAGCCAGTTATAAAAAAAAGCACATTTCACTATTTTCACCCTACATTGCAGTACTGATTTATGGCCTTTCTTTCTTGCAACAATTATTGCATTTTCTACAATGGTTTATTTTTATGCAATGAGCACTCCACTTTTTTTTCCCTTTGTTGTTATCAAGTTTGAAAAAATAATTAATTTCGCCTGCAATATTGAATGATAAAACTCAGTTATTATATTTTTTAATAACAACAAAATGTTTTAAGTAGTTTGTTTAAGAATCCTGACATGACTATAACTAGATATAGTGGAAAAATGAATCATGTTTTTTTTAAAATAGTTTGTTCTTCATCTTGGCAAATGTCTTATTTTTATTAAGTGTCTTGTCGATATTGTGTCTCAGTCTCTATCGGAGATTTTTTTTTTATTGTGCATGGACGTGCGCTAGTTTGCAGCGCGCAAGTGATCCACGCAGTCATTATACCACTATAGTGGATGTATCAATTAATGCTGCAAAATCTACCCACCTTCCCATGCCCTCCCCAACCCCCCATCTGTTCTTGCTTCTCTGCAATTCCCATTGTCGAGAAAATTATCCCCCCCCCTATGAGAGATACTTGACTCCTCCAAGACGCGGGGGACTGCAGCACGCGCTCAAGGCGCACTGGTAATTTTCTAGAACCTTTCTAAGAGTTGGTGTCCATCCCCCCCCTCAACCCAGGTACTTGTCCCAACAGCCCCCCTCCGCGTCCCTCCACTCTTATTCTACGCCCTTGTGAACAAGACCCCCCCCCCCCCCCCAATCCTCACTTTTAATGTTGGCCCCGCCGTATTGGCCATGGCCCTTAACAACGAAGCCGCGACAAATTGTCCAATTGATGAGAGAATTGGAAATGTCACCCAGAAGTACGCTTCCTTACCACTGGGTGATTAGTAGCGTTGTCCATGGACATTAGCCCGGTAATTGTATGTGTCTTTATTAGCGGCAAGAATGTCCTGGAGACTTACAGCTATTCAACCAGAATCTATAATAGCCAAAGTTCTCAGGACGACGAAGATGAATAATAAAAATTAAAAAATATAAGAACAGCGATTCTCGAGTTATTGACATGTGTATACCCCCGCGTAATAATATATATGGCATTGAATTCTAACTTAGAAATATAACACAATTATAATCTGTTACAATGCTCTGATAAATAGAAGGACAATAACACTTTTCTTATTCCTTATGCGAGAATAAATGTATTATAAATACTCTTTCTTCGCGAGTGGCATCCTGTCATGGAATGGGTTGCCTGAACAAACTAGTAAAACCAGTAACTTAACATCATTTAAAGAACTAATCAAATTGCCAGACTAGACAGACTCAGACCACGGATGCGCGTAGGATGCAATAATCTTATTTACAGAAGGAGCGTCTGTTATATATAAGATAAACCAATTATTTGTAACATTGCGCTTCAACTGTTTGAAAACACATGATTAAAAAAAAAGAATACTTGGGCAAAAAGTCTTTCCATACTTTACCACTCAGTACAGGTGCATTTCATTTAGACTTGAGAGCTTCCTTGTATGGCAATACAAGCATGTGAGAACCGTTGATTTAGATGCCATATTGTTTGATTTTAATGTTGACATTTGCTCAAGAGACGTGTGTATGTCAGTAGAACTTACAAGGCATTCAATTGGACATACTCGGCATTGGAAAGAACTACAAACAAATGGCCTGTGTTAAGACAGCTAGTCTTTTGAGGAACTCGTATACACGTATTTTTATTGGGGGAACCACTGGAAGGTGTTTGAGAACCTCCAATACATGTCTTCGTGTCACAGGTTGAGAATCGATAGAGAAACGTAGTGTCCGTGAAAGCACAATGAAGGACAAACAGAGAGAAAGGTCTAGGGCAAGATTTGTGTGTGTGTGTGTATGTGTGTGTGTTTAGTGCAGGTTATCAAATGTCATTATGGCAGGCTAGCAAATGTCAAGTTATTACACCTGCATAGATGACCCGAAGGCTGGGATTATGAGAGAGATGAACGATTTGAATAGCCATACATTGAGGATTTTTACCAAGCTTGACCTAATTTCGGAAATTTGGAACAAAGAAAAAACAATAATGCAAAAGTTTACTTTTGGGTCTATAAATAAGGGGAAACAAGATTCTACCGGGATAATGCAAGGGGACCGTGAGGACAATGAAATTCTCTGCCCGACTTACATCAGAAAAAAATATGAGATATTCTGAATGTTAGTTTTTGATAAACTCAGTGCTGGATGAACCTAGTTCTGGATAAACTCAGTTCTGGATAAACTCAGTTCTGGATAAACTCAGTTCTGGGTAAACTCAGTTCAGGATAAACTCACTTCTGGATAAACTCAGTTCTGGATAAACTCAGTTCTGGATAAAATCAGTTAACTTAAAACTTCGTGAGAAAATCTTCATGTTTATTGGGATTTGAACTCAAAGTCTTCGGAAATACAATTCGCTAGACCACATAGCGTTTTGTTGGTTTATTCATCAATTATTTTTTTTTACATGACCTCCTAATCAATAGCAGACATACTGAATAAGCCAGGGATAAGCAAACGTTTTGTGCGTAGGGTCACATTGACACACGTAAAACCATTGCATATATGTATGTCCACTTTGTTTGCAGAAGCCTCTCACAATAGGTAATTATGAATTATTTATAAGTGTTCAAACATAGGAAATTGGAAAGAAATTATTTGTTAAAAAGTTTTAACACTCATAACGGTGCATGTAGTTGTGTGAAATTCAACAAACTAACTTTGAAAAAACCTTTAAAAAATATTTGTAATATACCTCTAGGGCCGCACAGTACAGTTTATTGTCTTATGTATTATTACTACTTTACTCATTGTCCTTCTGTCCTTTAGTGTTTCTAGGTTTAGTGATTTAACTATTGGTGTTACTCTTGTCAGTTGTAAATATTCGCTAGTAATACACCTTGCAGCACTTTTCTTCAAGGAATAAGTGCAACCCATAGAAGTTTAATAGTGTAATCGCAGATACTGCTGGTTCTGTGGTTAGGTCAGCGGACTGCCAAAAAAAACGGCCCCGACCAATCCCTGCCGCCCTGCAGGAGTTATTGGACGTAATAATCTTCTAGAACTGAGCGTGCAATGACAGAAGCGGTATATAAATAACCATTAGTATTATATTCGCTGATATCAGTGAAATCAGTTATAACGATTTTAAACTTTAGACATTGATATTGGCCATCCTGGCCACACGATCCCCTGTGCACCACGGCAAGGTTCGATAAACCCACTTTTCATTGATGTCGTCGGGAACTTAAATTTAGGAGTTTGCTCGTTGATTGCCGAGTGGCGTTCAGTGCATTGAATGGGTTGTCTGAAGTGGTAAGGGACAACAAGCCACTTATCATAATATTTTTAAAAATATTAACAGTCGAATCGAAATGATGCAACAACTAAACTTTAAACCGCGGACGATCGTTAGGCACAATACTCTTCTATATTTAGTAACAGCGTTTGTAACATAGAGAGGCGAAGTATTGGGGAACTGTATTCCCTACAACGTACGAAGGCTGCAATAGATAGAATGATTACTTTAAGTTTCGTCTATGGTTTTAAAATTGTTAAAAACTTGTTAATGATATTTTTTTTAATGAGTCTTTGAAGACGTTTAACAAAAATGGGCAAATGGCAATAAAAAAACAAAACAAAGTCAAGTGACTGCCATTGAAGTCATAAGTCCATTCTGTAATTTCTCGGTCACGTCCTCCCCCTCCCCCCACCCCAGTAGTACCTTTGACCCGACAAAGCCCAAGAATTTTTCTTTTTTGTCTCCCTTATATTATTATAATTTTTTTTTTCCACAGAAAGGTTACCGCTCTTTCTTTACCAAAGTCCCTTAATAATCGCCGCCACCTTACACCCGTCGATGGCCTCTGCGCCCACCCTCTTGTTCCCCCCCCCCTCTCCGCCTTTCCTTCATTATCTGCACCAGTCCTTCGCTTGCTCTCTCTCCCTCCCCCCACCCCCTATCCCTCCGCTCAAGTGTGTCCATGACCTCCATCTCTCCCTGTCGTGTGTGCATAATTTCTTGACTCGCGTGTACAACGCAACCGTGACGGTATTGGCCCCGCCCCCCTCCCGCCCGTTTGCTCCAACCCTCCCCCACACCACCCCGCTTTCTCCTCTTCCCCCCCTCTCCCCTTCTCCACGCACTTTCCTCGCGGCGCACCAAACACACACACACACACACTCCGTGTCCCAGTTCTAACTTTGCTTAGAGCTATTGTGCTGTGACATAGGGCAGGTGCTGGACTAAGCAACAGAGAGAGAGAGAGAGAGAGAGAAGGGGAGGGGAAAAGAGAGTGAAAGAGAGAATGAGTAAGATGGTGAGCAGGATGGTGAGAACGTAGACTCTCAGACAAATAAAATGATTAAACAAAAAGTTAGAAAGATAATAATTGACATATCTACCAGTCGACAGGAGAATAGATGAATCTATCAATATATCATCAATCAAGCAATCTATTTATCTATGTATCTTAACAATCAATCAAGCTATCTATCTATTATGTACGTACCTATCTATATACTTACATCTTATACAATGGCGTGATCCCCTTTTGTAAAAAGAGGCCACGATAGCCTTGACCAGGGGTCGGCAACCTAAGGCACGAGTGTCAAATTCGGCACGCAGAGCAATTGTTAATGGCACGCGGAAGATCCCCTGATAGTATATTTAAGTATCTTTTACATTAAAAGAACAGGATGACTTTTATGTTGCATTGTTTTTTTTTTCTTGATGTATTAGAAATTCTACTTCGGTTCACTTATATTAAAAGGTTCCCGACCCCTGGCCTAGACGATGCTTTTGAATAGCCAGTGTTGCCCCGGCATCAGCTAGACTATATCTACTTATTTGCACGTTTAGACTGATTCTAACCAAATTCTGATACACAAATATATAATGAACAGATTTTTAATTTTTTTTATCAGATTTACATTGTTTTATATATATATAATAATATATATATATATATATATATATAAATATATATATATATATATATATATATATATACCATTAAGAAAATATATCCAATGTTCTAGGTATTTATTGTATTCCTCCTCGAAAAAAAGCATCACAGGGCACTATATATCCCCTCCTGCCCCCTACACCCCCTATCTTGCACCGTTCTCCATCTCTCCCCACCTGGGATTCCTTGCTAAGCCATCGTTTGTTGAATATCTACTAAGTGTGTGTTTTCGTTTAATCAGTTTGTATTTTTGAAATACTTGACGTCATCGCCTAAAATAAAAATTAAAAAAAAGAATCATTCTCAATGTTTACCAGAATTTTAGGTCAACAATACCTTTGTTGTCTTATTTTGTTTACTCAATTACATTCAAATACATTTAATTGTTTACGGTAAATAATTTCATACAGATATGTCTTGTAATAAGCTATAAAAAAAACAAAAATTAGAATTAGTAAAGAAGAAAAATAGACAGTTGAATGGGGAACATAGAGCGATTATTATTTTTTGATTAACTACATGGTTCTTGCACACAAAAAAGCTATAGAGGATTTTTAATGCAAAATTTGTGCGGAAGCCCATGACTATTTAACATATAGGGCTACAAACTGTCGATGGGTGCTGATTTGATTTGGAACAAAGATTAAGAAATTCATGTTGAAGAAGTTCATACACTACTATAGTAACATGATGTTCACGTTGAAGAAGTTCATAGACTACTATAGTAACATGAAGTTCATGTTGAAGAAGTTCATAGACTACTATAGTAACAGATGGGGCATGATTATTGCCGCGCGTTCGACTGGCGTTCCGACAGGTCTGGTTCAGAATCCGGTGAAGCAGCGTTTGCCAGTTTCTGTGGCCACGGCATACTAAGGGATGTGTGGCCAGCACAATGCCCAGCCACCTTTACTTTACCCCAACTTATGTCAGGTACCCATCAGAGCTGGGTAGACTCAAAAAGACCCTCCAGACCCTGGGAAAAATCCTAGCCTAAACCAGGATTCGAACCCAGGACCTTTGGTACACCAGCCCCCTACAATATTAGTAGCATACAACTTATTTGGGTTGAGTTTATAGGTTACTGTTACAGACACAGTTTTTTTTACTTTAAGCCTGAACAAAATAGATCTATAGGTAATCTAGCTTTTCAGAAAAAAATAAAAATATATAAAATTATTAAATTTGAAATCCTGAAATTTTGAAATCATGAAATTTGAAATAGTGAAATTTGAAATAGTGAAATTTGAAATAGTGAAATTTGAAATAGTGAAATTTGAAATAGTGAAATTTGAAATAGTGAAATTTGAAATAGTGAAATTTGAAATAGTGAAATTTGAAATAGTGAAATTTGAAATAGTGAAATTTGAAATAGTGAAATTTGAAATAGTGAAATTTGAAATAGTGAAATTTGAAATAGTGAAATTTGAAATAGTGAAATTTGAAATAGTGAAATTTGAAATAGTGAAATTTGAAATAGTCAAACTGTGAAATTTAAAGAAAAATATTAAGAACGAGTGTAAAGCAATTTACTGGGGGCGTAGGCACGAGGTAGAGTGAGGGGTTTCACGGACAACACAAAAGTCTCATTGTTCCCCTCCCCCCCCCCCCCCACCGCACTCCGCCTACTCACGCCCCCCCCCCTACCAAGCACGCAACCCCGCCTTCCATACCAACCAACATTCGGGTGCTCCCTATTGAATCTTTTCTTTATTTTTAAATGTCGTGCTAAGTCAGCCTAGTCCAGGCCATTTTCATCTGTCCCCCGTCTCCAAGGCTCCGACCGTCGCTGCCATTCTTACAAATTGCCGCGTATAAAAAAAAAACACACCAGAAAAAGAAAGCCTTTGGTAGATCTCCACCCCCCGTCCAACAATGCCCCCAGTTTAAATGGCGCCCTCACACTCCCCACCGCCCTCCAGTATTTACCCGTACGACGTATTTTCCACCAACCTTTTCTCACCGAGAATAAAGACAATTTTTTTTAAAAGAGAGAGAAGCAAAACAAAAGAAGAAAAAAAGAGTTATCAGAGGAGTTGTGTCCCCTTGGTCTAAGATTACTTCCCCCCATTTAAATCACTCGTCAAAATTCGTAATAATATCCCAAAGATGGCGATCCCACGACCCCACCGATTTGAATGCAATGTGTGTAGGGTCAAAATTTCAAACGACTAAAAGAATTGTGGGACCGTTGGACTGAAGAACAATGCATGTCAAGAAATGGAAAAGTAGGCCTATAGAAAAAAAAAGTTATTACGGACGAATAAAAACTAAATGGAAGTCCAATTTGGACACAAACAGACCATGCCTCGAAACGTCCAATTGAAATATAAAAAAAAACTATCGCTTTACCCCCCCCCCTCCTTTTTTTTTCCCTCAAGTTATTTTCCTCTTGCACGTGAGGCGGTAATTTATTATAATTATATGCACGTGTAATAAGAACGGGAGGGACGGTGAGTGAAATCCGAGGGTTATGTTATGAAATGAATTGCCAGGGGAAGGAAGTTCAGACTAATGATTGGAAGGTTATGTCAATAGTTGGTTCCTTAAGCCAACGTCTTCTCGTCCGTTGATTCTTTTTTTTTTTAGGTCACACACACACATACACACACACACACCTGCCAACCTCGAAACATGACTTTCCATAAGTTTCCGATTATTAAAAATAAGGAATACTTTCTCTTTTTTTTTAAGATTGGAAAAATACAATAAGATGTTTAGGACAATGTGAAGACACTCGGATTAACTATCCCAAGATGTCGTAGGGATGGACTTAGTATGCCATAATTTGCAGAACAAACGATCTACGCCAATCACCAACAATTATTATAATCATGAGCAGCGCGCGCGCAATTAGAGGCGTGTCGTCAAGGCGGGAAATTGTTATGCCTATTTGCGCAACCCCGCTCCCTCCATCTTCCATTTTAAAAGGCAGTTGTTGTTTAGTAAATAAAAATAATTGAAACCGGAGCATTTATGCGTCAATTTTTGCTCAACTATATAAGATAAAATAAACAATGGCGACCTCTTCTGCTTGTTGGGCAAATTGTAGAAATCTCGTGTTAGAGTTTATGGTGACGTCATTCCATGCGCAGTGAAGATTGTTTTTTGTGCCTTTTTAATTGTTTGAATTGTTTTGCGGTCATTTCAGAAAGTAATTTTTAGAGTTTTTTTATTTGTCGTAGCGTCGGTGTAGTCCAGAGTTCTAAAATTTAAAAAGTCCTTATCTATAATTTACAAAGAAAGAAACTGCAAGCTAATATTAATGTCGAAAAAGTAAAGGCTTGATGCAGCTGGGCATTGTGATGGCCACGAAATATCGAGGCCACGATAACTAGTCAATGGGTGTGTAGACAGTTCCGTGGACTGATTTGGTCTAAACGGGATTACATTAAAAGTTGTATCAAATCGTTCTAAAAGGTCCTGGGTTTGAATCCTGATAAAGACTAGGATTTTCTTTTTCCTGGCTTCAAAGGTGTCCCTGAGTCTACCCAGCTCTGATGGGTTACCTGACATTAGTTGGGGTAAAGTAAAGACAGTGGAGAAAAACCAAACTTAACCAAAAATATTAAAGGCCTACCAATATTGAAAGACGAAGTTGAAAATGATATCAAGAAAATGAAACAGGCCCCAGGGCCTGACAACATTCCAGTAGAAATGTATGGCGCATTGTGAAAAATAGGTAGAAAGGAAATAACTAAACTTGTAAACAAAATATATTATGCAGGTAAAATCCCATCAAGCTTAAGCAGATCAATTTTTATCACAATACCCAAGAAACCTGGAGCAACAGAGTGTGAATCACACAGAACAATTTAGCGTAATGAATCATGTAACTAAAATACTCCCAAGAATCATCATGGAAAGAATAAGAAGTAAAATTTATCCTGAAATTTCAGAAACCCAATTTGGATTTGTTGCAGATAAAGGTTCAAGAAATGCTATTTTCACCTTATCTATGTTAATTGAAAGATGTATCCAGATGCAAAAAGACCCGTCTCTGTGCTTTACAGATTATTCTAAGGCATTTGACAAAGTCAAACATCAAAATCTATTTAATATATTACAAGATCTGGACATAGATGGCAAAGACCTCAGAATAATAAGAAATCTATACTGGGAGCAAGAAGCTGCTATAGGCTATAAGATAGTGAATTCAAACCAATAAAGAGAGGAGTCAGGCAGGGATGTGTTTTATCACCAGACCTCTTTCCTCCAACTTTAATACCATCTAGGTGTTCATTATTCCGGAGTATTATTTCACTGTAGATGTTGAATATAAATAATCTGAGATACGCAGACGACACATTACTAATAGCAGAATCAGATAGCGCCCTGCAAACTATTCTAAATAAAGTGGTAGAAGAGAGCCGACTTAAAGGATTAACACTCAATCTAAGTAAAACCGAAGTAATGGTAATCTCTAAGAAAACACAACCTCCAGAATGCTCTATATCTAGTGAAGGCGAAAACATCAAGCAAATCAGTTCTTTTCAGTATCTAGGCTATACAATAACACAGGAAGGCAAATGCAACAAAGAAATAAAGAGAAGAATCGCAATATCTAAAAACAGTTTCTTTACTTATCAGTTTCAGTAACGTAACATCATTTAAAACATTAATAAAAATGCAAGACTAGACTCGGACCACGGATGACGTAGGACGCAAAAATCTTCTTTATAGATGTAATGTATAAGATTCTTTTTCCAAGTTACCATAGTAACAGATTACAGAACAGGCGGCCCAAAGTATCCATTTAGGGTTGACTATAATTATGGAAGACTTCAGGGATCACGTTACCTAATTGGGGCTTGGGGTGGGAGACATCCAGCACCCTCCTTTTGTCTCCACACTCATTCATAGTAAGTGGCACACATACAGATACAAGGGTGGTGGGGTGAGGAGGAAATCTTACCCGCCCCGTGACAAGTGGTATGTGTCACAGTGACACGAAGCTACGAACTGTGACATATTTATTGGGAGGGTCGGGTGGTGGGGGGAGGTAGTGTGGCGGTATTGGTGTTTTGTATGTTGTTAGGGCCATTTAATGTTGAAAGTGGGGGTGAGGGTGGGTTGAGGAAACTAGAGACGGGGGTGTCGGGAGTGGTGAAGCCAAGAAGGCGTTCTGGTAAAAGTACACCAGGTAGCTAATGCTGTTGGTCATTAAGATTCTTGGGCATAAAACGAAATACAACTTTTAGTCAACATAGACATAACTATTGACAATTAGTCAATATAAACATAACTATTGACAATTAGTCAACATAGACATAACTATTGACAATCAGTCAATATAAACCTAACTATTGACAATTAGTCAACATAGACATAACTATTGACAATTAGTCAACATAGACATAACTATTGACAATTAGTCAACATAGACATAACTATTGACAATTAGTCAACATAGACATAACTATTGACAATTAGTCAACATAGACATAACTATTGACAATTAGTCAACATAGACATAACTATTGACAATTAGTCTACATAGACATAACTATTGACAATTAGTCAACATAGACATAACTATTGACAATTAGTCAGCATAGACATAACTATTGACAATTAGTCAATATAAACACACACATTGACGCAATCCCCCCCCCCCTTTTTTTTTCTCTTCTTACTCCCTTTCCCCATCTCTCTCTCTTTCTATTTCTCTATAACTCTCTGTCATTCTCCACCTCTACCTCCATTTCCATCTTTCTCTCTCAATCATCCTCCGCCATCTCTCTATACACCTCACCTCTGTTAATCTCATTATCCTTCTCTTTCTCTCTTTTGCTCTCCTAATTTTCCATAGGACTTACCCCACCCCCCCACAACCCTCTCATCTCAATTGTTCCTCCACATGGCTAACAAAGGTTGGTTAGGACAGCATGCTTTCCAAGGCGAATTAACTTTCTCCAACTATTGTTAGGTTGGCCTACCGATCAGAACAGCAGACCTATAAAACGACGAACACTAGCGTTTTTTTAAACCAGGATTTGAACCCATTAATTGCGTAAAGACGGAGCTGCTGCTGCCTTACCACATTGCCTCACACGATTATAATTTTTACAAAATTGACCCCCTCCCATTCCACATGCGTGAAAGAACCAAATCAGTTTTAAAAATTGTACATTATTTTTTTTTCCGAAATGTGTGTTGGTCAAAGGGAGATAATCGAATAAATTATATCACTATAGTATAAGACCAATAGTTTGTTTTTCCTCGAATTGAACAAGTGAATTCATTGCCCATTGGTCGATTTGAATGTTACAGAAAAATGCACTGTTTCTGTAGAAAATTTAATTTACATTTTTTTTAATCAGACAGATATGTTGAAAGAACAAAAAAATAACAATAAAATAAATAAAACAGTAACAAAATTAGATCTAAAGTTAATTGAAAAAAATATGTATAGACTATTTCTTTTTCTTTGAAATTTTTTATTTTCTAGCGTGTAACACAAGACAATTAGGATTCATAAAAAGGAATTTTTACAAATGTAATAAGAATATAAAACTAAAATGCTATCTCACATTAGTTAGGCCTATACTAGAATATGCAGGATCTGTATGGGACCCATCAACTAAAGAAAACATTAAAAAATTAGAACAAATTCAAAAAAGAGCTGCAAGGTTTATAACTAGTGAATATTCCCCATTGACAAGAGTAACACCATTAGTCAAATCACTAAACCTAGAAACACTAGAGGACAGAAGGGCAAAGAGTAAAGTAGTAATAATACATAAGGCATTAAACTCTAATTTAGAAATACAACCCAATAACAATCTGTTGCAAAGCTCAGATAAACATAGAGACAAAAACACCTTCCTTGTCCCTTATGCGAGAACAAATGCATATAAGTACTCTTTCTTCCCGAGTGGCATTCGGGCATGGAATGGGTTGCCTGAACAAACCAGGAAAACCAATAACCTAACATCATTTAAAACATTAATAAAAATGCAAGACTAGACTCGGACCACGGATGAGCGTAGGACGCAATAATCTTCTTTATAGAAGGAGCGTCTGTAATGTATAAGATAATATAAGAATTGTTTACTAATTGTGTTTTTTTAGTTTAATCTTGATAATATATCGAACATTTCAATTTTTTTTTACTTTTTTGTACAATTTCTAAAAATGACGGGGGCACAATGGTCGAGCAGGCAGTGCGTTCTACTGGCGTATCCTGATGAAGGCTAGGATTGGTTCCCGGGACTGGAGGGTGTCCCACCTCAGATGGGTGGGGTACCTGACACTAGTTGGGGAAAAGTATAGGCGGCGGGGCATTGTGCTGGCCACATATCCCGTAGTATGCCGTGGTATATTTTACTACTTTCTTAATTTATAACTCTTTGTGCAGTTTTCGCACATTTCACTTGTGAAGTTGGTGTCTTTCTTTATTACAATTTAAATTTTTCAGATAATTTCAATTAATTTAATTCTTATTTTTAATAGGCCAATTTAATCTTTGTATCTCTCTCATTAGTTAATTCCATATTCAAAAAGTTCATCTTTTGAAAATTTCGCACTTCCAATGTTATGTTTTTACATCAGTAAAGAATCTCGTCGGACCAAACTTAAACTTAAGGGGCCTGTGAAGCAGCATTCGCCGGTTTCTGTGGCCACGGCATCCTAGGTGATTGTGTGGCTAGCACCATGCACTGCCTTCTATCTATCTATCTATCTATCTATCTATCTATCTATCTATCTATCTATCTATCTATCTATCTATCTATCTATCTATCTATCTATCCATCTATCTATCTATCTATCTATCTATCTATCTATCTATCTATCTATCTATCTATTTATCCATCCATCTTTTTTTAGATTTATCTATCTATTTATCCTTCCATCTACTTTTAGATTCATCTATCTATTTATTCATCCATCTATTTTTAGATGTATCTATCTATCTATCCATCCATCTATTTTTAGATTTATCTATCTATCTATCTATCCATCCATCTATTTATCTATTTATTCATCCATCTATTTTTAGATTTATCTATCTATTTATTCATCCATCTATTTTTAGATGTATCTATCCAACCGTTTTACCATCAACCTTTGCACCCGCCCTACCTAAACTTTTTTGTCTATCTTACTGTCTGTCTCTCTGTTTAGGTCAGTCAAACTATCGGTCTTTCTTTCTGGGAGGGGGCGGGGTAAATAGACGGTAGGATGGGGAATGGCTACACAAAGGGTCAAAGTTCAGGTCTATGTTAAAACGCCAGGAGTTCGTAAAAGTAAGATCAGGCGTCGACTTCTGCTAAACAATGTCATCTCCCACGCTGCCACACTCGTCACGGGTGATCATAATAATTGAGACTTTGGGATGACGCCCGAATCAAATGGAAAAGAGAGAGAGAGAGAGACAGACAGACAGACCGACAGAGGGATAGAACAAGAGAGAACGAGAGAAAGAGCAGGAGGGTTGGAAGAGATCGTCTTTCATCTCATCGTGAGTACTCTTCCGCAATGACTATCTACTCCCCCACCCTCAACTCCCCCTTCCTACCCCCCACCCCCTAAATTTACAGTGTCCCCCTTTCTCATATTTTGACCCCCACCCCCACTACATTCCCTCTTTTTCAATGTTGTTTTCTATGTCTGCTGCTAACCCTGGCGACCTTGACCTCCCGCGTTTCATTTAAAATCACACCCAGTCCAGTGTACCATTCTTATGGGGGACAGCAGCAGACGAGAGAAAGTTTCAATAGCGGCGGCTTATTGTATTGAACAAGGGGAGATTAGAATGGACATTTTTTTTTATTTATTGAAAATATAATTTTCGTTTATTTGTAAGAAATATTTATTTAAAAAAATCACTTTTCGTTATGGAATATTCATAATAATCTGCCCCCCCCCCTTTCAATTCTCACACTGGCTTTTGTTGCTCACAATATATTGTCTGTAAGGTCATTATCTGAAAAACTTCTGCTAATAAGTTACAACCTAAAAAAAAAAGAATTCAACTTTTGTTGCTAACAGGCGAAGGTCATGACCTTTGTTGTTGTATTATTTGGGTTTTAGGATATTAAATCCTTTTTTATTTACATTTTAATTTAGAATGTCATTATCGATAAGTTGAAATTTGGCTCTGGTAAAGGTAATGACACCGCCACCGGGCGCCACCTGACCCTTTCCATATTTTTCTGTACTTACATACCCACAAAGAAGGTGTGGCGATATCAGCTAGTAGTGATGTCAGGTAGTGGTGATATCAGATAGTGGCAATATCAGCTTATGGTGATGTTAGCTAGTGTTGATATCAGCTAGGGGTGGTATCACGGTGATATGACGTAGATAGTGGTGATATCTGATGGTGGTTATTACAGCTAATAGTCATATCAGCTAGTGGTGATATCAGCTATTGGTGATATTAGCTAGTGGTGATATCAGCTATTGGTGATATTAGCTAGTGGTGATATCAGCTAGTGGTGATATCAGCTATTGGTGATAATAGCTAGTGGTGATATCAGCTAGTGGTGATATTAGCTAGTGGTGATATCAGCTAGTGGTGATATCAGCTATTGGTGATATTAGCTAGTGGTGATATCAGCTATTGGTGATATTAGCTCGTGGTGATATTAGCTAGTGGTGATATCAGCTATTGGGGATATTAGCTAGTGGTGATATTAGCTAGTGGTGATATCAGCTATTGGTGATATGGATAGTGATATTATGTAGTGTTATGAAGATTACTTTTGATGGCGTCTAGATTGTGAGTGTTGTTCTTTTTCAAACCTTTACATTAGGTTCGGAAAAGCTTGTGGCTGGCTAAATCTTAGGAAAGTGTATTGACCCTAGCATCCTATCAAGCTAAAACTTGGCACATAGACTAGTTGCCGATCAAAACGCATTCTTTCAAACTTCAAACCCCGGAAAATCAGTTATATACATCAAACATTATTGTGTGTATTTGAAATCATTCGTTTATTCTTTTTTCTTGGGGGATTGATGAAGAAATTTGGGATAACTTTAAGACTTAATATCTTTGACCGAAAAACAGAAAATCTTGTATTTATGTAAGAGAAAAACAAGTTTTCAGGGGCTGTTTCATTTCGTCTATGATTCTATATCATTATATAGAATGAATTCAATGACAGACACACGAAAACACACTAGATAGAATACAGCCATCCAATGTATCTGCTCGGTTATTATAGACGTATCAGAAGCATACGAAGCAAGTGAGGGGTACGGAGGCCGCACGTTCGACTGGCGTTCCAAAGGTCCCGGGTTCGAATCCTGGTAAAGGCTAGGATTTTGTTTCCGGGGCTGGGGGTGTCCCTGTGCTAACCAGCTCTGATGGGTACCTCACATAAGTTGGGTTAAGTAAAGGCAGATGGGCATTGTGCTGGCCACACATCCCCTAGTATGCCGTGGCGACAGAAACTGGTCAACGCTGCTTCACCGGACCTATGGATCAATTTGTTTTGAAGGCTACTTTGCTATAAGAAGTAAGCGACAACTAGTATTTAAACACTTTGTCTTAGAACTTAATTTCTCTCTCAGTTAAGGAAACACTTTACTTGAATCCCTGTGTCACGGCAATTCCCAATCGCAATCCATATTGGGCATTGACAGGTGTGACAAGTGACAACATCTTATAGATCCAGGGTGTCAAATGCGACAAATGGAACTGACAAGGTGCTGTCTAACAAAATGAAGAAGTCATTAGGACGCCTTTTCAATTCATTTTTCTTGTCTTTTGGGACTAAAAAAAAATCATTAATTTGTGGATAATATCTGGTAGAGTTTTATAATTGGCAGACTATGAAGGTGGAAACGAGGCGAAGCCACGGCTGGAATCTGTGTCAAGTCATACCTGCAAGGAGTCTGGTTGTGAACGTCTCGCGGGAGCTTAGAAGCATGAGCTGAGAAAGTCTGCAGACTTAACGTCATAGAAAATCGGATTTTGCGCCAGTAATTTAATTGAAAGACTTATTGAAGCTTAAATCTAAGACAATTGTAATAAAGCTTTCTTTTGTCATATGTCTTGTTAATTTTTTTTATTGTTATCTTAAATGGTTGAAAAAAATTTGAATTCTAAATGGGCTCACAGTAGAATTGTAGTGTCAATACGAGAAACATTGCGGTTTAAAGTAAATATAATTGAACATTTCGAGTACATTAAGAAAAAAGTGTAATAAAGTATAAGAATTATAAGTTAAGTTCTAACGAACAATCAAACACGCAAACAAATACACTAAACCAGCGTTTTCACCACACACAAAAAAAACGGTGTTGCGGTGTTGCGGTGTTGCGGTGTTGCGACACGGACAGCGAAAGAAGAAAAAAATACTGTGTGGCAAAATTAAAAGGGGAAAAACACATTAGGTCTCTATTTCAACTAAAACACATTAGGTCTCTATTTCAACTAAAACACATTAGGTCTCTATTTCAACTAAAACACATTAGGTCTCTATTTCAACCAAAACACATTAGGTCTCTATTTCAACCAAAACACATTAGGTCTCTATTTCAACTGAAACACATTAGGTCTCTATTTCAACCAAAACACATTAGGTCTCTATTTCAACTAAAACACATTAGGTCTCTATTTCAACTAAAACACACGAGGTCTCTATTTCAACCAAAACGCATTAGGTCTCTATTTCAACTAAAACACATTAGGTCACTATTTCAACTAAAACACATTAGGTCTCTATTTCAACCAAAACACACGAGGTCTCTATTTCAACCAAAACGCATTAGGTCTCTATTTCAACTAAAACACATTAGGTCTCTATTTCAACTAAAACACATTAGGTCTCTATTTCAACTAAAACACATTAGGTCTCTATTTCAACTAAAACACATTAAGTCTCTATTTCAACTAAAACACATTAGGTCTCTATTTCAACTAAAACACATTAGGTCTGTATTTCAACTAAAACACATTAGGTCTCTATTTCAACTAAAACACATTAGGTCTCTATTTCAACTAAAACACATTAGGTCTGTATTTCAACTAAAACACATTAGGTCTCTATTTCAACTAAAACACATTAGGTCTCTATTTCAACTAAAACACATTAGGTCTCTATTTCAACTAAAACACATTAGGTCTGTATTTCAACTAAAACACATTAGGTCTCTATTTCAACTAAAACACATTAGGTCTCTATTTCAACTAAAACACATTAGGTCTCTATTTCAACTAAAACACATTAGGTCTCTATTTCAACCAAAACACACGAGGTCTCTATTTCAACCAAAACGCATTAGGTCTCTATTTCAACTAAAACACATTAGGTCTCTATTTCAACTAACACACATTAGGTCTCTATTTCAACTAAAACACATTAGGTCTCTATTTCAACTGAAACACATTAGGTCTCTATTTCAACCAAAACACATTAGGTCTCTATTTCAACTGAAACACATTAGGTCTCTATTTCAACCAAAACACATTAGGTCTCTATTTCAACTAAAACACATTAGGTCTCTATTTCAACTAAAACACATTAGGTCTCTATTTCAACTAAAACACATTAGGTCTGTATTTCAACTAAAACACATTAGGTCTCTATTTCAACTAAAACACATTAGGTCTCTATTTCAACTAAAACACATTAGGTCTCTATTTCAACTAAAACACATTAGGTCTCTATTTCAACTAAAACACACGAGGTCTCTATTTCAACCAAAACGCATTAGGTCTCTATTTCAACTAAAACACATTAGGTCTCTATTTCAACTAAAACACATTAGGTCTCTATTTCAACCAAAACACACGAGGTCTCTATTTCAACCAAAACGCATTAGGTCTCTATTTCAACTAAAACACATTAGGTCTCTATTTCAACTAAAACACATTAGGTCTCTATTTCAACTAAAACACATTAGGTCTCTATTTCAACTAAAACACATTAGGTCTGTATTTCAACTAAAACACATTAGGTCTCTATTTCAACTAAAACACATTAGGTCTCTATTTCAACTAAAACACATTAGGTCTCTATTTCAACTAAAACACATTAGGTCTCTATTTCAACCAAAACACACGAGGTCTCTATTTCAACCAAAACGCATTAGGTCTCTATTTCAACTAAAACACATTAGGTCTCTATTTCAACTAAAACACATTAGGTCTCTATTTCAACTAAAACACATTAGGTCTCTATTTCAACTAAAACACATTAGGTCTCTATTTCAACCAAAACACATTAGGTCTCTATTTCAACTAAAACACATTAGGTCTCTATTTAAACTAAAACACATTAGGTCTCTATTTCAACCAAAACACACGAGGTCTCTATTTCAACCAAAACGCATTAGGTCTCTATTTCAACTAAAACACATTAGGTCTCTATTTCAACTAAAACACATTAGGTCTCTATTTCAACTAAAACACATTAGGTCTGTATTTCAACTAAAACACATTAGGTCTCTATTTCAACTAAAACACATTAGGTCTCTATTTCAACTAAAACACATTAGGTCTCTATTTCAACTAAAACACATTAGGTCTCTATTTCAACCAAAACACACGAGGTCTCTATTTCAACCAAAACGCATTAGGTCTCTATTTCAACTAAAACACATTAGGACTCTATTTCAACTAAAACACACGAGGTCTCTATTTCAACCAAAACGCATTAGGTCTCTATTTCAACTAAAACACATTAGTTCTCTATTTCAACTAAAACACATTAGGTCTCTATTTCAACTAAAACACATTAGGTCTCTATTTCAACTAAAACACATTAGGTCTCTATTTCAACTAAAACACATTAGGTCTCTATTTCAACTAAAACACATTAGGTCTCTATTTCAACTAAAACACATTAGGTCTCTATTTCAACTAAAACACATTAGGTCTCTATTTCAACTAAAACACATTAGGTCTCTATTTCAACTAAAACACATTAGGTCTCTATTTCAACTAAAACACATTAGGTCTCTATTTCAACTAAAACACATTAGGTCTCTATTTCAACTAAAACACATTAGGTCTGTATTTCAACTAAAACACATTAGGTCTCTATTTCAACTAAAACACATTAGGTCTCTATTTCAACTAAAACACATTAGGTCTCTATTTCAACTAAAACACATTAGGTCTCTATTTCAACTAAAACACATTAGGTCTCTATTTCAACTAAAACACATTAGGTCTCTATTTCAACTAAAACACATTAGGTCTCTATTTCAACTAAAACACATTAGGTCTCTATTTCAACTAAAACACATTAGGTCTCTATTTCAACTAAAACACATATTTGGTGATATCAGAAACTGGTTTATTATTGACTTAGAACTAACTGCCTTATAGTTATAGGCCTGTAACGAAATTGTATGCCAAGTTATTTCTTTTATAATATGTTATTAGATTGTGGAACTTACTGGACAAGCCTCCATTACTGCAAGGTTCATTACTAACGAATATTCACAACTGACAAAATTAACACCAATAGTTTAAATCACTGAACCTAGGAACACTAGAGGACAGAAGGGCAAAGAGTAAAGTAGTAATAACACATACGGCATTAAACTCTAATTTTAGAAAAACAAGGCAATAACCTGTTGCAATGCTCAGATAAACATAAGGACAAAAACACTTTCCTTGTCCCTAATGCGAGAAAAAATGCATATAAGTACTCTTTCTACCCGAGTGGCATCCGGTATGGTAAGGGTTGCCTGAACAAACCAGGAAAACCAGTAACTTAACATCATTTAAAACATTAATAAAAATTCAAGACTAGACCCAGACCACGAATGAGCGTAGGAAGCAACAATCTTCTTTATAGAAGGAGCGTCTGTAATATTAAAGATAAGTTAAGATAAACTGGTACAACTAGTATATGTGTGAAATAGAACTGAAATGTACACTAAAAAAATGCATGGTAGTAAGTACTAATTTGATTACAAAAGATTGACTATAGAGGAAAATTAAGGATAAATAGTTAAAAATAGCAAGAGCCGATGACACATACAAGCATGTAACTTTCGGGTAAAACAGCGAAAAGATGATTAATATGAGGGAAAATTCAGCCTTTTTTTCTCCCACCCTATTCGTTCAGTTTTATTGATAAAACCATTTTCTGGAATTATTTGCACCGATGCGAAATTCTTTTTCTGTGTGTGCCCAATCTAAATTTTTCTTTGTGTTTAAAATGGAATACGTAGCCTATTGATCGTTATATTTAAGTTGTGTAAGAAATAATAAGGGTGATAAGTGAACTAACTGACAATCTTTGATACGATAATGTGTCTGTAGTGGCGATGTGTTTAGAGAGGATTAAATTGTTGTGGAATAGCCATTTTGGTTAAAATATTGAATAATAATTTATTTCAAGCTAATTAGATCAACAAACATCAATTCTTGGAAGAGAATCATAATTTGAATTTATGTTTATTTAATTCTAACTTTTGCAGTTTTGTTTTGGAGCAAGACGAATATTTTACAGAACCAGCTGCAAGGCAAAAACAGCCCTGCTACAAGCTCTGTTCCACAGCTCCTGGCGCCGAGCTCCAACTTCGCTCCATAGCTTTGAGCTCCAGATTTGTTCCTTAGCTCCACGCATTCAAGCTCCAAGCTTCAGCTCTGTTTCACAACTGCAGGCTCCGGCTCCGCCCCACAGTTCCAAGCTCAACCCTCGGAAAAAAACTCTCTGACGATCAACTACAACATAAAAGCACCAGCAGCCCAATGCTGTATCGGGCACAGTGGCCGAGCCGGGCAGCGCGTTCCATTGGCGTTCCGAAGGTCCTGAGTTCGAATCATGGTAATGGCTAGGATATATTCCCGGGACTTGAGGGTGTCCTTGAGTCTACCCAGCTCTGACGGGTATATGACATTAGATGGTGTAAAGAAAAGGTGGCTGGGCATTGTGCTTGCAAGACATCTGCTCGTATGCCCTGGCCACAGTAACTGGTGAACGCTGCTTCACCGGACGTGTGTTCAGTTTGATCAGAAACTTCCTTTACTTACTTACACCAGTGCTATTCGTTAATTTCAATTAGCGACACGATACGTGTATTGTCAGCACTAGAAAAAAATAAAGTTAATAAATATACAATTATCAAGAGTAAGATTACAATAAATAAATAAGCAGCAGTAAAATTAGTAACATTAAAATGAAAATAAACTAAAATAATATTAATTAAAAAAATAGAATTTTGAACAATGAATATGAAAACAATAAAATTAGTGACAATACAATTATTTACATTAAAATTAGTAACATGATAATTAGTAACAATAATATTAATGACAGTAACGTTAGCAGCAATAACATTACAATCTATGAACATGCTTGAAAAGTTTGACAGTCAAAGTACTTAAATGCCCCACAAATTATTATAAATTATAATTGTATTAGTTATATTTCAATCGCCACACATGGCCGTACAAAAACAGTCTTTAGATACGGTAGTGAGTTGAACCTTCGAACAGAAATGATGGGAACTAGCAATAAAATGTAACTCGAGGCAAACTGGGGATCAAATCTCACGGTCATCCCACTCCCCCATCCATCCCCCTTATATTTTTTTGTCATTCTTTGAAATTGTATTTTTACAGTTGGATAAATCAGAATGGGATGTAACTCCCGCTAATAGGATCAATAAAAATAATAAGATGACAATAAGAAGTTGTCCGCCCTTGAAAGTCCCCCTCTTGGAAACACGACGCCGCATGATTGGCTCGTCAATAGAAGGAAAAGGGGGACCACAGGCGGAAGGGGAAGGGTACGGAGGTTGTAGGGGTAAAATGGGGGGTGGGGGTGGGGGGGTTGTCCTTTGATGTCGGTGAAGGAGGGTACTTGAAGAGGAGCAGGTTCAAGAGGGTGACGGGCGACGGGGTATGGGGAGCATGCTGGGGCGCAGGGAGGCTAGTTTATGGATCCCATTGTACGCCTCAGATATCATTAAATGTACAGTGTGTCCAACAAGTCCAAGCTTAATTATGGACGTTCTATACAGAACTGAATCTAAAGAGTTTTATAGAATACGTTTGGAAAGTTGTTTTTTTTCAAAGCAGATATGAAACTCACATACTTATAATAGAATTTTGAAGGAGAGAGGGGAGGGGTCAATAGTTATAGTCCCTGGACATATTTTGTCACTATAAGAGCCTTGCAAAATGTTTGACCCTAATCCCCCTCCCCCCGCCCAACACACATACTCTGGGAAAGTTGTCTATAGACAGTCACATCCCCATAAAAAACATCCTATTGGAAACACATGACCTTATGACATTATAATACATTTACGCTGGACTAAACCAACGTAGACCCGGAGAGGGAAACTCCAGCACCCCGCGGGGCGCCAAATGGAGAGAGTGAGCAAAAGATCCAGAGAGAGGGCTTAGAGGGAGAGGTAGGGAAATAGAAAAGTGAGAGAAAAAATGTAAAATTGTAAGATAGACAGAGGGGGAAATAGTGAGAGAGAAATAGACAGAAAGAGAGAGAGAGAGAGAAAACTATAAAAATTGAAAGAAATTGGCAGAAAGGAAAAGGGAGAGAGAAATAAAGATATTTACAGAAAGATGATAGAAAGAGAAATAGAAAGAGTGATCGAGAAGGAGTTAGATTGTGTGTGTGTGAGATTGAGAGAGAGTGGGAGAGAGCAGTGGCGTAGCTGGTGTCATCTGCGCCCGGGGACATGACACAAAGTCTGCGCCCCTTCTCGGACCGACAGATTCTGGGGGCTCAGTGAGCCTCCAAGAAAATGTTAAAATTTTACGGTTTATATGGTTCATTGTCATCTGGTATTGTAATGAAATAGAATACAGACGAATAAGTCTCTTACGATTGTAAACAATTTATTTAAACAAAAAAATTCTACTAATTATACATGACTGGAATAGACATAGTCTACAACAAATTGATCCTCCTTGATTTTACTGTCGCAAACTCGTCAATCACGTTGTCAAAATTAATATTCTTAAGTGTTTCTCTTTCGATGCTAAGGAGTGCAAGATCACTCAGACCAGGGGTCGCCAACCTTTTGCTAATTGTGTGCCAAAGTAGGATTTCTAAACCGTTCAGCGTTCCCAAGAGCCAAAAGTCAACCTGCTTTATTATACTTGTGTATTTTTTTTTTATAAGACAATTTAACTCAGTAGCAAGACCAAGGCCAAAAGGAAAGGAATTTTATGAAAAAAAAAAGGTTAAGCGTTTTATATGTATTAACAATAATTAACTCGTTTGCGATTAGCAACCTTTTTATTTGCATTTATACCAAAAAAAATTTGTAAACATTATCATTTGGTTGTCCAGATAAGGATATAGCAACTGATACTATTGATGATAGTTTATTCTCAGTTTAACTGAGATTGTCTTTAATTTGCTTAATGACTTTTTTTATTGGAAAAGTGACCGATAATAGAGCGGAATTCCTATGTAGTAATCATACAAACTGGGTAGATAATGTAATGTTTACAAAATGTGCATGAAATGTTTTAGTCATATAGATCTAATACTTATATAATTTTCAACTATATTTTACAGTTTGGTCATTATAACGTTATACGTTGTAGACCATTTAGTCTATTATAAAAGAAAAATTAGAAACACAATATTAGAAATAATAGCATAAATAAAACGGGCTAATTATCTCCCTTTAATTCAAATAAAGTTTCTAATTTTGATTCAATATTGATGCCAAACAAGTTATGTTTTATAATATAACAAATATTACTGACTAACTATTATTTTTTTTTATAAATCCAGCATTGTGGTATTCATTACAATATTTAATTACTAGAGGTATACAATTGATTTACGTTAAACAGTTGTAAATAAACATTTTCGGTATTAATTGTTTGTCCATTTAACCCACTTGATTTAACCCGTCCCTGTAAATGCGTTTAACTAACTGAAATGTGTCGCATTGTCATTCAGAAACATCGTCTTCAACAGTGAGTTTTCCTCATTAAGAAATGGAAAATGTTTGTTTCTTAATCAATAAAAAACATCTTTTTTTCATCAATAAAAAAACACCTCTTGGAAGTGTCTCGCGTGCCATTTGTTACGAATCTCGGTCATAAATGAATGACGTAGTAAGGCATTGACCTCTTAACAAGTGCGTATCAGAGTCCAAGGCGACCAAGGTTTGACCTTTGTGCCCTGAGGGCAGTTTAAATAAAATAATTCGTCCAACCCCGTGGAAATTGGAGGATAATTCTGGATCGTAGTAATTATAGAGAAAGAGGTTAAAATGCGTATTAAGACCCTGTAGAATCTTCGATGATAGTTTTCTTGGTAAAAGTCCCGACCTCCTTAAAGTTAGTTCAGTTCGGAAGTTTGTCGAGTGAAGTCGCTATATTAATACTTGTACATATAATGTCATTTTGTTGAAATACTTATGTTACCATCAGTTGATGAGATTTATTGATCGTTTATATTGAGTCTACAATTTAAATAAAATTGTTTATTCAACAACTGGAGTTGTTTGATCTATTATTGTTGAGAAAGGTGTTGAAGATAATTATCACGAATATAACTACATTACTGCATAGACCTGTCAGTCAAAGAACCCCTAGCTTGGGCTACAGATTAGCAGAATCTAGAGACTTCTAATAAAGATACAACTATATTCATTGAATCCGATTTAACGAGTCGTAATAATAGTCATCTAAAGGGCCATAACAGTTTGGGGGCTCGTCCGGGATAGTTGTATAGTGAAGCATATATTCAAGTTGTGTTGTGTTGTGTGTAAAGCCGTGACCTACTGAGCAAGCCTAATAACGCTGAATTCATTATTCCGATTGGAAAAACGTAAGTTGGAAAAATTTACCATTTTATAAATCTCTTAACTAAAGAATGGAATTTATTGAAAATCCAGAAGAAGAGGTTCTGAAAACTTTATCAATAAAGAAGTTAAAAGAGATCGCTGAGATCTTGAAGATAGAAGTAACTGAAACTACACCATCCAGAATTGTGTTGACACACCAGATAAAAGATGTGTTGATTGCGAGTGGAAAGTTGAAAGTAGAATCAAGCGCGGAGGGATATCAAGTTAAAGGTCAGACGTCGAAATCTATGTCAGAACAGTTTAGATTTCAGTTAGAAATGAAACGGATGGAAATGGAGATGGAACAAAAACGTCTTGATCGTGAGATAGAACAAAAACGTCTTGATCGTGAGATAGAACAAAAACGTCTTGATCGTGAGATAGAACAAAAACGTCTTGAGTTTGAGATGGAAGAGAACAAAAGTCAACGCGAAAGTCAGGAAAGAATAGAGCTAGCGAAGATAGGAGCTACTAAAAAAGAATCTCATAATGATGTAGAGATGGCCAGATGGAAAAAGCTAGTCCCTACCTACATTGATAAAGAAAGTGAAATAGCTAATTTCTTCCAGACCTTTGAAATTTCTTGCAGAGATTTTAAGTTCCCAGAAGATAAATGGGGAATATTAGTCAGAACAGCTTTTACTCAGGGAAGGGCAAGAGATTGTGTTCTATTGTTAAAAGAGGAGCATTTAAATGATTATGAAGTCATTAAAGACACTGTACTTAAAGCCTATAACCAGATACCGGAAAGTTATCGGAAAAGGTTCCGTCAGTACACAATGTCCCCTTACCAAACACACTTAGACTTCATTAGAGCAGAAGAAAAGTTAATGGATCAGTGGATAAAATCCAGAAATATCTCCACATTAAAAGAAATGAAAGATATCATTCTGTTAGAGGATTTTATTAACAAAGTGAGGCCGGATATAAGAATGTATTTATCCGAGCGTGACATCACTGACCCACATAAGGCTGCTGATTTAGCTGAACAGTATACACTGTGTCATAGGACAGCTGGTGAAAAGAATTTTAATAGGGCACAACGGCAAGCAGAAAACACACCACAACAACATCGTGAAAAAGAGCGTTTTGTGAAACAAAATGATGTTAATAAAAAACCTGTCAACAAAAACGTCCAATGTACTTTTTGTAAAAGAACAGGTCATAGCATTGAAGACTGTTGGAACATAAGGAAAGAAAAAGGACCTAATAAAGTGGTAATGTGCGTCAGACATGCACCAATACAGAATGTACAAGAAAGCGAAGATACAACGAACTGAATTCGAAGAAAGATTCTTCTAAACCAGAAACACTGAGGGTGGATTTGCCTGAGAGCAAAAGTCAGAAGGTAGAGAAATCTACAACTGAAGATAATGAGGATAAATATCCTGATTATAAATACAGAATGGCTACTATTGGATTAATTGTCCAAGTCCACAGAGACGAAAAAGTAGACCAAAGTATTTTTGACTCGAACAAGAGTCTGAAGTCATCGAAAGATGAAAAAACACCCGAAAGTCATGGTCAAGGGAAGAATAAAATTGACACAGAGACCCTGTGCAGTTTTCAACCGTTCATTAGTGAAGGTTGTGTGGCCTTACAAAAGGAAGGACCACTGAAGTCCGTAAACATATTACGAGACACAGGAGCATCATTAACACTGCTGCTTAAAGATGTATTACCATTGAATGATAATACATTGACAGGACAGACTGTCCTATTGAGAGGTTTTGAATGGAAAGAAGAAATACCTCTACATAGGATATACCTCGCATCTGACTTGGTGACAGAATATGTGACAGTTGGAGTAATATCAAAACTTCCTGTTGAGGGCATATCCGTTATCCTAGCAAATGATTTGGCGAAAGGGAGGGTGAGACCTGAACTGATTGTGAAGGAGAATCCCGACCCTAGTCCTATGGTGGAGACAGGAAAAGAAAAAGAACTTTATCCTGTAGGTGATGTCATAAATGGTATGACACCACAGAAAAAGAAAGAAGAAATTATCTCACAAGAAAAGAAAAAGAAAGAAGAAATTCTCCCACGAGAGAAGAAAGAGGAAGAAGAAGTGGAACTTGATACTACTATTTTCTCCATGATTGAGGATTGTCCGAAAGGAAATGATCAATCAAAGAAGTCATCACAAAATGAATTGATTGCTGAGCAGAAAGTAGACCCAGAGTTGCTACAGTTGCATGAGAAAGCTGTCGACGAAAAAGAAACTCCTACTACTGATGTCTATGAACAGATAGACCACAGCATAAACAAACAACAATGCAAACCTGCAGTTGCCGGTACAGATGAAGATTTGAGGAGCATCACCGAAGAAACGAGTGCGGAGAGCTGGACCGAAACTATCCAAAGCTATGGGTTACCACAATCCATACCGACAGATCGAAGGACCAACTTCACCTCGGAACTCTTCAATCCAGTCCTAAAGAACTTATGCCTGGAGCATGAGGTGACAACTGAATCCCATCCGGAAAGTCGAGGAGCCTATGGACCAATCGTTGGACCCACTGTCCAAGGACCACTCAAAATACTTCAAGAGGAATGGCCGACCGAATTGGACCTCCTTGGGCTGATCAAGTACCTAGATAAGTACATAATTTTTTTGTCTGACATAACTGTTTTTGTTAGAAAAAAATTGTACACTGCTCACATGCAGATGCCATTGTTGTGTGATGAAAGAAAGGCAAAAATATTATATCATTTGAAAATGATAAAGCCTTACCTTCTGAAAACAATTGGAATAAGCTTGATGTTGTTAACATTGTTACTCTTATTTGTAAAATTTATGCCTGGAGTACAGGATAAATTGAATGACAAATTCACTGATAGTTAGTTACCAAACTTACTATTTTAAAACTAAATCCCTTACTTGTGAAGAAAAAGGAATGAGTAAAAGTATTGTTAGAGTAAATATCATTGTAGTGTGATATTTCTAAACAAACTTGTTAGGTTGAGCATTTAAAATAATTGCTATAAGAGAAAAAGATCAGTTTTATCCGCAGAATTGGTTTCTAAATCAGAGGACATTATAAATGTGGACTGGTTATAAGATATGTTTGAGAATCTCTGGAAATGATAATTGAAACATTTGGCAGAGAGGATAATTTGATTGAAAAAGATGTAAATGGTTTTAAGAAAAGAGAATTTTTCTATCACTAAAGTATTGAGAAATGTTTTATGATTGTACTATGGAAAATATTTTATCATGTACTGTTGTTGAAATAATTGCACTGAGTCAAGATGCAAATTTCTTCTATGTGAATTTATTCATTTGTAATATTATCATTGAATGTATGATAATGTAGGGTAAAAAATAGTTGCTGAAAGACAGAACTATGACTAAAAAGAATTCCAAGAATTGTATTATATATGATTTTTCACTTTTAGGATACTGTTACATGAAAAGCAGACCAGAAGTGAAACTAATGTAACCTTTGTATCCTTGTTTTGTATAAATTTAGGATGTGCCACTGACTTGACACTGTAAACCAGAATGGTTGAGAATGTCATGGTTGAGAATTTATAATGTTGACATACCAATGTTCAACAAATGTATTATTAATTAAGGATTTCATGTCAAGATTGTAAAACTAATCTATTTTTTTCTGTATGAGTTAAAATAGATTGAATGAATTGTACTGACAATCAAAAGACTGGGTAGACCTGAACACTGTGGAAGTAACAGGAGAACCTAGAACCTATGAATAAAACCTTTGTGGAACATGGAAAAGAGCAATGAATTCCAACCTTACCATAACTGAAAAGCTGGGAGATGGAACCATTCAGACCAGAAATTGTTTTGTAAAAATTGTTAAATTGATTTCTGTCTGAAAAAAATATAGTCTATGCTCTTTAAATTTTAAAGTCTTTTATCTTTTGTAGGCCTACGTCAATAATATTTGATTTGAAATGTCTTTAATGTAATTAAAAGAAAATAAGTACTTACTATTTAGTACTAAGATTGTATGAAGATAATATAATCTGCTTTGATTGATAGTTAATTAAGTAAATTAACCAATTTGTTTTAAGTAAATCCATGATTGTCCGAATGTGTCAATTTAAAACTGCTACGATGTGAACTCTTTTAAAAAGAAAATAATGACGTCGAAAGGTCATGGTAAAATGAAAGATTGAAATATTTTTAATGAAATTGTCTATAAACTATTTTAATTCGTGAACAGACTATGTTTAATGTTCTTAAAATAACATAAATGAATTTGATTTTGAGATGATAATTGTTAAAGAATGCTCATTTAATACGATAACTATTTAATCGCGTAGAATTTTTTTTTACCTAGGCTGTGATGAGGTAAAAATTTGCATAGCGATGTCAACATTATTAGAATCAATTGGGAATGAGAGAGTGAAAACAAAAGAGAGGGAGAGAAAGAAAAAAGAATACTGACCTAGAAATATTGGGTTTTGACACAGACAGTATTGTTTAAAGTTTAATGTGTTAGCCAGCCTACAAACATGAAAAAAAAATATACTGTCGAAGCAATAATATTTTTTGTTGTAAAGTGAAATTAGGTCAGGGCTAGTATTTTTTTTGTTTTGTAATTGAGTTAGGCCTAGCATGTGTTCTATCAGAACGTTGGTTTTCTTTTTCTCCTTATGAAAAAATAAGTCGTGTCTGCATAGACATTAAGTTTTTATTTCTTTTGTTGTTTGATTACAAATGTAAAAGATATTAGTTTATAATTAAATGAACGAGAGAGTTTTATTAACGTGGAATGATAATGGAATAAAATTATTAGATTGTATAATGTTTAACCCTATGTATTTTTCTTGTATACAAGATTTAGATAAACAATTTAATTGTCCATTGTTTTGAATTAAAAATTGAATGATAGAATGACTGTAGTTAAGCCATTTGATAAGATGAACTTATATTGCATATATTATATGTTATTGTTATCAGTTTGATTGAATTAGTGGAATAGCCAATTGAACTGTATTGTATTTTCCCCGGAATATTTTCTTTTATAATTATTCCTTAAAATTAACATTTTTTTGTATTGTTAAAATGTAAAAGAAATAATTATAAAACTTTTTAAGGGTGGTCGTGTTACGAATCTCGGTCATAAATGAATGACGTAGTAAGGCATTGACCTCTTAACAAGTGCGTATCAGAGTCCAAGGCGACCAAGGTTTGACCTTTGTGCCCTGAGGGCAGTTTAAATAAAATAATTCGTCCAACCCCGTGGAAATTGGAGGATAATTCTGGATCGTAGTAATTATAGAGAAAGAGGTTAAAATGCGTATTAAGACCCTGTAGAATCTTCGATGATAGTTTTCTTGGTAAAAGTCCCGACCTCCTTAAAGTTAGTTCAGTTCGGAAGTTTGTCGAGTGAAGTCGCTATATTAATACTTGTACATATAATGTCATTTTGTTGAAATACTTATGTTACCATCAGTTGATGAGATTTATTGATCGTTTATATTGAGTCTACAATTTAAATAAAATTGTTTATTCAACAACTGGAGTTGTTTGATCTATTATTGTTGAGAAAGGTGTTGAAGATAATTATCACGAATATAACTACATTACTGTATAGACCTGTCAGTCAAAGAACCCCTAGCTTGGGCTACAGATTAGCAGAATCTAGAGACTTCTAATAAAGATACAACTATATTCATTGAATCCGATTTAACGAGTCGTAATAATAGTCATCTAAAGGGCCATAACACATTGAAAATCGCTCTGCGTGCCAAGTTTGACACGCGTTCTCTAGGTTGCCGAACCCTGACTCAGACGATCTTGTCCCATTGAATCAAATAAGACAAAATAAGCTTCAGTTTGCTGAAGGACCGCTCACAGCTTTCAATTGAAACAGCAATCGTTAGGTTTTTGCAGTGAAGTGAGCAGATTCGAAATACGTCATCTCCATATGAAACAACAAAACCAAGAAGATCCAAAGGAGTTTCCGGTAGAACTTCAATCCGGGCACTGAGGCAGCATTTTGCAGTCTCCGATTGCTGTGTACAATTCGTGACCATTGACGTCAGTGTCGTAGAAATTTTGCAATTTTGATGAAATGTATCGACATTTGTCTCAGCGATAAGAGTTTTGACGTCTAGTAAAAATCCAAATTTGGTGTTCAGCTTTTTTAGACGTAAAAACCGTATTGATATCTTCTGAGTCTAACAATTACGCTGTTCATAACACGTGCAATTTCTTCTTCTGCAGAAAGTCCTGCATCTCTTGCTAATTTTCCAGGCATCCTCCATTGTCGTCTAATCCTTCTGTCAACCTCGATTCCCCAAGTTGTGCATCTTGTGTTTCCATTGTCTACCGCAACCTGGCTCAAATTATCACGAATGTTGACAAGTTCTTGCTCCAGCGATTCAAGATTAGATGCTTGCTGCTTCCTTTAAATTCATAGTAGGATCCTGCAACCGTTTCTGACACGATCAATTTTCCCAAGTATGATGTTCCAGAAATGTAACAAAACTAGGAAGTTAAAGTTTAATATACCTACCAGCAAAGTTTCTGCATCACTTCTGGTGTCAGGCGTCAAAGTTGCATCTTCTGATAATTTGTTGCAACAGACCAACTAGTTCATCTAGCCTGTATAAATAGCTTTAACAGCTTCTGATCGTCCACTCCAGCGTGTTTCAGACTCCCTCTTCGCTGTGATTGGCACAACTCTTTTTAATTCTCCCCAACGAGTTGTTGAACGAGAGATAAACAAATATATACTTTCAATTCAACTGTTCCAAAAAATGTGATATCAACTGGATCCTGTTTAGCTGAGTGTACTCTTGCTAAGTATATTCGACTCGAAATTATCCAACCTGTATAATTGTTAAAACCAGATGACACTTTCAGTTATGAAGGATAATATTTGAACCCGAACTGATCTGTGTTTTAAACAAAAACGCCATCAGCAATCCTACATTAAAAGGATAATATTTGAACCCGAACTGATCTTTGTTTTAAAAAAAAACGCCATCAGCAATCCTACATTGTGGGTGTGTTATTTGTGTATGAGTAGAATGGCGCCCCTTAATGCTTAAACGGGCGCCAAAATCATGCTTGCCAACTGGTTTGTAATGAAGATATTTGTGGAGCTCCAAAATTCAATCTTGCAAACGTATTTGGGATGCATTAGTTTACATAAAAATATAATTAAATAATTAGTTTTAATACTCATTTTGGCGCCCCTAAAGTGGCGCCCGGGGCAATATGCCCCCCCCTGCCCCTTTCTAGCTACGCCACTGGGAGAGAGAGAGAGCGAGAGAGCTATTCAAGAATCAATTGCCCCAAACACAAGAATTGGACACAAACAATGTTGAGTGATTGATTTCCAGGAATTGTATCACATGATCCATCACAGACCAATAACAACGGGCCGTAATCGTGATTTTCATACAGAAGTCTCAATAGAGCTTTGAATAGTGAAAAGGGGAGACAAACTATAAGATCGGTAATAGGTTTTCTTAAAGTTTTTATTTCTTTCTGTGTACAACAGACTATGTCAACAAAAGTTTACTTTCTTCTGTAACAATCTTAAGTAATTGATCTTGTACACTTACTTACTTTCAGTGAGGATTTTCTTTTGGTGGATTATCAAGCTTTTAAGTTGGCAGGTGAATTGGTTGACCTTTTCTCTTTTCTATTTACTATAGCAAGTTTTATTGCATATATTTTTATACATTTTCTTTTTGTTTTACCACTTTACCATTCAACCTTATAGTAGCCTATATCAACATCTTTTGTTTTTCTTTTCGATGTGTGTGTTTGTGCGTGTGTGATATATTAGTATTTTAATAGTTTTAACAAGACGTATTACATGGCACTGTTATTCTGATAATAGCAGTGACTAAGTAAGTATCACTGTTAGACCAAGTTGAGCTATAGGGCATGTGAAGCAGCGTTCACAAGTTTTCTGCAAAATAGGGGGATTCTGTGGCCAGCCCAACGCCCAGCCTTACTTATCAACAACTACTGACAGGTACTCATCAGAGCTCTGTAGACTCTGGAACATTTCCAGGCATCAGGATGCTAGGCCTATATATTATTTACAAGCTAAATTATTGCCGGCGAAAATAAAACAGGCCTGAATAAGCTACAGATAAAAATGTTATAAACTACAAATGAACAGAACGCTATAAATCTAATAATTTAAAAAAAATAATTTTACTGAAGACATTTAGGAAAGTAATTTAAAATAAATATTGTAATATTTATAAAAATAGTCAAGTCTTTTTATTTGACACAAATATAAATTGCCCGGCGTTGCTCGTAGATTGACAATCTTTTTATTAAAGTAATATTAATTGAAATAAAAAAAATTAGGAAAAAAACAGGAACAAACTTAAGTGGAGAATCGAAGGCGGGTCGCCCGCATGGCAGTGCGATTCGTTAACCACTTAGCTCACGAAGACATGTGTCCGAAATGAAATAGCAAAAGTATAATTCGGACAATAAGGTCACGTGTCTTTAAATTAACTGATATGATTGGTTGAACACACACACACACATAGTCTACTTTATATATATTGATTTTTTTTACAGAGGATTTGAGCCAAAGAGCATCGGAACGGCATTCTGCGCGATAGCTAAAGACCACCCATGTCGCCCCCCCCCCCCACACACACCATTCATTGTTGATGGCTACACCTAAATATGTCTAGGATACAACTAAGAAACGGTCCATAATGAAAGCCATCCTTCTTTTGTGTTTTAATCGCCAATATTATGAATTTAAATGAGCCTGGAAAAAAAAACCCACATAAATTATTCACGATACTGGCCAGTAACTTCAAGGTTAACCACAGCCCTCCCCCTCCCCCCCCCCCCCCCCCCCCAACTTTAGGTTACTATTATACTTTAACACTACTACATGTAAGAGTAACATTAAAAAAAAAAAGAACGCACGCACACAAACAAAAAGAGGCATAAAAAAAACTTTGAGGGCGTAAAAAGCAGCTCGCGCCTTGTTGTAAAGAATTCCACGTGTCCCCTCCTTTACAAATGTCCCCTTTTTTTTTTACCTTTTTGTTATTGTTGTTGTAGTCTAGTTGTTGTTAACGGCGTTCGACCTCGTTCTTTTTTTTTCTTCATAACTCGAGGTTGAACAACGAGGGCAAGAAGAGACATGGGTCTGACCTTTTGGGGCCTGAACACAATAGAAACCACCGCTGCAAGAATAGAATATCACCCCCCCCCCACCACAATGATAAGTCAAGATGGCCGACACCGCGAGGCTTGTTTTGGTCAAATGCACGGCGAGCGATATAAATCATCAATTTGAAGAAGAAAAAAAAAGATTTAGAATGGGAGAAAAAAGTTGTTTTTTTTTTAATTTTAAATTACCTTACCAAGCTGATCTTTCCCTGGCCAGATGTCCCCCTTTTTTTTCATATTGCCTGAATAGCTGTATGTTACGTACTCTTAGCCTCGATCTGATCACCCCCTCCCCCATTCCCTTCCAGCCCTTTTCCCTGTTTAACAACGAGGTCAGCAGACGACAAAAAACAAAAAGATAACGTTTTGATATATGATGTACGCCTCCGCGAGGATCTTACAGAAAACGAAATGGCGCGGAATTAAGGCCGTTTTCTAATAGCACCAGGAAGTGAGTAGTTAAAAAAAACAAAACACAAACGGCTTCTGTGACAAAGTTACACAGTTAGAAATGACCACGACATCTTGTTTTATCCTGTTAAGTCCTGTTCCACCATGCTGAATGAATGTTATAGTTTAGGGCCTATACTGGTGGGAATTTACTCCGCTAGTAAAAATTACTCGAGGGTGCTTTTATTTGTGAACACCGGAACAGATGGTTTGGATATTAAGGCCTACTAGGGGCCGTTCTTAAATGATGTTACACAATCTTGGCCAATATTTTTTTTACCCCCCCCCCTTTTTTTGGTTTTCCTCTTCAATCGTCACAAGTAACGACAAAAAGGTCAGATCTCTTACTAAAAGACGCCAGGAAGCTCGGCACCGCCCTCTTTCAAAAGTAAGTAAGTAAAGTACCATTCGGACCAAACTGATCATAGCAGCGTTCACCAGTTTCTGTGGCCACGGCATGCTATGGGATAGTGTGGCCAGCACAATGCCCAGCCGCCTTTACTTTACGCCAACTTATGTCAGGTAGGTCTACCCTTCTGTGTAGACTCAGGGACACCCTCCAGACCCGAGAACCAAACTTACCCTCATCAAAATTTGAACCCAGGACCTTCGGTACGTCAGCCGAACGCGCTGCCGCACGGCCACAGAAACTGGTGAACGCTGCTTCACAGCGCCCTACGATCAATTTGGTAGGCCTACCGATGGGTACCTTACAACCACCTACCCAATCATCCATTTATAAAACCCACTCACCCTCATGTCCATGCTTCTTAACCCTTACAGTCCCGGGCGCGTATATAGCGGAACTGAAGGCAGCATAGATAGAAGTAGGTCGGTACGGGAAGGGTTAAAATCCAACGTCCTCTACCCACCTCTCTTCCATTCAAAACAAGATTATAATAAATATATCTATCTGTGATTGGTCCAATGATATCTATCACGTGACCCTTGCCAATGGAGTTTTTTCATTGGTCTCAATGTTACGTTTTAAGACAAATCGCAACAATGGCGGACAACAACCTTGACCTCCCAGGATTACTGAAATGAAAATTTTAAAAAAAATGCATTCATCTAAAGGGACATAATTTGCATCTGCCTCTGAAGTTTTTTTTTTTTTCTTTTACTGTCCGGCAAGTTTCATTGTTGACATTGTTGTCATAGGTGAAGGTCATGATTGTGCGTGCGTGTGTGTTGGAAAAAAGGGGGCGGGTGGCCCCTTGGGAGAGAAGGGTTGTGATGGATGACAATTACCATCACCAGTCTCAAAGTTTCGCTCATTCGTCGTCCACACTGGTGCATTTACACAAAGAGAGCTGTGACGTCTGGCCATTAGCCGTCGAACAACAACAAAAAAATCCCGCGCCGCAACCGTGAACCTTCCCTTACCGCACGCCGGCAGCTACATATATACGGCACCCACAGTCGTGAGCCGCTAGCCGTGACGGTCGACCTCATTCACATACATAAACAGACCTAACGTCTGCTAGGGACAGCTCGTGTGTGTGTGTGAAAGAGAGGGAGAAAGAGAGGACGTGGCGGTAGAAAAAGGGAGGGAGGGGACGGGGGAGTGATGCGGGCGCTGGCAATGCATAAGCTGAACATCACCCGTCACTGACTATCCCTCCCCTTCCAAACACACCTGCACGTACGTAGCTCCCGCCTCCCCCCTCTCCCCCGTCTAATCGCCCAAGATCGAGGGCCGGCCGTTTGACCTACATTGACCCACGGGGTCATTGACCTCTAACCTTCAGGTTGAAAAAAAAACAATAACTATAAGAGCGCTTAACACATTCTCGGGCAGGAGGAGGTAAGTCAAAAATATATTCAAAGAAAAAGAAGGGGAGGGGCGGGGAGGGGAGGGGCTAGAGGTGAGAGGGCAAGGGGTTGGGGGATGTGAGAGAGACTAACTGGCCATTACTTTCTTTCTTTGGTTAGTGTGTACTTTTAAGTTTCGTGGGTTTTACTAGTTGGAGAATATCTATCTATCTATCTATCTATCTATCTATCTATCTATCTATCTAACTATCTATCTATCTATCTATCTATCTATCTATCTATCTATCTATCTATCTAACTATCTATCTATCTATCTATCTATCTATCTATCTATCTATCTAACTATCTATCTATCTATCTATCTATCTATCTATCTATCTATCTATCTATCTAACTATCTATCAATCTATTTATCTATGTATCAATCTATTTATCTATCTATCTATCTATCGATATATCTATTTATCTATCTATCTATCTATCTGTCTGTCTGTCTGTCTGTCTGTCTGTCTGTCTGTCTGTCTGTCTATCTATCTATCTATCTATTTATCTATCTGTCTGTCTACCTATCTACCTATCTATATATCATAGGGCCGGTGAAGCGAACACTCGTTTCTGTGGTCACGGCTAACTAGGTGATTGTGTGGCCAGCACTATATATGAAATATAAAATATATTTAAACTTTTTAATAATTCAAATCACGCAATTCTATATCGAGTTGCCTTCGTTTTTGTTTCGCCTTGCTCTTATAGGTCATCTACAGCCCTGCTGGTCCTTTTCGTTTTGGTTGGCATTTCTTATCTTATCTTATACATTACAGACGCTCCTTCTATAGAGAAGATTATTGCGTCCTACGCTCATCCGTGGTCCGAGTCTAGTCTTGCATTTTTATCAATGTTTTAAATGATGTTAAGTTACTGGTTTTCCTGGTTTGTTCAGGTAACCCATTCCATGACCGAATGCCACTCAGGAAGAAATATTACTGATATGCATTTGTTCTAGCATAAGGGATAAGGAAAGTTTTTTTGTCTTTATGTTTATCTGAGCTTTGCTGTTATTGGGTTGTATTTCTAAATTTGCTTCTATTAATTCATTATATCTATTACTGTTATAATTTTCTATGCCTTTATTGTACTTATGTACTAAATAGCTAATACATATTGTTCATTGCTTCCGAAAATGAACAGCTTGGCAAGACTGACCTCAGACTTTTTCACAAGTGACATTTTTTTATCGTATAGGCCTACAGTTACATTTATGTTTTTTTTTATCTGATTTGACACACTATGTCGATTAAGTGCAGTATCTAAGAAATAGGTCAAAGATTGAACGGGCTATGTCATATCAATGTCATGATAACCACTGGCGTAGCGAAGGGTTGTGGGCAGGAGCGACGCCACGGGGGAGGTTATAAGAGAAAGGGGAAAGCAGTCCCCACCCCCACCCCCACCCACCCTAAATTATTTTTTGAACAAAAAAAAATGAAATTTAAACAGTTTAATAAAATATGTCCTAAATTCGCCCAAAAATATGGTAAATGTTTGTCACTCGAAAGTTTTGTATCTTTAAACAAATCACTTTTGCAGAAACAAATGCATATAAGTTATCTTTCTTCCCGAGTGGCATCCGGGCATGGAATGGGTTGCCTGAACAAACCAGGAAAAACAATTAACTTAACATCATTAAAACACTAATAGAAATGCAAGAATATTCTCAGACCACGGATGAGCGTCGGACGGAATAATTTTCTTTATAGAAGGAGCGTCTGAAATGTATAGGATAAGATCAGATTGGGGAGGGGGAGTGAAATAGCAAGCTAGTTGTGCAATGGTGCAAGATTTCATATTGAAGTATTGAAAAACGAATACTTTATCTAATTATCAATAGTTGAAACGTACACAATAAGATTTGACACATTTCAAAGCTTTAAATTGTCAATTTTTAAATCTTGTTTTTTGTCAATTGTATTCCATGTGTCTAATTATTTTCTAGAATTGCAAAGAATACAACATCACTGACACGCGCATGATGATAACTGTCATTGATAGTCTATTAGAATCAGTGGTCGGCAACCTACTGAAGTGACAGAATTGGCACGCATAGGGATTTTCAATGGCACGCGGTAGAGGCATTAAAAGTCTATTCAAGTCTCTTCTACAAGAAATTTAGTCCTACGCCAGGATGACTTGTTGGCACGCTGAATGAATTATAAATCCTATCTTGGCACTCTGTTATGAAAAGGTTACAGACTTTTGTATTAGATTATAACGTGACGATTAAAAAAGTTTCAAATATTCTAGAATTCATTTTTAATTCGAAAAAAACAACAAAAAAACAACAAAAAAACACATCACAAACCACATTATAGTTGTATAAAAATGTTTATTTTATTATTTAACAAAGACGCAAACTAAGAGAGGTGGTGCTGGAATGTCACAAGTAAAGAAAAAAATGGGTTACCCGTTAGAATTAGGACAACGTAAAAAAGAAACACGAGATGGGTTTATTCATAAGTTGAATCTGTGTGGGCAGTATAGCAATGCCTTTGTTTACATAGTTTTCATGGAAACAAAACGTTTGGATATAAGTTTATTACTCATATCGTACAGATGTGTAGTAAAGTATCAGTCGGACCAAATTGATCGTAGGGCCGGTTTCAGTGGCCACGGCATACTAGGTGATTGTGTGGCCAGCACAAAGAACCAGCAGCCTTTACTTTACTCCAACTAAGGTCAGGTACCCATCAGAACTGGGTAGACTCGAGTCCAGGGAAAAAGTCCTAGTCTTCACCAGGATTCGAACCCAGGACCTTCGGTACGCCAGTCGAACGTGCCCCATGTACAGATGAGTAGTCTCATACATGTATTACATTTGATGAGAAATATTACACATACACTCACACACGCACAGGCACTCACATATATATACTCACATACACACACAAGCATACACATACTCATTTCACACACTGATCTGTGTTTGTTCCAACACAGAGACACAGAGAGACTCCTGATGACGTCAGCTGACTCCAAGCGATAATTGAAAGCCATACAAATTTTT
Source organism: Anisus vortex (assembly GCA_949126835.1). Lineage (NCBI taxonomy): Eukaryota > Metazoa > Mollusca > Gastropoda > Planorbidae > Anisus > Anisus vortex. The sequence continues at coordinate 50,564,870 of OX421495.1, read as the reverse complement.
TAAAATTGTTAATTGAATAGATACACATAAAGAAAAAAACAACATTTTTAGACCAACATAGAAACAGGCTGGTGGGGGATTGATTACGTACCAGCGGGAGGGGGGGGGGGGGCGGGGGAAGAGGGTGGCTACATAGGTGTAGCTTTTGACTCTAGACTATATTTGGAAAATACCAGATCTAATGGGGAGAAAGAAACGAGACCCAAGCTGGCAGGACCGACGAGTTAGGATTAAGAACAAATTTACAACGAAGTAACGAGGGTTGGTTAGTAACCAAGTTGTTAGATTTTACACAAGTGATTGGAGATAATGAGGGGGGGGGGGCACTCCCCAAATTTCTATTGGCTTCGCCACTGAAATGTTAACGTTAAGATGCAATGTAAAGTTTTCATCGGGCAGATTCTTCTTTTAAATGAACATATTTTTATGTAAGCTTATTGCTTTAAACATTGAAGATTGAATTAGATTCATAGGACAGTACAAAGAGAGAAACAAATAAACACACACATTTGATATCAATTGTTTTTTATATAGATATAAAATGCTTATAGATTACGTCAATATTATTGATAGCTTGTTGATCTAATAGTGATAAATAAATTATTGGTACACGTTGACATGTTATTCATTGGCCTTACTACAAAAATAGTTCTAATGTAATCTTAGTTCTGTTCATATCCTGTTTAATCTCTATAGGTCTACGTAATTTTTCAACAACAGAAAATAGATAAGTTAAATTTGTGTGGGCAATATAGCAATGCCTTTGTTTACATAGATTACATACAGGACTAAATATACATACCCAAGTACATTTATTTTTACATTAACCTCAGCAGAAAATATTCTTTTATATATATATATATATATATATATATATATATATATAAGCTTATACAATAAAAACATAGTTCCACTGGTTAGGGCATTACCCATAGTTTTCTTAACCTTATAAAGTACATACAAAAAATCACAGACACCCAATTTGCATATGCCCGTGATTATTCTTATAATATACAAACTAAATACTTATAGAGTTTAAATAAAAATAGTGTACACAAATGTAAAATCATTCATTATGCCTATACACAATATACAGTCTCTATAGTAGACATCGTAATACAAAGCTTAAACCTGTCCAGCTCGTTTGTACTTCTAATTTATACTTCATATTTTATTTTAGTTCTCTTTCAAGAATAACTGCGCTTGAAAGGGTTCAATGACAGTAAAGAATTCATACAGAACTTAGATAGAATCTGTAATTAAAAAAAAAAAGTTCTGTTGATGTACTGGCTTCCAGTGACCACAGCATCATACAAGGACAAGGTTAGGTCAGCACAATGGCCAGAAACCTTGTTGGTTTGTTTTGTCCCTCCTAGAATCGGGGTTTGGAACTCTAGCCCCTCCCCCTCCCCAATGTTTTCAGAATCCATCAGAACCATGATTTCAAAATTTCTTCCTTCAATAACAAACTCTATGGTGGACTGGAGCAACTCACAGACAATGGCCAGTTCATCACAAATATTTGGCTTCTTGTCTAAATCCCGTAACATACACTTAAGAACGAAGAAGAAGTCATCAGAACCAAAGTTGTTAAAATAAAAACTATTCATCTTACGGTAGCGCATTAAAGTCAATACGCTATATTTTTCTATGTTCGTTACGCCAGAAAGTGCCACTCTATCGCTACCTGCCCACAATGTAGTCGGAATGATCCAATGGCCGCGTCTCCTGTTTACACACGTGACTTTCAAATTCTGTGGAGTTGGAGAAGAAAGCGTGGCAGGTGCTGCACTTGGCCACATTCAGGGACTTCCGCTTCTCGTCCAGCTTGGACAGGAAGAGCTCCTTCAGGTCGGACGGTGCCTGCCCCGGAAGCATAAAGTCCTGCCCGGACTGGTGGATGACGTTGATGCACAGGGTCACCAGTGGCGGCACCTCCACGTCCCTGCTTCCCGCGGCGTCGGTCGTGGGGTCGTAGAACATCTTGGAGTTAGCCCACATGTTCTTCCTGGAGCTCCTCGAGGACAAGGACCTCATGACGGCCTCGATCCCCTGCATGCACGTACTGTATGACGGGCCCATCAAGTTCTCATTCTTGTTCAGGTTCAAGGTCTTCAGGTTGGTCAGCTGGATCAGGGAGGTGGGGAGCACGATGAGCCTGTTGCCTTCCAGGTTCAAATGTTCCAGGCTGGACAGGCTCCCGAAATAATTGGGCAGGGTCATGAGCTTGTTGTAGGAGAGGTCAAAGTTCACCAGGCTCTTCAGGTAAATGATCGACCACGGTAAATTGGTCAGTCCGCAGCCGGAAACGGACAAGGAGTAAAGGTGCACGAAACGGCCAATGTTGACCGGAAGTGTGATGGAGTCCCCGGTCAAGAGAGACAGCGTGAACAGCTCCACTTTGATGGATGTCACCTTCTCGGCGTCTTCCTTTGACTGGGAGTTGATGAAGTTGAGAAACCCTTCGTAGGAGCCCATCTGCTTGGTGTATTGAACGCCTTGCCTGGTGTTGGCACGGTTCCGCACGATTCTCCCGATTCGATCCATGACATGAGCCATCAAGCAACGAATCTCATGAAAACAAATTATCCAATGACCTAACAAATTGTTCTTTATCCACAAGGCATAACAAAATACTAAGAAGTGTTCAAATAAACTTAAAAAAAACACACACACACAAATAAAACTTCCTTTTGAAATCCCAATGTTTTGTAGCGCTGAAGTGAATGTTTATTGTATTATTTATATTCACCGAAATTAAATTCACATAGAAATTCACAAAAGGAAAACTAAATTTAACACAATGTTCCCAAATATTTTAACATCCAGTGTTCCTCTATAATAGCATCTGAGATAACTTTTTTAACCTACTAGAATTTTGTAACAAGATAACTTTATGTTTATCTCTGACGAAAGCTTTAGTAGCTAGACATAGTTCAGTGCTTCTCAATAAATTTCGGATGTACCCCAGAATAATGAAAGGGTCTCAGATTCAATATTATTGTATTATATTATTATGAGCCCAGTTTAGGGAAAACATTTTTGAGATTACGGTCAGTCTTCTGTTAAATGCATGACGTCATCACACACGGGGGAAAGTGGTGAGCATAGATATAGAATGGGCCGTATTGCTGCTGAGAGTTAACACCCTAATTTACAAGTCAGTCAGTCATAAAAGATTGACTTGTATAAGGGGCAAGGGTGTTAACTCTCAGCAGCAATACGGCCCATTACATAGGAGCTACTTATATAAAAGTTGCGGAAGTAATATTTCCACTTCCGCCCCCGAGATGAACTTAACATCATTGGCCAGAACAAACCGGAAGTATTTGAAAATATTACTTTTTTTTTAAGGTCAGTTTTAAAAAAAATAAGAAGAAAGCCAATTTAATCGGTTCAGGAATTATTGTTTCGAATTAACTAAACATTGATATTTACCACAGAGTAATGAACTGATTCCAAAGTGTAATAAAAAAATAATGTATGCACAAACGATCTATAAATATATGTCAGTGATATCCCCAGAGTCAAAATATCCACAATAATCAACAATAAATAGCTTTCATGTGTGATTTATATTTTCTTTGTCATTGGCAGTGATTACAGTATGATGTAAGGGGACTTAAGGCAAACGAGTGAAAGGGGCAAGATGACCCGCAACCCTCCCCCCCCCTCCCCGAGGCCAGTGCAGCTATAAAAGATTTGAACCGCTGGTGTCAGTGTTGTATGGGTTTGATAATGGCCGTTGATTGGGCTGTTCAAATCGGCCAATATAAATATATGCACTAAAGTTAATTTGTCCGGGAGTGAATGTTGATATCTATCAATGTGTTATCGTTCATGAAATCTACACACATACACAGTGCATAATCGTGATTGTTTTATCACTCGTACCAGGCTCAGAAAGATGATGTAACCCCCCCCCCACACACACACGCACACACAGGTACACGTTGTCAAAAGGAGTGGAAGGGGGGGCAACCCATTCCATGCCCGAATTCTACTCGGGAAGAAAGAGGACTTATATGCATTTGTTCTCGCATAAGGGACAAGGAAAGTGTTTGTGTCTTTATGTTTATCTGAGCTTTGCAACAGGTGACGATACCACCATAGACTATAATACACATGGACCCCTTGCTTTAGGATTTCTGTTATATGATGACCTGAAACCAGTTCCCTCACATAGGGGGGGGGGGGGCAGAGTGAGGGAACATGCCCGGGGGCGGCACTTCCAGGGGGCGGCAAATGTAGTCTAAATATAGCAAATATAGCACTAAATAAGCAGTTACAGTATGCAATGGGGCGGCGCTGAAACTTTTGCCCTGGGGCGCCACATAAGCTTGTAAAGGCACTGCCTGAAACACTGATTTTATCGGAATTCCCGATTCCCTTGTGCAATGTATACTTTCGTTTTATTTAAAACGGTTGTTTGTATGGCACACACTTTATTTAGAATCGGGAATTACAAAAAAAAAGAAGAGAATAGCAGAAAAAAACTAAAGCCAGCGGTCCATGTGTATTATAGTCTATGATACCACAACGAGCTTGGTTGCCGTCTGAATCACAATAGGGCGTTTGCAATCCCGTGACAAAAAACACGTGATTTGTGTTTACTTTGAGTAATGGTGTACAAGTAAATATGGCCGCTGTATTAATAAAGTTTCATATAGGCTCGAGCTTTTTTTAAATGATGTGTTGTGTTTTAAGTCTTATTAAGATTTAAGCTGTATTATGTATGTTAAATAAAATAGGCTATTTTATTATTATCATAGACATAGATCATAGACGATGTGAGCCTAATAGTGACTTGACTAGACAGCCTATTCACCAACAATATCACTTGACATCGTAGCCTAGCCTACGAAACATTAAAAGTGTAGGCCTATAAAGTGAAATTGAAAGTGTAAATAGGTCTAGCCGGCCCTAGCCTAATCACATTAATCAATTAATCTACAGTACTACTATTTACCTCCTTATTTTTGAGTAGGATAGCCAATATTCAGATGTGAATTTTGCATGATAAAGAAGTACTTCACTTTCACCACGTTACATTTGTACCTCAATTGGGTTCTTTATTTACACAAATACGTCACTAAAAACCTAAGCCACGCCCACTAAGAACGCTCTATTAACTTCTCTTTCGTTTCTTCGTTGATAGGAAGCCCTTAGATAATCTCTTTCATTCCATAGTGCCAAATCGTGTATTCAATATCATGTGCACCTTACTACAATCTGTAAACTAACATATCATAGCTAATCTCTTACATCTACTTTTGCTAAATACGGAGTAGCCGGAGTTTTGCTATCATGTACAAAACTTATAATGTATCCTATATTTATCTCTTTACTCCTCTTCCCCATATGTCCCGTTACAAACTTACTTTCAACAAAAAACAAACAACAAACAAACAACAAACAAACAATAGTTAGGACCTTGGCAAAAATGATCAAGTCCAGATTTCAAGTACTATAAACTTTGACATTTATTGAAAAAAAACACAAATGTTTTCTTTTCTTATTGGCAACTATTTTTGTGCGTATTGAATGTACACAAACATGGCTTTCGGCCGAGATGAATGTCTGGGGCAGTTCCCGGTTAGACCGTAAAAATAATCGTCGATTTCACTGAATATTGTTGACTTTCGTTGTAATGAAATGCACCCCCGCCCCAATATCTTTTGCCCCGGGGTCGGTTTGATTTTGGGATAAATTTTATTAGGAGATTAATTTTTATCCTACCATCAGCTTTAAAGAAATAAAAAAAGATCATCATAAACCTTTGATGGTATGGCTGTTGCCCCTAGCAACAACAAGGGTGGTCGTATCCTTCCTCTTTATTTTTTTTTCTCAAATGACTGAACAAGTATCTTCATTGTTACATTTACCAATAATTTGCGATGATAATAGATTGAATTTAACACACACGCACGCACGCACACACACACACGCCTCCATTAGCGATTCTTTTCTTAAGAGAACACGCATTATATCTAATTGTATTCTACGAGTTTTAAAAGACACATTTTTTTAATAACAAAAATTGTCAGATGAAATGGTGAAAGAGCAAAGTAATAATCTATATCTATATCAATATGGGCTATAGACCGTGTGCATGGATTCCGATCACCATGGGTTTACTTAGTTATATCATGCCGTAAAACAGATAGGTCCGTTCATGTGCTGTAGAATTTCTTAATACGGTGCTAGTCTTCGAAATGTCGCCCCTTATAAATGTTCCAACATTGATTCGATCTCGCTACTTATGCCACCCACCTTACGTTGCCTTTCGATGCTGCCACCTCACTACATAGGCCTAGGGCCTAATAGCACGGGGCGCCCATGATAAAGAAGCATATATGGCCATTAATTATATTATATTATAATGCGAATTCAAATTATGCACGTAATTCTGTCAACTCTATAAAATTGTCGTTAAAATTATTATAACTTATTAAAAAATAATTTATTCCAAGCTTTTGAGAACAAAAATTGTGTCTTTTGGAATAGGTTGGAGCAAGACCATCGTAAGTAGCCTACTTTAATACGTATTTACGATGGTCTTGGTTGGAGCCCCTGCTTGCCTTGGTTATTAAATCTATGATTTTTTTTATGTAAACAGTGTATATATACATATAGAATGTGCCGCTAGCATGTACAATAATTTAATTCTTGTTGTCTTGTAGCCTTGTAGCACAAACGACCAACGGTAAACGGGAGGTAACAATGAAATAAACTCACAATGGTGCTTGTCTAAGTATTCTCCCCTGTTAACTTTTTTTATATTGCGATACATTTCATTCTCATTTTATAAAGAATTACTAAAACTCATAAATGATTTGTTAAAAAAATTAATTCATAGAAGAATAAAAATTTAAAATTTAAATAGGACAATAAACAAGCTCTTAATTTTATTATTTAGGTATATAACCACTCTAAAAACTATCAGGACATTAAAAAAGTTAACTTAAAAAAAAACGAAAAGAAATATTTTTACTAAACTTTTGGTAAATTAGGCCTATTCAGTGAGTTAGCCTACGCCTTTCTTAATTAACATTAGATGACCCTACTACTAGTAGGCCTACATTGATCTGTGACGTGTGAAAGTCTTAATAAATTTTTTTTAGTAAGTCGTAAGTGTTAGATTTTATTTATTTTAATATTTAATAATACAATAGTCATTTTGAATAGCCTATGACTATGGGCTATGGGCCGACCATGGCTGGCTATGGGCTATGGCCCATGGGCCCATGGCCCATGGCCTAGCCTATATCTGAATTATGATTTATGATCAATATTCCCAATATGATGATATCAATAGGCATCAATATCAGTAATATTATTAAAATTGTTATAGAAGTTATAGTTATATTTAATAATTTATATATTATATAGGTCTAGGCCTTTTATTTTTATATAATTAATCTTCTTATCTTATACATTACAGACGCTCCTTCTATAAAGAAGATTATTGCGTCCTACGCTCATCCGTAGCCTATAATATAAATAATTGTAGATATTTATAATTAGGCCTATATATATATATATATATAATATAATTAAATATATATGAATATGACTAGGCCTATATAATATATGACACCTCTATTTTTATGGCCTTTAGGTTTTAGGTCACGCTTGCAGATATCTTATAAGTTACATTAGTGATAGTGTCAACATAAATGAAAACACCATAGCCATATCATGATGCGCCACAGAGCAACAAAAGTGGAATAGTAACAAATCTTATTGGAAGTTATTGGCTAGTGTTATTACATATTACTATTAGATTTAAAAACTTGTTTTCCTTTTTACAGAGATGTCTCAGTAATTGTTGAAATATTTGAAAAATATTGTCTTCTAAAATGAAAATGATGGATGGTGTTAAACGTAACAATGACCCGTGGGCGCCTTTGCCAGAAGATTCGCTTAACACTGAACAAAGGACTGCTTTAGGGCTTTCACTTGAAGACCCGTTACATCAGATGCTTGACTCGGACAGATACATAAGATCCCTTGGTAAATTTGTACTAATGACTAATGATTGTAATATGTTAACTGATTGTACTTTAGGAGACGGCAGCTTTAGTGTATGTAACCATAGATTCTATCTACAGTGTAACACAGTCTACAATAACAATACAATATACAACAAATGGGTTAATTTCATTTCTGTAAAGATTTGTGATGTCATAAATATACAAGAACACTTTTAAAGTTCAAACTCTTGTTGACAGCAACTGATTTTTTTTTATAGTAAACAGTAAACTCTCTCAAAAGCACTCAATGTTGAAATCTTAAAATACATTGAGCACACATACCTTTTCAAGTTTATTATAATGCACTGCATATGAAATGGGTGGCCACGGCAGCATGTTCGGCTGGCTTACCGAAGGTCCTGAGTTCGAATCCTGGTGCAGGCTAGGATTTTTCCCAGCGACTGAAGGGTTTCCGTGAGTCTACACAGAGCTGATGGATACCTGACCTTTGTTGGGGTTAAGTAAAGGCTTCTGTGCATAGTGCTGGCCACACTATCACCTACTATGCCGTGGCCACAGAAACTGCTTCATCGGCCCTATGCATCAAATTGGTCCGATGAGATACTTTACTATTGCATTTGAAACACGGGCATATAAAAAAGTGTTCACTTATTTTTAGTATTCTATTTTTCAATGTGCTAGTAATGTACTGAAAAAAACATACTTATCTAATTTATAATATCATATTTCTTAGATAATTAAATGAAAATATCAGTGTTTAGTGTGCCAAAGTATTTCACTAGCAAAAAAAAACATTAGTTAATATTAATTATTATGAGCGCTATGATATTTATGCATTACATTATATCTTACAATGCACAAACATTGATTAAAATCAAACTTAAATATCGGTATATACTACACATGTGCAGAATGTAGTGTGTATTTTATTTTATTGATTTAGGTTTTAGTTGAAATTTGAAATACAGGGATTTTTCTGTACTACTTTACAAAGCAAATATTCAAATATAATATGTTGAACATGTATATAAAAAAGCCTGTATGATAATTTGAATTTTTACAATAATGTTGTTTTTCAGAATCCAAATTAAAAAAATTGACGAAATCTAAAAATATTGAGCCTTCCTCCAAAGATATCATTTCTTCATTAGCAATATTTCATGATGACCAGATGAAACGGTATGTTGACAGCCTCGTTGTAGAAACCAGCGATCCATCAAATATCTCTTGCTCTGAAGAGTCTGTGAACCCACTTGCATATATGCAGAGGAGACTGCATCCAGAAAAACAGCCTCTCAGCGCTGAGGAGCTTTTAGAGCTTTTGAAAGAGGACATCTTGGCTAAAATGACAGAGGAGTCTTGTGACAGCCCAGGCTCCTCGTCTGGAAGCTCAAACAGACAAAAAGAATCGCAGACCACGTTGCCCTCGCAGAACCCTCGAGCTTCAACCTGCACGTCCGAAGACAGTAGACCTTCTGTAACTCAGCAGCCGGACCCTCAGAAGGGTCTATCCATCAAAAGCTCATCAGAAAACTGGGCCAACTTTGATGATATGAATGCGCAGTTGTCGAGCAGTGAGGCGAATGTTTCATAAGGAGAAAAAAATCAACAACTATCAATTTAATGATTTGAGGACATTCCAATCACCTATCATTTAAAACTTTTAACTTGGAACACACCGTGGCCATTAATTACAAACTTATATAACTTGATTGTGGAGAATGTTGGTCTACTGTGTATGAGTTAATACATTGATAGGAAAGAAAGTCATTGTAATTATCGGTTAGTTCACTGGAATGTTAACAAATTGACCCGTGTTCTAGCCCTGCTGCCGACCAATCCCTGCCACCCTGCAGGAATTTTGGGCCTCTGGGGCGTAAAAGCTTCTATGTAGAAGTAACGTCCGTAAACTTATAAGTCTAATTAATTTTTTTTCTCTTTTACCTTTATTTTAGTAACAAGAAGATTTTTTGCAATGTTTGCATTTAGCTTAGACCTTATTCATTGAAAACACTGATAAATTTCTTATTTCTATAATGTAGTTCTTAACTGATGTTTGTCAATTTTAGTGGAAAGCTATGAATGTATACTTACCAATCCAATTAGACTTGAGTCGCACACAAAAGAAAACTTGTTTATATGCAAGTCCTAAAAATTTTGTTTACTGCAGGTCATAAAACCACATCTTGTTTCAATTTGAATAAGGTATGAAATAAATGTTTAACCCTTTAACTGTTTAACTACAGCATTTTTTTTAATTTTTTTTTAGTATAAATATTTGCTGACTTTGCATATTTTAAAAATTTCTTTATTTATTTATGACGTCAATGTGATGTCCTTGGTATTTAAGGGTTTCTTTTTGCTATTGTATTAAGTTTGTTGTAGGCATAATAGAAAAGAATTGCAGTGACCTATGTATATTGGACACAGATGTTTTAATTTGTGTTCTTTAACAAATGTATGTATATAGTTAGAATGGAGATGTGATGTTGTATGACTGTAAATGCAGACACATTTTTTTTAATTTTTACTTGTCAATAACAGTGATCTGATTTGAAATAAAACTGTGTTTTGTATATGAAAGTAAAATTTCTAGATGATATCATGTTTTACTTTGAAACACAAGATTTAATTGCAGCTTTTGGAGCTGAGAGTCATTCAGGCATATAATGGGTTACCTGAACAAAACAACATTTTAAAACCCATGATTAAAATGCAAAGCTAGATTTAAATGACAGATAAGCTTAGTGGTTTAGTACTTAATAAAATTCTGTGAATTTTATGCTGAGTGAGACAAGGCTGAAGCTTTGTGACATTCAGTCAAGGAATGGGTTAAATAAACTCTTCCAAACTAACTACTTGACATTCAGGCATGGAATGGGTTCTATAAACTCTTCCAAACTAACTACTTGACATTCAGGCAAGGAATGGGTTATATAAACTCTTCCAAATTGACATTCAGGCAAGGAATGGGTTATATAAACTCTTCCAAATTGACTACTTGACATTCAGGCAAGGAATGGGTTATATAAACTCTTCCAAATTGACTACTTGACATTCAGGCAAGGAATGGGTTCTATAAACTCTTCCAAATTAACTACTTGACATCCAATATAAATATAACCCTTATGAAAATGAAAGACAAAGCCAACCCATTATAGATGCTATAATTTTAGTTTCTGTAACATAAAAATATTTTAGTTCATATTTAAATATTATTACTAGTACCGCTAGTTCTTTGGTTTAGCCAAAAAGAGACAGAACCCCAAAAAACAAAACTTATTAATAGCCAATACAAATTATTGAAACATTTTTTGTTTGTTGATTTTGTTTACTTGTTGTATGGTTGTTAACATCAACACACATATCATCATGTAGTTGACTACAAGAATTCCACAATGGTGAGGTGTAAAATATATAGATTCTTCACAATGTTCACTTGTAAAATGAAAGGCTCAGTTTCCAAGCCTGGCCAAGGCAGAAATGCTTCTCCATAATCTTAAAGTGGTATATCACTGAAAAAGTGAGAACAAACTTAATATTAGTTGGCAACAGTTAAGTACCGTAGTACCTCTTCTAACCAACCTGCAGAACTGATGGCTTTCTTGCAGTCAATGCCAGTTCAAGTAGGCCTACAACAATATAAAAATTGGGTGTGGTCGGAGCATTGGCTTTAAACTTTCTTAAAAGGTTTTAAATGTTTTGTTCTCTTTGGATGAAAGCATTTTATTTTGCCCTTTTTTGTTGTTGTCAGAAGCATACACATACATGGTGATTATGAATGATTAGCCTATCTTGGGAAAAAAATGAGAACCCCCCCCCCCCAATTGTTGATTTGAATTACCAGTATCTAAAAAACAACAACAATAAACCAGGAAAACCAGTAACTTATCATTTAAAACTTTAATTTAACATGAATAAAATGCAAGATTGGACTCATATAATCTTCTGAGGACGCAATAATCTTTTTTATAGAAATAGGAGCGTCTGTAATATATAAGATAACTGACAGAATACATTTTTTACATACTTACATAAAAAAATATATAGACCTAGGCAGATTTACTAATATGTTATCAGGCTAATTGGATGAAGGCAAGATTCTCCGAATCAATGAGGGCCCACCAGAGGTGTCATATAGTTTTCATAGACATAGATATTTTAAAATCATGCTTGAAGGGTTTACTGGCAAATTTTCTGCATTTAAACAAAAACTTTTGTAAGCTTGATTAAAATATATTCACGCTGTCTTTTAATAATTTGAGTCTTGACGTAGGCCCTATGGTATTTAATTAAAATATTTTATTCTCTTTAGTATTTAGTATAAACATATTATTTCCATACGTGTGCAAATAGGTAATTGGCATCAGAGCATGTTATTTACACAGGGCATGCGCATTGATAATTGACTGCCCAAAACAAGCCCTTAATGACCATACTATTTGCTGTCGCTAAAGGTAAAAGGTTTCCTGGCCCAATTGTTAGTATTGTGGGCTGTCGTCTGGGTGTGACATGTTCTACTCCTGCCCTCAACCAATATAAATGTTTTTTTACATAATGTTTTACTTTATGGGCCGCAGCTTAAAATAAATAATATTATAGGTATATTCAATTACCAGTGGGTGCCTTTAAAAATTAATTATAAATATATCGGGTATCTTATATTAGTTACGACAAATATAACCATTTATGTTGATACAATTTGAATTACAAAAAATCAATGGAGGTTGTGAGATTTAACGCAGACCAATAACACAAGTACCGTAGCCGCCTAATAGGGGGTGCAAGGGGCAATGGAAACGGTGTACATTTGTGTGTGGGGCACAAAAAAAAGGGGGGGGGTATCTCATGCGAAACCTGAACTAATGTAAAATTTCAACATAAACAATAAAAAGATGTTTTAATTCCTTTATGTAACAATAGCTAATATAATATGCTTTCTAATTAAAAAATCCAGCAGGCTAATTGGTGTCAGAAAAATGAAAAGGATATTTATATTATCAGCCCTTCCTGCATTATAAATAATAGGCCTATATAAAATTAAGATTTATACAACATTGTCAATGGCAAATTATAACAGCAAACGTTTGTCACATATCGATAGTAAATAGATTCAATGGAATATAATAAAGAAAAATATATTAGAGCTATATAAGCATAACAGCCTATGTCAATGGTATAAAAAAAAGCGAAGCTACCCATATATCCCCCCCCCCACCCCATTAAAAAAAAATTTGCAAAAGTCATTGTAAATACTCACTTATGAACTTACTTCTTGTAATAATGTTTTGGTATGTGTGTAATTATTATAGCGACACATTTTCGGCAATCGAAACAAATGCTGTTTTCATAAAAACAACACAAGTAATGATGTTCACTCAGTTGTGTGCATGCAGTGTGCGAATAGACTGCTGTAGTCTACGGGCTGTGGCTATTCACACACATGTGCAAAAATTGTACAGTGGACTATTTACTACACCATGTGTTGGCAACCTACGGCATGCATGCCACACTTGGCTCGCAGAGTGATTTTCAATGGCACACGGAGGACCCACAAAAAGGCAAATTCAAATCTTTTCTTCCAAAAAATTATTGGTGGCGCAGGTTGACTTTCACTTTTAGGCTGGTGGGACACTGAATGAATTACACAGCCTGTTATCGCACACTATTATCAAATGATGGTAGTAATACACTACATAATTAATTTTGACTTATTTAAACCCATTTCTAAATTATAGGCCAAAAATAACCATTCTTAAAAATAAAACACAATTCTGACGACACTATTAAAAGTACTTAAAAAATACATTTTAAAAAAATTAACAAGATTGAATCAAGCAATGGAAATTTTTTTTTTAAAGAAAATAAAACAACTGAAATTTAACAATTTGGAACATTAAAAAAAATGTCAAACTCTTGTGTTAAAAATGTCATTGCAAATTAACATATTGATTAAAGACACTCTTTTCTTTACCAAAAATACTATGGAAAACTTATGTCCATATTCTATATGTCACAGGAGCACTAAACAGTTTACCATAGAATGATTTGCTTCAAAACTTTATTTATAGAGCGGCAAGAAAACTAGAGCTGGTTTGGGGATACCCAGTGAAAGACAATAGTAACCCTGTTAGACCAATTTGATCTATAGAACCTGTGATGCAGGGTTCACAAGTTTCTGTAGCCACAGCATATGAAAGGATTGTGTGACTCGCACAATGCCCAGGTGCCTTTCCATATCTCCAACTAATGACAGGTACCTATCAGAGCTAGGTAGGCTAAGGAACACCTTCCAACTCCTAGCCTTCACCCAGAACCTTCAATATGCCAGATGAGCACACTTACTTGGTGTACCACCGCTATGGTACTAATGCTAGGATACCTAGCTAAATACAATTAAAATGGATTTAATTTATATTTCCATTTTACAAGTCAAACAAATGCATTTTTTACCCATCATAATCATAGTCATAGTCATTTTAGTGCTTTTTTTCAGTTTAATATTTCCAACTACTTCTGTAACTACAAATGCTTCATTTCATGGATTTCTCCCAATTACCAAATTTACTAAAGTTATTAGAATATTAATTTCTCTGTGAGACAGCACAATAGATCTACATGTATTAATTATTGCTTTGTATCAGGTAAAAGTACCGGTATTTCCATCTAGTCCATATCGATCTACATGGTCTGTGAAGCAGCAAGATTCTGTGGCCATGGCATACTAGAGGAATGTATGGCCTGCACAATTCCCAGCTACAGGGTAGATTCAGGGAAAAATAAGCTACCTTCACCAGGATTTGAACACAAGACCTACATATTGACAGCAGAGCTTGTTAACACGACCACTGTGGCCCTTTAAAAAACTTTGTACAAATCAAATATTTGCAACAGAATGGCATATTTGATGCCATTTTAAGGTGTGTTGATATAAATAAGCTCTACTGGTACCACACCTGTCACATTTAAATTAGTTTTTTTTTTCTAGAATGGATTCTTTGGTGAAGTTTTGATTCCCTAGTATCAGTAAATTTTTTGCTACATTGATAACATTTTAATGGTTTTTCAGCTGTGATTCCACAAGTGATATCTTATACAATCTAGTGATACAAGTACTTTGTTACAAATCAAACAAGTAAAAGGCATTTTTCCTAAAAGACTTCGTTGATGATGTTTTAAGTTTCGAATTGAAACAAATTCTTTGCTACACAAGTCACATTTAAATGGCTTTTTGACTGTATGAATCCACAAGTGGTATTTTATAGAATCTAGTGATACAAATCCCTTATTACAAATCAAACATGTACATGGTTTTCTTTCAGCATGATTCCGCAAGTGCATTTTTAAAACCTCTAATGAAACGAATGTCTTGTTACAGATCAAACACCGAAATGGCTTATCTCCACAATGCTTTCTTATATGACTTTTTAAGCGGCAATTTTGAAAAAATGTTTTACTGCATAGGTAACATTTAAAAGGCTTTACTCCTGAATGGTGCATTTGATGACGTTTTAATATTATTTTATGCACAAATTCCATACTACAAATGACACATTTATATGGCTTTTCTCCAGTATGACATTTGTGATGCCAATTTAAGCTCGCACGCTGAGAAAAGTCTTTACCACATATTTTACATTTAAATGGCCTTTCTGCTGAATGACACTTTTTATGTTGTGTCAAACCTCCTCTTCGACGAAAGTTTCTACCACATATGTTACAGTTAAAGGGTTTTTCACCTGTATGAATCATCATGTGGTGTTTTAGATAACCCAATTCAACATAATTCTTATTACACATCAAACATTTAAACGACTTTTTTCCTAAATGACGTAATTGATGTTCATTTAATCCTCTTTCTTGAACAAATTCTTTACCACAGATGTCACATTTAAAGCGCTTTTGTCTTGAATGTTTTCTTTGATGTTGTTTTAAGCAGCCAATATTAAAATATGCTTTACTGCACAAGTCACATTTAAATGATCTTTCTAAAGAATGGGTTCCCTGATGAAGCTTTAATTTTTCAATATTAGGAAATTCTTTACTACATTTGTCACAGTTATAAGTCTTTTTAATAGAATGGAATTTTTGGTGTCTTTCAAAGGGTCCTTTAAGAAAATATGCTTTACCACAGATGTGACATTGAAATGTCTTTTCTCCTGAATGAATAAACATGTGGCACTTTAAAGACATAAAGAGAGAATATGTCTTATTACAAGTCAAACATTTAAAAAGCTTTTTACAATCTTGTCCAACCATGTCCGTTCTATAAGGATTTTGTCCAGAGTAACATATTATTTGTGGTTCTAATACTTTAGGATTCATTTCTGACAACTTTAAAGTCTTTAACATAAACTATACCAGTTCTTCAATTTACTTTCTTTAACACATTTGAAATAATGGAAAGAATCTTCTCATTAAAATTCAAACGTTAAAAAAACAAATGTTTTTATTACAGTAGTAGTTGTCAAACATTTATATAAACTTGAAAATAATATTTAAAGACATACAAATCTTTTACATGTGGTTTCTCTTGTTGTCCTTGGATTCTGTAATACATACAGAGTGACATTTAATAACTTCATGCTTTATCAGGTTTCAATACTTGAGAACTCAATTTCACTGATGTGCCATATTTATGTGTACATGTGTGTACATTATCAAGTAAATATATAAAATGTTTTTTTACTAGTCTGAAAAGAGTTGACTCCAAATTGAGTTGTCAACATCTATCCATTGTTCTTTTACTTCTAAATTTTGTTCTGAAATTTTCTGTAATGAAAAAATGTTTCATGTATTAAAAAAGTTATAACACATATATATCATCCCCTTAAATAGTGCAATTTTAAATAAAGTAATTGCACATTAATAATACAAAAAATAAAAAAGCATTTGATGCAATTCTATTTTGAAACATAGTTAATTATATAGATTACTAAAAGATCTAATGTAAAACTAGACATTTAAATGGTTATCATTATTGATATTATAAGTCTAAAAGTTTTAATAGTGGTTGGGTTAATACAAATACTATAGCTACTGATACATAAATTATACATAAATAATGTTGCTATCATCCACTTAAAATTTTTCTACTGGGAATTGTGGTTAGCCTATACGACTGTATTTAAGTTACCTGAATAAATACTTAATAAATTCTTGCTTACAGGTCACACCACTGCATAGGTTGCAACCTTAGTTTAGGAATTATTTATCTTATATTTTGTCATTGACTCACAGATAGGTCGCATCCTTAATTTTGGCTTCCTTTCAATACTTATTTTTGGCTCCCTTTCGATACAAAATTTCTAAACAATTCATACTTTTTAAGCATAAAATTTACAATTTCAAAAGTTACTACCGGGTAACTACGGTACTTAAAAGTAGTTTTCAATCAAGCATTTATTATAATCAAATGCACACATATAAAGGTACCATATCATTTTTTTATGGATCGATTAACAAATCCCTTAGCGGAGCGGCTTAGCCCCATGGAAAAGTTTTTGGAAGCCTATTGGGAAGGCATCTGCTGTTTCTTCATATAAATCCCTACAGACTCAGACCGACTAGTCTCAAATCGAGTCAAGTTCCCATTACTAGCCTTAAGAGACGTTAAGTCATAAACATAAAGTGATTTAGTTAGTAAAGTGGGCTGACACAAAAAAGAAGTTATAAGAAGTCTTTTGAAGTGCGCTCTTTCGACTCCGTGGCACCTAAATTAATGAATTAATGGAACATGAAAAAGGGTGTCAGACTAATAAATCTGCTTAAATTCCTTCATTTTCAAATAGATTTTTGGTACTCTATAGTAGTATTAGAGTCTATTCCTAGCCTTCAATTTCTAAATAGGTTATTTTACGACTGAAGCTGAAACATGGAAGTGTCAAGTCAAGTGGTGGGACTCTTATTGTGTCATTGACATTGATGACTCTTGAGCTAAAATTTAAAATGGCCTAAGGCTAAGGAGGCTAAGGCCTAAGCCTAAGGCCTAAGCCGCCTAAGGCCATGGGCCATGGCTAAACTTTTTTAAACAAAATGGATTTATGCGCTCTACAAGTGTCCTAATTACTTATTACCATTAGTATTAGCCTAAGGCCTAAGGATTAGGCCTACCATTATTTGTAATAATTTGAAATGCGACTATGCGCAAAAAAATAATAATAAGCGATTAGTGTTGGAGTGTTGGCTTTGGCTTTTTAATATTATATTTTTATCCTGTCATCAAGTTCTCTTCATGACCGGCAAAAGGTTGTGATTTTTAAAAACTCTTGCATAAAATAGGCGGTGGCTATTCAAACACGAGTGTAAATAGACTAGGTCTACAGCAGTCCATTCGCACACTGCATGCACACAACTTAGTGAACATCATTTTGTGTCGTTTTTATGAAAACAACATTTGTTTTGATTTGTCAAAAAAAGTGTTGCTATAATAATAATTACACACATATTAAAAATTATTACAAGAAGTACAATAATGAATTTTAATGGCTTATGCAAATTTTTTTTTTATAATTTGTGTGGGAAGCTTTTTTTTTTTTAGAGCATTGCCATATTAGGCCTAGCAGGGCCGGAATCCGGATTAAGCCATCATGGTGTCCTAGGCACAAACCCACATGGGTGCCCCCTTCTGCCCCGGGCCCCCGATCCTCCACTGACCGCTGGTATGTTCAATATTATGCAAAAAACAAAACAAAACAACAACTAACAAAGAGAAACAGTGGTTAACACATGTGTTTGTACTACTATCACTCATATTATTTTTCCAGTCACTGAACCCATTTTTATCAGTCAAACGTGTGGAACTTTTAGACACAAAAAGTTTACAAACAAAGCAGTACACAGATCCCGTGGATGGGATAACCATTTTCTCCTGTACTGTTCACCATTTGCTTTTGTGCCATAGAAGAGTTTTTGAGAACAATATCTTGTTATTTTTCCTCCAGCATAAATACGGCAAGATTTTTCAAAGGGACCATAATGATGCTGACAGTTAGTGGGCCCACAGTCAACAGTAAGCAACATCATCAGTGGAGACGTCAATCCACATCATCTGCGCGTTTGGTTATGTGCAGGTCTAAAAGAGACTCGGGAACTGCCCTTCTACGCTCGCTCCACTGGCTCCCCGCGAAAGCCAGAATTGCAATTGAGTATAAAGTGGCGCTACTTTGCCATCAGTGCATTTTTAACAAGTTTCCGTCCTATCTCAAGGCACTAATCACACCTTATTCGTTCTGCAAACTCATCGCTTCTGGAAGAGCCCCGTTTCTCTCTGACGACCGTTGGCCTTAGAGCCTTCTCAGTATCCGGTCCGAAGGTGTGGAATCAACTTCCCATTCAACTGAGGCGAACAAGCTCTACTGTTACTTTCAAACAGAACTTAAAAACGTATTATTTCAATATTTACCTTAGATAACATTTAACATGCTTTAGAAACTTACGTCTTATTTATGGGTTGGGTCGGTTAATACTACATTTATTTGTTTTGTCTTTTTTAATCATCAATTTAGCTCTGTCACCTGGCCTAGGGTAATATCCGTATTCTTAGTTGTATGTTAAACGCGCTCTGAGCTTACATTATGTTTGTTGGCAGCGCTATACAAATATTATTATTATTATTATTATCTTCAGCAGACTGAAGTGGGTCACAACAAATTTCATTTTCAAGCACTAGGCCTAATGCAGTGTCTGGATTTGCAGAACAGCCTATAGTCAGGGTCGTATTTAGGATTGTTGGGGCCCTGTAACCAAGGGCCAAATTTACGTTGTGGCCCCCTCGTGGACTCGACCCTGCCAGGGTCACTGAACAATCAAATGTGATTTCCCATTCATAGTAGGCCTAAGCTTATTTGTTCTTTGTGTGCTTCTAAAACTGCACTATTCTAATTGCCTAAATAAAAGACTGAAAATTTTATTTTAAATGTGTGGGGGCCCCTTTTTTGTGGAGGCCCCTGTTCCATAGGAACATGCCTAAATACGCCTCTGCCTATAGTAGACTTATCAAGAGGATTGATGGTGTCAGTGTCAGTAAAATCATGTAAACTTATAAGATAAACTATATAAGATATCCCATTGAAAATCGATTTATTATGGATATGCGATCGATATGTGACAAACGTTTGCCGTTTGCAATGTTGTATTAAATTAATTTTACGTATGCCTACATAGGCAGACTCTTGAGACGGCCGTGGGGGGAGGGGCGGATAAAACAAATATCCTTTTCACTTTTCTGACGCTCCTTTTATAAAGAAGATTATTGCGTTTTACGTTCATCCGTGGTCAGAGCAGTCTACTCTTGCAACTTTATTAATGCTTTAAATGGTGTTAATTTAAGTGTTAAGTTACTGGTTTTCCTGGTTAGTTCAGGCAACCCATGCCCAAATGTCCCTCGGGAAGAAAGAGTATTTATACCATATCATTCGGCAAATAATAATTAAGCGTTTGTTTTGGGGCAGTCGATTAAATATAATTATCAATGTGCATGCCCTGTGTAAATAGCAAGTTCCGATGCAGATTGACTATTTGCACACGTCTGGAAATAGACACTTCATATAATATACAGCTCAGTGATGATGCGATATTTTTCGAAAGTCTTTGGAAACTAAAGTTATATTTACTCATTACTCATTTGTAAATATCCGGTAGGCCCTATTAGTTTTTTTTTTTAATTCTCCAATATTCTATGTCGAAGACTGCATTTTAAATGATTGGTGAGGCCCACAATAATTATAAGGTAAGTTAAAAGCTGGAGGGGAAGGCCTATCTATGTATGTGACGTCCACTTATTATTTTCATTACTTAATATTAATAGTAAAGGAAAGTTTTGTTCTTCTAAATTCTTCTTCCAAAGTTCTAATCTAATCCTAACCTAAACTAAACTAAAGTAGTAAAGTCTAGAGTCTAGTAAGTAAAGGGTATACCAAGTAAAGTATACAGTAGGGGCCTACTATAGGCCTACCAGTCCATACCAGTGAATACTATTCACTATTCAGTTTCAGACTATTAAATTTCAATCTGACCATTCTAATTCTACTACACTATTCTATAATCTATTGACTCTTATAATAAATTGAGTATTGTATTGACAGTATGAGTATGTATTGCATTGTATTGTGAAGAATCTTGTCTTGTCAAGCTCAAGTATTCAAGGAAATGACTCAACAAACTATTCTAATTCTATTACTATAATTAAGTCTATTATTATACGTACTATTAGATTAGTATCATTAGTCCTACTGATAGTTACCAAGGCTTACTTACTAAGTAAGCTTCTAGTGGTCTAGAGTCTAGCGTCACTGTCAATCACTGTCAATGAAAGGCAAGTCAGGCAAGTCCAAGTGCCATGTTCAGTCCAGAGTAGACAAACTTTATTGACTCTAATCAGGAATTTATGCTTTTCCTTGACCTATTCATTGTTCCTGACAGTTTAAGTTTAAACACATTATAATGATAATTGTAGCCTAGGCTAGGAGATTCTTAAAAAGTAAAGTAATAACAGTAAAGTTATGTAAAGCAGCATTCAATTAGTCTTAGTTTGAGGTAGGCCCTATATTAGACTGAGGCTAGTATATATACATATATTATATGGATTGTGTGGCCTGTACTATAGACTATAGATATAGCTGAGAGGCTTTCTATCCTTTTGGGGCATTAAAAGCTATTTTATTTTGTCTTTTATGGGCTAATGTAATAGATTATAAGGGCTGGTCCTGTGGCTAGTTCACCGGACTGTCAACCCACACACCGCGGGTTCTATCCCTGCCACCGAATGATCCCTGCTACCCTGCAGGAGTTTTTGGCCTAGTGGAAGGAACGTCCGTAAAACTTGTGAGAGTATCAAGATTTATAAGCTACTGAAGTACCAATGGAACTTAAAACCAGTGGGTATTTAAACTTAAAACCAGTGGGTATTTAAACTTAAAACCAGTGGGTATTTAAACTTAAAACCAGTGGGTATTTAAACTTAAAACCAGTGGGTATTTAAACTTAAAACCAGTGGGTATTTAAACTTAAAACATAAAAATATAAAAGTCACAATGACAATGTAAATTTATTGTGTGCTCATGAGAGGACTAACCAAAAATATCAATATAGGTAGGCTACCGATATTGACCAAATTATTAAAAAAGAGTTGCACCTTCCTTGTTGAAAAGAAAGTTTGATTTTTCATATGTAATATTTGTGTTAGTGTGTTTTTTTTAATTGTTTTTTTAAAAATCAATATTTGTTACACAATTTTACAAATAAATAACACAACATAATATACAGCTATTTCAAAGAAGACAATGAAAATAAATACAAAACCATTCATGCCAAATTCAGAACTCAATTAATGTTCAAGCTATACACATAAATAAAATGTTGTAAATGGAGAAATTACCTCTCTCCAGTTCTCCAGTGATGTAGAGGCTACTATTTGGGATGCTTCAAAGAATAGAAAATGTTGTTTTGTAGTGCCTACTACTGTATAATATTCATGCTTGTTTCATTTTTTTCATAGAAAATCATGAATTGTAAACACAAAGTAGGCCTACACAGGATACACTAATTAATGTTAGTTAATTATTTATTTAATATACCGTACATTTTAATTGTTTTTTTTTTTTTAAAAGCCGGTTAAATGCTAATTATAATGTCAATGATATGCATTTTTTTTTTTTTTTACAGCAATCGTTTTCCTGAAATACTCTGGGCTAAAAAGGATTGCTATAGTGCCATACACATTGGGTAAGAGTAGGAAAGCCAACAACTGAACATCATGGAAAACTCATGTCTTAATAATAATACAGATCCAGACCTAAACCATAGATCTATGTGGGACAAAAATTCACCTACTTATGGGGAATGCCTGCAAATTAGAAGATAGTACTAAATAGTAGGAGAAGGTTACACTTCATGGCTAAATAATGAGTGACAGGAATTGCTTGAACAGACACCAGTTGAGGTGGATCATATCTGGGTGTATTTACTTTTTTATTCTTTTTATTTTGTGCTGCTTCATGCCTTTTTCAAAGGTTTTCAATTTGGCGCACAGCTATGAGTCGCTGTTTGAGCTAGTTGACAAAGCCACAGATGCTCGACGTGCATCGGCCATGCAATATTTCCAGAGCCTGGATCCAGAATCATCTCCCAAGATTTACAATGACAGGCTCAGCCAGGGCGGCATTTTGTTTGCCGTGGGCATCATCACGATAAGAAGGGCGAAAGAAGCTGAAAGTCACGAGAGCCTCGGCTATCTCCCACCTTCTGTAGCCCGCATGGACAGCATATTAAAAAGTAATGCATTTTTCAACACGAGCGTGCCTTTCATCTGCAATGTTGACGCTTTTCCTAGCACTCATTCAGATGCTGTCAATCTGTACAGGTTCATACCCTATACTGAGAGATTCGGTAACAATTCTCTTGGAATCTTGCCTTTGGCTATACCGAAAACTGATAAAAAGTTTATAGATATCACATCACACAGTTCCAAATATAGCAAGGAAACTTTTGACTACGCTTTCTGCTTGCTGTCTGCTGCTGCCTTGAATCCACAGTACATCCTGTTGTTGGAGGAAGATACGCTTCCTCATCAAGATTTTCCCGCAGTGCTGGAGCACCTGATAAAATTTAGATTGAGTTCAGTGTCTGACAACAAGAGAGAGCTTGGATTTTTAAAACTTTATTTCCCATCCAAATGGCAGGGGTTTGCTTTTGAGTTTTCCAAATTGATAGATCTTATATGTTGCAGTGTCTTAGTCACAGCTTTAGCTGGTGTTTGCTTTTATCTACGCTCCTTTCGATCTCCTTCCCCACACAGCTTGAACAGCGTACTGCTTTCAGCTTTTGTCATCTCTATGGTGACTTGCTTAATTGTCGGCAGGCAGAACATCAACGAGCTGCGACGTCTTTCAAAACATTTATACCGGCTCCAATCTTCCGAAGGCTGCTGTACCCAGGCCATGGTGTACTACCCTTCACTTGTTATGCCTCTCGCTGAACACCTTGTGGATGTAAGCTCTAATAAACACACAGATCTAGCCATCTTGGATTTTTCATACAAAAGGTCACTAAGGACGTTGCAAGTAGAACCAAATCTTTTTTTCCATACAGGGCTCTATACAACTTTGGAATACGCACAGAAACACCCAGAGGAATTTATCTTCCGTGAATAATAATTTCATGTTTTTATTTGTACACCATCTTTCATTTATGTCAATGGCTGTACAGAAATTTATCTTCCGTGAATAATAATATAACGTTTTTATTTACCATCTTTTATTTATGTCAACGGCTGTAAGCACTTTTACACTTTATACACTATTTTTTTGTAATGGGCATTTATGTATTTGTTTTTTAAAATATTCTTAGTTTCTTTAGTTGTAAATATAACTTTGGGCTTCATATTGTTGTACTTTTTAAAAACATACATCATTTTTTGAGGTGCAAATCATACTTTCTTGCCAATTTACCGTTCTTGTAAAAATCCGAAGGCAGCAATCACTCCACTGGCTTCCGTATGGGTCATGGCATGATTCAGAACGGAAATAACTCTTCGCATAAATTACATCTACATATTGTTTTTTTATGGCACACAGTTTCTGGTTGAAAGTTAAATTTAAACTGTCCAATCTGCAGCATATTGCTGTATGAAAGTAGTTACTTCCCCCTTGAAAGATTTTGAATTTTCCAAAACAAAATATGTTCAAATATTTCTATTATTTTACTTTTTTTGTAAAATAATAAGATTTCTTGAGACAGTTAAAGGCCTCTTTATAAATTATAATAAACATAGTCTGATGGTACATTTGGTAAGCTTTCACTTTATAATACCCGTATGCATATTTTATTTACACGGTAATTCCTTATGTATATGAGTCACTGTTAAATGAATTAGTATTTGTGGCATCTCCTGAAACTTTTGATTTTCTCCAGAAAAATTCATGGAAATCTCTTGAAGTTATGATGTTAAAAAATTGGTGCAGGACTCTGTTATTTGCTTTTGAATTCTTGTTGTTCTTCCAATGTATCCTATTTTTTATGTGTGTGTTAAATTCTTTTAAAGGCTATAAAATGTTTTTTTCATTAAAAATGGTAACATAGCCCAAAAAAACGTGAAAGAAATGTATTATATTTAAACTGATGATGCTTATCTCTTTTACAATTGAAAAGAATAAGGCCTGAGGTTAATATTGTAAACTTGATTTTGTAGAAGTATACAACTTGTCATGTTTTTACTGTTTAATTTCTCTCTCTCTACAAATATATTTTGTCAATAAAGTGTTTTTTTTATTAATTTTATTTATAAAAACTGCAATAAATTTTAATAAGCACTTTTTGTTATCATTATCTTTTGTTCATTTCCTTTTTCATGTCAAGTTATTGGGTCATGATATTCTTTCAGTTTTCGTAATGGGCTAAACATCAAGCCAGCTAAAATATGCCTTCTATTGCACTAATACCTTTGAGCAGGGGTCTGCAACCTACGAAACGCGAGCCTGACTTGGCATGCAATTTTGAATGGCATGCGGAAGACCCTCCCTTCTACCCCAAAAGTCAATACAATTCTCTCTTCTGCAAGAAATTGGGTGCATGAACAGGATGACTCTTCTTAGGCTTAATGAATTAGAAATCCTACTTTGGCAATACGATTATCAAAAGTTTGCAGACTTCTACCATATAGCCCTTGGATATCAAATCTGAGGCAGTGCATAGTGTGGTTAAGTCCCCAGATGAGGTCAATGGAAAGTGGTCATCCCTGCTCACTCTGTGAATGACTCACAAGCCAGGTACAAGTAATTTTTAATGGGAAATCATTGCAAGAAATAAGCTTATTTGATTCAATTAATTCCTATACAGTTGTACCTCGGATTCTGAACGCCACTGTATAACACCTTTAAACATTTCAAAGCACTCAGCAGAGAGATTAAAAATTCTGGATTATTCTATTATTCCTTTGTTTAATCATCCCAGTTGTGGGAAAACCTCTCTTGCATGACCTAAAATCAACCTTTCAGCAGTAGAAAACACGTACTTTAAGAAAACATACTACTGCATTTTTAATAATATTGTTATTAAATTGTGACTAATTATTATTAAGCTGAGTTTATAAGACTAGATACTTCATGACTAGGTACTAGGTACTTCATGACTAGGTACTCGGTACTTCATGACTAGGTACTTCATGGATGCAATTAAGTACTATTGCTATTTATTTTCGTTAAAGATAAAAAACCAAGCAAGTATTTTTCTTTTTAACATCAACTGTAGCCTTTGAGTCAATGGTCGACAATTATTTGTCCCTTTTGTGACATGGAATTTTTATAATAAATACATATTTGTTTCGCTACTTATCAATAAAAAAATGTATTGAGGAGAAGATTTCATTAATAAATCCTTTATTAAAATTGGATAAAAAATAAAATGTTATGAATTTTTAATTATTGTTTGAGTTACTGATGAGATACCAATAAAAAGAAATATTGGGGCATGTTTTAAGATATTTGTGGACATAATTAAAGATATTTTGTAAAATGAGTAGACCTAACTCAACACTACAAACTCTAGGCAGTCTATACTGGACCGATATCCTGGACGCGAGCCCATATGTGTAGAGATGTGGTTATTATTATTAACACTTGCAAAAGTCTTCAATTATGTTGCACTGTGGTTAAGTAGGCCCGGGACACGATTTTATAATGTGACACTGTCGGTTGCAGGCTTGAGGATAATACCCTCATGGAGAAGATGCACATGTCACATAGGAGTTTGGCTAAGGTGACAGATGTTGGCAAGTTTTGTCTAAAGGGGTTTGCCCCTCTGTTTTGTGCAGTGATTCTAACACTGGTGTCAAGCAATAGGCCTATTTATTTATTTCTAACGAAGGTAATCTGTAGCAGAGAACTATACTTTGTACTCATAACGACAACCCAGCGGAAACACCACGTCGTATCGACAGGGGAAACACGTGGCAACTACGAAAACACGTGGAAACCACGTTTTTCCCCCCGTCGATTCGACGTGGATTGCCCACTGGGAACAGACAAGTGGGAAATACTGGCGCAGTAGATAATATTCTAAACTTTATTCACAGACAGATCCCATATAGTGGCTAATAGCGTGGGTAGATAATTCAATCAAGTGAACAATATACTCCAGGTACAAATAATGGAAAAGCGTATATCTCAGACATGGACTTAGGCTCTCGTGAGCCAAGAGCCCGCGAGGGCCAGCTAGCAACTGGTCCGCTCTCTTCAAGATTGTATTTTATAAAACGAAACTCTTAACTAAAATGAATATTCAATTTCACTATAAAAAAAACATTTTCGGATACCGGTATATTGATTTACATTCTTGGTGGGGCTATCATCTCCTACCCAGCGCGTCCCCAGGTGTGCGGATAGGGGAATGACCTTTAGATATAAGGGTTAGATCTAGTCGTGAATACTGAATAAGCGACCGAGGACCAACTGGTTTGCTGTCGTGGCGGGTGTGGTGGGGTATCCCGTGGTAAGGATACTCTTTAAAAAATGCCTCAAAACTCTAAACCCAGACATATGAGGCCGTTACCTAGGGATAGCAGTCATCTAGGCGAGAAAACTCCAAAAATAAATCAACTGCTGCGTTGCAGATGGTCTTGGCTGATCAAAGGCTATGGAAGCAAATCCAGACAAAAACAGCAGGCTGAAGTCGGAGGCAGTGGGCCTTAATGGCAGAAAACACACTGCCACGCAATTCTCAATTTGAGAACGAAGAAAAAGAAGATTTACATTTCTATTGACTAAACCAGGGAGTCGGCAACTTTTTGACAATAGTGTGCCAAAGTAGGATTTCTAATTCATTCAGCGTGCCAAAAGCTTAAAATGTATCCTGCTCTAGCACACAATTTCTCGTAGAACTGACTTGAATTGTCTTTTTTTTAGGGTCTTCCTCGTGCCAATGAAGATGGCTCTGCGTGCCAAGTCAGGCACGCGTGCCGTAGACTGCCGAACCCTTGGCTAAACCATGTCATTTAGTCATTAGTCTATACTTATTGATTGACAGGAGGATGGAGAAGGCGGAGGATCGTTACGGCACAACGAGAGAAAGAGAGAGAGTGAGAGAGAAAGAGAGAGAGAGAGAGTGAGAACGAAAGAGAGAGAGTGAGAGAGAAAGAGAGAGAGAGAGCGCCGTGGAAAAAGATGTGGGTGGTGCGCTCCAATCGACAAAGAAATTAATTTTAAGATCCTGTTAGTACTCGAATGCTTCTTTTTTTTTCTTTCAAATACATACGAATTCATGTGACCTGGAACAGATGCAATAACAGCGGGATGTGGGGGAGGGGGTGGAGGTCACCTTTGAGAACACCATGATGTGATAGTTGATCTATTCGGACACTCCTTTGACACTCCTCAAGTAGGGGCCCGGGGGACTTTCGAATTTGGACCGCCTCCCCCTCCCCTAGCTACGCCACTGATCCGAAATGTTAGCATGCAATATAATGTCATTATGTGATACATCAAAAAGCATCAATTTAAACATGCACAATGAATATTATAATTAGCAATAGTTGCATAGAAACACTAACACACAGAATGTCATGCATTCATTCATTCCCTCTTACATTCTTAAGTGACCGCTACATGGTGTAAAGATTCTAGCTTTCAGATTAGGTTAATCTTAGTCAAAGCGAAACATGCTGATTATTGAACTATCCTATTTAAGGGCCCATTGACAAGTCTTAACAAATATGCATGCATAAAAGGTCGACAATAAAGACATTTCCGGTCTTAATCGATCATTTAAAGACCAAGTGAAGAGGTTTTTCTCAAAGGAACGAGATTTGAAATAGCCTCATACGGCAGTGACGTATCACAAGGGAAATAAATAAATAAAAATAGACGCTATAAATCTATATTTAACCATTTTGTTAAAAATAAGAACCGGGAAAAGATTCAAAACATGTGGCAATAGATTCAAAACACGTGACAATATTCATTTTTCCTAGTCGGAATCCTTTATGTTACGTCACTTTCCTATATTGCCGGAAATAAAAAACATCTCAAATGGCTACGAGATTTGGAGTAATCTTCCGAAAAACACACACATTTAAGTGCAAATATTGAACTAATTACTTAAAATGTATCTTTGATATTTTTTATAAATGTTTTTTTTAACATTCGGATACTGAATACACTATTTACTATCAAAATCAAATGTTAACTCAATTTTGATAAAAAGCTCTTCACTTGGTCTTTAATATAAAAAAAACACGCCAGTGTGCTACGTTACTGGTTCAAACTGGTTGTACAAAAACATGTAGGAGATTTAATTTTATTTCGTTTCTAAAAGATGTTGCCAAAAGAAAACGATGGATTGTGAAAGTCAGAAGTGAAATTTCACCTTTTATAATATCAAACTTATTGCTTAATGTAAAAGAATATTCGTTATTTGTTTTCATGAATCTACGCATTGTGTTTTTTAATAACCAAGAAATGCAACTCTTGACTAATTTATTTTATAAACAAAAGCTAAATTTAACCTAACGCGACTAACCCTTGAGTATTAATTATCACCTACTCACTTTTGATGTTTAAAACGGATTCCTCATAACTAATCTTTTATCCATTGTATATTTCTAAAAGACCAGAACTGGTCGTCGAGGCTGAAATCAATTGTCAAACTCCAGCAAAAGCATGCTTTTTTTGGTTACTAATTTAAAAATAGAACCGGAAGTTCTTGATCTCTTCCATTTGCTGGGGCCAGCACAATGTAGGCTACAACCGCCTTTACTTTACCCCAACTAAATCTATCTTAGGTCAGGTAGGCCTACCCATCAGAACTGGGTAAGCTTAGGCTAAGAAACACTCTAGACCCGGGAAACAATCCTAGTCTTTATAAGAAAAGATGTAGGGGATTTAATTTTCAGTGGCGTAGCTAGGGGAGGGAGGGGTCCAAATTCGAAAGTCCCCCCGGGCCCCTACTTGAGGGGGGGGGCCTATAGGAGTGTCCGAATTTATTTTTTCTCATGTCATAATGTCGAAAGTCAAAATGCAGGGGCCACTAAAAAGGCCAAGCCCCCCGGGCCCCCAAATCCCTAGCAACGGCACTGTTAATTTTATTTCATTTCCAAAAGATGTTGCCAAAAGAAAACGATGAATGAACCATTAGGCTGTGGAGCACCCTGGACCAGGCCTCCATCACTGCTCCTACAGTTCAGGCTTTTAAATCGTCACTGAAGGTCTGGTCTAAAAACCTAAAGTGACACTCTGTCATCTGTTATAATTGTTGTTTGTGATGCTTTTTATTTTATGTGTCTTTAAATTGTGGACTCTTTCCTCGGTTCTAACGGGGTCTCCACAGTATTATGAAGATGAGATGAAGATGAATTTAACTTTACGCGACTAACACTTCGCATATTAACTATCGCATAATCCCTTTTGATGTTAAAAACGGATTCTTCATAACTGATCTTGTAGCCTTTGTATATTTCTATAAGACCAGAACTGGCTGTCGAGGTTGAAATAAATTGTCTAATACCCACAAAATCATTTTTGTTGTTGTTGCCGGAAATGAACCGAAAATTCGTGATCACGTTTAACCTTGACCTATTGAAACGGTCAAGCCTCATTAAGACTTGTTCATTGTCATATAGTATCACAACCTATTGAGTGAGTTGTGCGAGCACACTGCGAGCCCCACCTGCCCGAAACTACTAGTTTTCAGCCGCCAGTGGCCCGCCTTCCCCTCCTATCTTTTTAGGTTAAACATGATTCGCCAGAACTTAGGGACCAAGCCGTTCTAGAAGGCCAGGGACGGACTTTGGTTATTAGAAGGTAATTGAGACATTAGCCATGTGGATATTTCACAGCATCTCATCCCCGGCTGTTCTTACACTGGACCAACACGTTAGGTCTAATAGAAGACGAATAAAAAAATTAGATATAGAAAATGTAATAAAATTACCGAATTTCCGATACGTTGAATGTTTTCCTCCTATTACCTCTAAATTTGTCTTGTTTACTCTACACAGTATCTAATTTTCCTTTCCAAACATCTATTTTTTTTTTTACATACAAAAAAAAAATAATTTTTCAAATAGTCAACAAGTGGAGCAAACATTAATCTCAGCACTATTACAGTCGATCAATGATCTTGACTTGATACGGCTCTGGATTAATAGTAAGTCCATACTTATAGTTCATAGAAGGAGGATGGTCTGGATCTATTGGTTGAAATTCAAATCTCTGGAACATGTTTGCCAGGTAGAGAAACAGTTCAGTGTTGGCCATGCTTTCCCCGAGACAGGCTCTCTTCCCGATGGAAAACGGGATAAACTCTTCGGGAATTTTCAGTTTCCCGTCTTGGTCAAGAAACCTGTCCGGTCTGAAGCTCATGACGTCACTACCCCAGACTTTCTCATCGTGTAGCACTGAGTCCAGGCTTGGGGTGATGTAAGCACCTTTAGGTATGGTGAACCCCCTGACGGTCACATCTCTTGGACAGGTGTGGAAGAAGGCGGTGGGGGACACGCTGACCAATCGCTGGGTTTCCACGATGGTCGCATTTAACAGCGCCAGCTTAGGCTTGTCCTGCAACATTGGGGTTTGATCTCTTCCAACGTATTCGCAGATCTCATCGAAGATCTTCTTCTGGATGTCCGGATAGTTGATCATGAAGAGAACAAACCAGTAGACTGTGGTGGATGTGGTCTCTGAGCCCGCGGCGATCAAATCAAACATACACTTCTTCAGGTTTCCTTCATTCATAGTTGTAGTCTCCCCAGCTGTCTCCCGTTTGGCTTCCTCACTCAAATATTCCTTAACAAAATTATCACTCGACTCCCCCTTGCGACATTGGTCTATGAAAGTGTCAAACAAGGCGAACAACTCGCTCATTTCTCTTTCGGTCTTTCTTAGATTGAAGAAGTCTCCGGGGAGATACCGCAGGAACGGCATGAAGCTTACCAATCCGGTTAAGGAGAAACTGCGCGTGAAATCAAACATGTGCTTTATCAGTCTTTGAAAGAGCTCGTCTTTGTATTCAAACCGCTTGCCTAAGATAATAGAACAGATGATGTTATTTGTGCTCATGTTGGTTGCCATTTGAATATTCACTGGACTGCCTCGGAAGCTTGCTAGATGGTCGAGGTAGTGGTCAATCTCGTCTTGTATTCTAACGGTCAAGCTATTCTGGCCAAAGCCGAAACTGCGAAGAATGTGCAGAGCGACCGTGCGATGCTCTTTCCATATTTTGCCCGAAGATGCAATGATTCCACATCGAGGAAACCCAACCAGCTGTAAAATTTTTCGAAAACAAATCATTAGTCAACACAAATGAATTACAAACTTTAAAGAAGTATTATGTTATCAACACTTTTTAGAGTGCTTGTAGACAATAACGTTACTTTAAAGCTAAATTTACTTTGATATTAAGTTCTGTTACGATATAGCTTTTGAGAGTTTATACGAAACTAAAAACGTGTCGACTTTTTTTCTTAGACATTTATAATTCCTTACTTTAAATAACTTCTATAAAGTTAAATATTTTGTAATAATTAGTTTTTACCAAAGACTATAATAAGAAGGACCGCTTGCTCTATTTTTAGAGCTTATAATAAGCTTATGTTCTTTTTCCGTGCGCATCCAATAACGCTGTCTTAAAGCGGTCCATCTTATTAAAGTCTTTGGTTTATCTAAATATACAAGGAGCAGCAGGCGATAGTTTGCCACGCTAGGCTGATACCTCCACCTATATGACTGACAATTGGAATTAAATGTAAGATTTTTAAAATCGCTAAGACATACTTCGTTGATTAATTACTTTCTTGCCAATAGTTATTCACTTCCTAATATCCACAAAAATTCTAATGTCCGTTTTTGTTTTCGTTCATGGAATTAAAAAGTAAACTTAATTTTTAAAATGTTTTTCCAGTTTTTTTTAAATCAAATTCTTGCATATGTCCCTTATAATATATATTTTCACTTACTTCATCTATAAGAACTTCCGGTCTGTCAGAAAAGTCTTCGGCTCTTTTCAAAAATGTCTCGTTCAAAATGGCGTAACCATTGAAGACAATGAGCAGCTTCGTCCCCATGTACAGACTGAAAAATACAGAATATCAAGCAGCCATTTATGATGACCTAAGATATAGTTGGATACACAAGTTGTAAGTTGCATGCTGACCTATTAGACGTATGTGGACCTAAGCTGCATGTGGACCGAATATATATGTGGACCTAAGATGTATGTGAATCTAATACGTATGTGGACCTGATTGCATGTGCACTGAAGATGTATTTGGACCTAAGATGTATGTGGACCCAAGATGTAGGTATGTGGATCTACGATGCACGTGGGCCTAAGACGTATGTTGACTTAATATGTATTTGGACCTAAGACGTACGTGGACCTATGATGTATGTGGACCTACGACGTATGTAGACCTAAGACGTAGACTATATGGAACTAAGACGTAGCCTATGTGGACCATGTTGTATGTGGACCTAGGCTGTATGCGAACCTAAGACGTATGTTGACCTAAGAGGTATCTGGACCTACGATGCAACTGGACCTAAGATGTAGGCGGACCTATGATATATGTTGACGTAAGACGCAAGTGGACCTAAGATGTATGCGGACTTAAACCTCTTTACGTGTCTTATACAAACAATAACCATTGCTGTTGTATTCATAAGACGTAAGCAGCCTCTAAAAACAACATTTTGCGTCCTAGTTCTTTTTGTTCATATTATTTTTTATTTTTTCGGTTAAATACACTTCTAAACTGTTTTCTTTATTATTTTGCCTTAAAAAGCAGGAAAGAAAAAATATTTTGTCACTGGTGATAGGGCTTAAAATTCGAGATAGACATAAAAGACTATGAGTCAAGATTTTCTGCCAACTATAAATATAAAAAAAAAAAGAAGAAAAATATGAATTGATTGGAAAATTATTTCAACTTAGGGAGCCGTCGTGTTACATGGTGAGAATCACACAGAGAGTGGGTGAACTCTCCCCTTTAGGGAGCCGTCGTGTTGCATGGTGAGAATCACACAAAGAGTGGGTGAACTCTCCCCTTTAGGGAGCAGTCGTGTTGCATGGTGAGAATCACACAGAGAGTGGGTGAACTCTCCTCTTTAGGGAGCCGTCGTGTTGCATGGTGAGAATCACACAGAGAGTGGGTGAACTCTCCCCTTTAGGGAGCATTCGTGTTGCATGGTGAGAATCACACAGAGAGTGGGTGAACTCTCCCCTTTAGGGAGCAGTCGTGTTACATGGTGAGAATCACACAGAGAGTGGGTGAAGTCTCCCCCTTTAGCTACAGACAAACTGCGATAATGTTATGCGATAAGTAAAGGGAAAAGGCGTTTTGTAACAACACTACAGGAGTGTTTACAGGAGATCACATTGCCCCAGTCCTCGCCGGTAAACGAAGTAAAGGAATTTGACGGAAAGGTCAAGGCTGAAACAACAAAAACAACAACAGCCCAGGCTAAGGATATTTTTATCTACATGACGTACATGTTCTTAATATGATTTCAAAGTCTAAACAAAGTTAAAACTATGAGAAAACTTTATTTTAAAAAAAGGCTGCGGCTATTCGGACCCTTTAGAATTAAATGGCTATTCGGACCCAGCTTCAGTCGGAATTCCTTAGAACCCATAAAAAAAAATATATTAAAAAAAAAGGGGAAAAAACAAAAAAATATAGGCCCTATTGTAATTCTTATCATATTTTATTTGTATAAGAAATAGCACAAAAAATACCAAATCTATCCCTATCCTATATAACCTAACCAATACTAACTCTTTACAAAAAAAATACTACAAAGCCATCCCTAACCTATAAACTAACCGATACTAACTAGTTCTGTCTGTTTATTTCATGAAACATTTCAAACATTTCGTTATCGATTACTAAGTCTATCGGGTCCGAATTGCCACTTCGATGAAAAGTTAGGAATTCTATTTTAAAAAAACCCACTGCCAAAGCAAAAACACAAACCATAACATTATTAATTTTTGCTGATATATGCATATTATTACAAGGCAATTTATTCACCATAATAAATTATGGATGAGACCTTCTATTTAGATCACACAAGTATAATTATGATTTATAATGTTATTACGGCTAGAGCCCCCATTCAATTTATGAAAATAATAGTTATAGTATTGTTATTATTAGTGTGAGTATCCTTGTATTAGTGAAGATCTTATTATATTATTCTGAAGTTTATTTGTAGTTGTCTAGAGTATTCCTGGTTCTTATAATCCCCTGGCAATTCACATAGCGTAGTTTTAGAGTTTACAGTTGATTTTACTTCATGTATAATTATTTGTGTGGCTCATATTATACAGCAAGAACCTCGATGTCGAGTGGTAGTGTAGATTATTAATATAGTTGAATAAATATTACACATACACACATGTAGATAACTTTGAAATATTGACGTTAACCAAGTTGTGTAGAAAGCAACGATAAATTTGGTTTAATTTACAAAATCAATCCAGTAGGAATCCAAATAATATTATATACACAATCAAGAACTACACATATTCCAATTAGTAATGAATATCCTCAATGAACATATAGCATTGTAGTTAATAGTAGAATAATAAATTTTCCATAATACAACTCAAATAGAAACGATTCTCAGAGACTCAGAATCTTAGATGTTATCTGATCGAATGTACGCCAAGAACTGACTAAAAGTGTCGAATCGCGTAGAAATATATTACGGGTCAATCGTTGGAAAAACCAGACAGCCTAGTGACACGAATATTTAAATCAAGCCTGCATGTTGACTGCGTGATCAGAATGTCAAGCAATAATGCTCTAACAAAATAAGGAGAGACCGGACGACCTTGACACGCTGTGTTTACGTGAACAGTTCATGTTTTTATCGAGGTTAATAAAAAAACAATAATGCTCTCATTAGGTTAGGAAAAACCCGGGGGAAACTTTGAGCTGAGAAATATTTTATATCGTTTAAACGCAATTCGCTTAAATGATTTAGTTGGTTTATTAACATTACAATGTAGGGAATTTACGTTTCGTAACAGTCGCCCGTACCAAAAGGAAAAGAACATTGCATACTAAACAATAGAAGTGTGCAATTTCTTTTAGAACCGCCTGCACTTAACTTTAGTTCTAAACAATATACAAAAAAAAAACTGACTCCACCTGGGTAGTCCGTTAAATAAGACAAGTAAGGGAAATAATTTATTCTATTAAACCCTCATCATATAGGATCTCAAGTTATCCTTAGACCATAACACATGTTCGCGTTATTCTAAAAAAATTATACTCTCTGAGATATCATTCCTTATAAACATCATCATCTTATTTATAAGGTAAAAATAAACATAACTAATGTTATCATATTAAACAATTCAATCATTAATTAATTCAACTTAAATGAAATTAATATTTAAATAAATTTTAAAGTAAGAGTTTAATCTTAAGTGTGTAAGCATGTGAAGTGTATGCACATTACTCTATCTTGGTTTTTACATAATCACAACTATAGTTTGATTGTTTCAAAATAAGGATGTACATTTCTGTTCATTCATTATCTTACTAATAAAGAAAATTATGTCCATAAATCAATAATACTTAAAAGTAACTTATTAGGTTTTTTTCTTTTTTCCTACAACAATAATAATATTTGTTTTAGCAAATGGAAATATTCATGGCATAAAATAAGGCATAAGATATTGCATAAAATAATCACAACATATTCATATATTCATGCATTTATATTTTAAATGATCCAATTCTCTTAGTTAGGATTATCAGAATATATACATGAAGTTATCTATTTCCTTATACATTTGTTACATGCGCGATAGGGTGTCCGCGACGATGTTATCTTTTCCAGATAAGTGAGTTATTTTTAAGTTGTAAGCTTGAATAAACAAACTCCATCTTAGAATGCGCTGATTTTGTTTGATGCGGGAAAGAAATACTAGGGGATTGTGATCAGTGAATATCTCGATTGGGAACTGAGAACCATTTACATAGTAATTGAAATGTTTCAATGCTTGGATAAGTCCTAGTAATTCCTGCTCTATTGTGCTATAATTTACCTCATGTGGGTTAAATTTTTTTGAACAAAAGCTAATGGGATGTTCAAGTGAATCATCTCCTATTTGTGAGATTACCGCGCCCATTCCTGTATTACACGAGTCTACCGTTATTCTGAAAGGTTTAGTATAATCAGGTGAGACTAATACTGGTGCCTTGGTCAGTATGTCTTTTATATCGTTAAAGGCTTGGTCACATTCCTGAGTCCACTTAAATTGATTTTTCTTTCTCAAGAGATTTGTCAAAGGGCAAGTGATAATAGAAAAGTTTTTACAAAACTTCCTGTAGTACCCGGCCATACCCAGAAATCCTCGAAGTTGTTTCTGCGTTTTAGGGACAGGGAATTCCTGTATAGCTTTGACTTTGGCATTCACTGGTTTTACTTTGCCATTACCCACTACATGACCTAAATATTCAATTTCTGCATGGCAAAATTGACTTTTAACTAGGTTTATAGTAAGATTAGCCTGTTTTAGTTTTTGGAATAATAGTTTTAACTGATGTAGATGATCATTAAAGTTATTACTGAACACTACGATATCGTCCAGATATGCATGGCATTGTGGGATATCATGGATAATAGTGTTTATTAGTCTTTGAAAACTAGCTGGTGCATTGACCATTCCGAATGGCATTACTTTAAACTTATATAATCCATCAGGAGTAACAAAAGTTGATACCTCCTGAGCCCTATCTGTTAATGGGATTTGGAAATAAGCTGTTAGTAAGTCAATCTTAGTTACATAGTTTGCAGTGCTTACTCTATCGATTAAATCATCTATCCGTGGTATGGGATACGAATCTGTTTTTGTCACTTGGTTTAATTTCCTATAGTCTACACAAAAGCGTAGTGAACCATCAGATTTGGGAACCAACACACATGGGGATGACCAATCACTGTTACTGTGAGTAATTATATCATTGCTCAGCATATAATCAATTTCTTTACGGATGTGTTCAAGTTGTATGGGATTAACCCTATACGGATGTTGTTTGACAGGTTTAACATTATCATCTTTTAAAACTACATCATGGGTAACCAAAGTTGTTTTGTTAGGAACATCACTAAACAAATTTACATGATCATAGATTAAACCCTTGATAGAAGTCTGTTCACCTGAGTCTAGATGTGCCAGTTTATCATTGAGGTTTTTAAGTGCTTCAGTGTTTTGAAGTTTACTTTCTATGATTGTCTTTTTAAATTTAGGCGGGGGTGTTTCAACAGTTTTGATAGCACTCACTGGCCTAATGTCAGTTTGTTCTTCCCTAACAACATAAGGTTTTAGCATGTTTATATGGCACAGTCTCTGTGTTTTCCTTCTATCAGGGGTTTTTACAAGGTATGTTACATCACTGATTTTATCTAAAACCTGATATGGTCCTGTATATTTTGCACTCAGGGGTTGTCCAGACAATTGGGTCAACATGAGGACTTTATCACCAGGATGGAAACATCGGGATCTGGCCTTGACATCATAGTACCCTTTCATTCTTTTCTGAGCCTGCAAAAGATTATCTTTAACATGATTAAAAGCATGATAGATTCTATTGCTAAATTGTTCCACATAAGCTACGAGTCCAGTCTCTTCATCAGAATTTAACAAGGTTTCCTGCAACAGTTTTAGAGGTCCTCGAACTGAATGTCCAAACACTAATTCGAACGGACTGAATCCAAGAGATTCCTGCACAGTTTCTCTAGTCGCGAAAAGAGCGAATGGAATACCGCGATCCCAGTCTTCAGTGTTCTCAAAACAGTATGTGCGGAGCATGGTTTTCAGAGTCTGATGATATCTTTCTAGGGCACCTTGGCTTTGCGGATGGTACGCAGTTGAAGTTGCATGTTGGATGCCTAGTTTCTTTAAGACCTGGTTAAACAGCTTTGATGTAAAGTTAGATCCTTGGTCTGACTGTATAGTCTTTGGAAGACCGTATCTTGAACAAAATGCAATCAGTGCGTCAGATATCTTATCTGCGTTAATGGTGCGTAGCGGAATAGCTTCAGGATATCTCGTGGCAGTGCACATTATAGTGAATAAGTACTGGTGTCCTGTCTTTGTTTTAGGCAAAGGACCTACACAGTCTATTAGCAAGTGGCTAAATGGTTCTGCAAAGGCGGGTATTGGCTTTAGAGGTGCTACCGGTATAGTCTGGTTAGGTTTACCAACTATCTGGCATGTATTGCATGACTTGCAGTATTTTGTGACGTCACGATGTAGTCCAGGCCAATAGAAGTACGGAAGAATTCGACGGTAAGTCTTGTTCACTCCTAGATGACCAGCATATGGCGTGTCATGAGCCATGTGTAAGATGTCATTACGATATATGGCTGGTACCACAATCTGACTTCCTTCTCTGCAATTGTCATTATCACATTTCACATCTCTCCATTTTTGCATTAATATTCCCTCCTTCAGAAAAAATCCATTTCCGTTCATTTCTGCCTCCTGTTCAGTTATCACCTTTTTCTTCAGGTGTTTAATTCCTGAATCTCTATTCTGTTCTAATAGGAGTAATTGTCGAGGTGACAAATTACTTTCAGTAGTCTTGACTGAGGGACCACTCAAGATGTCAGCCAGGAAAGTTGCCTGTAGGTCAATTTCTGGTTCTATTTTTGACTTTGACATGGTTTCGACAGACTTTTGTTGTTGGGCCATACCTCTAGTGACGATGCATATAGGTTTGATAAAGCTCTCACTTTTATTAAGGTATTGTTTTTTCTTGGATATGGAATGCACCACATCTCCAGCAATATCATTTCCCAGTATTAAAGAAACGCCTTTAAACGGAAGTGATTTGTATACACCCACAACTACATTTCCAGTGAAGTACGCACTCTTCAGCTGTATTTGATGCAAAGGAACTTGTACATTTTTCCTTGATACACCTTGAATAGTAAGATCCTGTCCTGTATATGTCGATTGTGACGTAGGAACAGTATTCTCTAAAAGTAGTGAAACCTCAGCCCCTGTATCACGGAGTATTCTGATGTTCTTTTCACTAGTGACACCATTTATTATGGATGACACGGTACCTTCTTCAATGAATGGTAAACAATTGCTTGGTATCTCAGTATCGATGAGATCTGTATCCAAGTTATTTTTGTAAGAGGTATGTTTAGTACTCATGGTGGTTCTATCTGATATAGACTCCTTGGAGCTCAGATTAGAATTAGAATTATTGAAAACCATTGTCTCTATTTCAGGAACTATTTCTGGTTTCAAGTTTCCTAGATACGTGTGTTTTGTCAGGTTATCTGCATTAGCACTAGGTATCTCTGTTTGAGTTCTAATATCCTTCTTTACATTTTCATGAGTTCTTTGTTTTGGCATTGCTACATACGATAAGACAACATTCTTTTTATTCGGGTTCCCATTCAATATCCAGCACTTTTCCTTAGTATGTCCAATTCGTTTACAATGGCTACAGGTTGGCTTGGAATTTGTTGGACCTTGATTGCTCTGCTGATGTCTCTTTGATTGATAGGATTCATTTGGATTCATGGTTTTCTTTTCTACCTTCATATCTCGATTCTGGAATTTAGATTTATCAACTGTTGTAAATTTATTGCTGGAATGGATAATAACATATTCGTCTGCCATTACTGCTGCTGTTTCTACTTGTTCTACACCTTTGTCTGCTAAATGTATTCTTACATCACCTCTGATGTTATTGTTAAAGTCTTCCATTAGCATAAGATTAGCTAATTTATCAAAGTCTTTGTTTACACCTTTGGATCGAATCCATCTTTCAAAATATTTCTTTTTCTGTCTTAGAAAATCAACATGGGATTGTTCCTGTTCTTTCTTAGACTCACGAAACACTTTTCTATATTTTCAGGTGTTAATGCATAACTTAGCAGTACTCTATTCTTGATCAGTTCATAATCATACAATTCCTCTTCAGTAAGACTTAATACAACATCAAGTGCCTTTCCTTTGTTCAGAGCTGAGCGTAGAAGTATAGCTTTCTTGCCCTCGGGAAATTGATAGTCTTTAGCGTTTCTCTCGAAAATCATGAAGAACTCTTCCACCGAATTATCTTCAAAAACTGGAATATGTTTCTTAAACTTATACAGTTCTGCATCTGCTTCAGAGCTTGCATTCGAATGATTTGACGTACGAGACCTTGCTATCTCAATTCTTTCTTGGCTTGCTATTTTCTCTCTTGCTATTTCTCTTTCCATCTCAATTCTCTGGCTTTCTCTTTCTCTTTCCATCTCAATTCTCTTGTTTTCTCTTTCCATCTCTAATTCCATCTTTCTTAACTCAAGTTTAAATTTCAATTCTTCACTTAAGTCACCAGTTGTATGCTTTACTCTTTGTTTTATAGGAAAAGGTAATTCATCATCTGATTCATCATTAATGTTATCATTAGCAGTAGTTTCTTCAATAATTAGTGTACCTTGTTTTCTTAAACACTCAGTTACCTCTTGAAGTAATTTAGTTTTTGATGGCCTAGTTTCTGTGATAGAAATGCCCAATGATTTAGCCAATTCTTTTAATTGTATCATTGACATTTTATTAAGCTGTTCTGAGGTTAGATCAAATATCTCTGGATCCAATGTAAGATTATTTGTGGCCTCCATTTTATATTATTAAAAGTTACTGTAAATCTTGTTAATAATACAATAAAAGTGTCCAACTTACTTTCTGTCCTTTGAATAATTCACTACACCACACAGTTCAGATTTGTCACAACAAGGTCATAAAAATAATACTTTCTTAGAGTTACTTTGTTTGATAAGGTAATACACAAGATAATTTTCCAGGCTGAATAGTTAAGTTTTCCGATTCTCAATAGCAATGTTCAATTCAATCACAATCTTTAGTATATTGTATATTGTTCATATTTTCCAACACAATCCATCCAAGTTACGAGTAAGTATTACGGCAGTTGTAAATAGTTTGTGTAAATAGTATAACGATTCTTGAAGTTGAAGTAAATCCTCTAAACGTTTGTTAGTAAATCACTGACGAGCAAAACCCATTTTATTACAAGGCAATTTATTCACCATAATAAATTATGGATGAGACCTTCTATTTAGATCACACAAGTATAATTATGATTTATAATGTTATTACGGCTAGAGCCCCCATTCAATTTATGAAAATAATAGTTATAGTATTGTTATTATTAGTGTGAGTATCCTTGTATTAGTGAAGATCTTATTATATTATTCTGAAGTTTATTTGTAGTTGTCTAGAGTATTCCTGGTTCTTATAATCCCCTGGCAATTCACATAGCGTAGTTTTAGAGTTTACAGTTGATTTTACTTCATGTATAATTATTTGTGTGGCTCATATTATACAGCAAGAACCTCGATGTCGAGTGGTAGTGTAGATTATTAATATAGTTGAATAAATATTACACATACACACATGTAGATAACTTTGAAATATTGACGTTAACCAAGTTGTGTAGAAAGCAACGATAAATTTGGTTTAATTTACAAAATCAATCCAGTAGGAATCCAAATAATATTATATACACAATCAAGAACTACACATATTCCAATTAGTAATGAATATCCTCAATGAACATATAGCATTGTAGTTAATAGTAGAATAATAAATTTTCCATAATACAACTCAAATAGAAACGATTCTCAGAGACTCAGAATCTTAGATGTTATCTGATCGAATGTACGCCAAGAACTGACTAAAAGTGTCGAATCGCGTAGAAATATATTACGGGTCAATCGTTGGAAAAACCAGACAGCCTAGTGACACGAATATTTAAATCAAGCCTGCATGTTGACTGCGTGATCAGAATGTCAAGCAATAATGCTCTAACAAAATAAGGAGAGACCGGACGACCTTGACACGCTGTGTTTACGTGAACAGTTCATGTTTTTATCGAGGTTAATAAAAAAACAATAATGCTCTCATTAGGTTAGGAAAAACCCGGGGGAAACTTTGAGCTGAGAAATATTTTATATCGTTTAAACGCAATTCGCTTAAATGATTTAGTTGGTTTATTAACATTACAATGTAGGGAATTTACGTTTCGTAACAATATAATGTTTTTATAAGGGTTTTAAAGCTTCGATACTTTATGATATGAGATTATTCCAGTGTTACTATAAACTAAATGAAATAAATGAAACTGTAAAACCCCACTTTTAAAAAACAATTGAAATCCAACTAGGTTCAACGTTTGATTGTAATATCTCATTTGTTAAATATTTAATACAAGCTAAGTTGCCCGGCGGGAATTGTGCTGGCCACACAATCCCGATAGTATGTCATGGCCACAGAAACTGGTGAATGCTGCTTCACCGGCCTTATGGATCGATTTGGACCAAAGGAATTCTTTTTTCTTTTTAAATTGCTTGGGGACAATAAAACAGTCCAGTATAAGCTACGTAGATAAAAAAAAAATATAAATTCAATGAACAGAAAGCTATAAATCTAATAATTAATTATCTTTTTTTTTACCAACGACTTTTAGGAAAATAATTTAATAAGAAAAATTGTAAGAAAAAAAAGGTAGATTATAGACTAACTGGAGAATCGAACCCGGGTGGCCCGCATGACAGTCCGATAGCTAGAGAAGACACATGTCCGAAGTGAAATCGCTAAAGTATTATATGAGACAATAAGATCACGTGTCTTGATATTAACTAATATGATTGGTTAAACACAACACACATCTACTTTATATATAAGCTTACATAGATGTTTGAATCATTAGTAATAATAATAACAACAAAGACAAGATTGAAAGAATAGTCAATGCTGATGATTGTGACTAATTAAAACCAAATATGCTAGACTATAATAAGATGGACCGCTTGCTTTAATATTTCTGCTAGTTGATGACTCGAATGACTTCTTTTCGGAATTCCCGATTCCCTATGGTAATGTACACTTCCGTTTTATTAAATCGCTATGATTTGGTCAATGAAAAATTAAAATCGAAAGTTGTATACTGCGGAAACCTTAAGGCAGAAGTGGGAGCGTAGAAGTAATTTAAGACAGCGTTATTGGATGCGCACGGAAAAAAAAGAACACATGAGCTCAAGAAATAGAACAAGCGTCCATCTTATTAACGTCTTTGGTAAAACAAAGTTTCTATAACGTACTAAAAAAATATCAAGGTTCTGTCACTGTCAGCAGAGACTATGGACTACTCACGTATATATTTCTCCACACTCTTTTCGCCACTTTCTGAATTGCGCCCTCTGGTCGGTGGTTACTGAAAATAAGTGACCAACGACTGGCCAAGGTCTAACTGGGCATGGAGGAAGATTTTCATATTTTTTTGTCATCCGGTAGTACAGGAAAACCAGCAAGGTTGCGGCAGAGATTAAACCAAGCATCACATAATCCATTGTTGAGGCTGGGGAGATAGAGCAACAACAAAACAATAATAACCATTACAATTTACTTAAAAGGAAATACATTCGATATCTATCTATATTATCTGTATTTAAGTAGGCTATTTATGTATCTATCTGTCTATCTGTCTATCTGTCTATCTATCTATCTATCTATCTATCTATCTATCTATCTATCTATCTATCTATCTATCTGTCTATCTGTCTATCTGTCTATCTGTCTATCTGTCTATCTGTCTATCTGTCTATCTGTCTATCTGTCTATCTGTCTATCTGTCTATCTGTCTATCTGTCTATCTGTTTATCTGCCTTTCTGTCTATCTGTCTATCTGTTTTTTCTGTCTATCTGTCTATCCGTCTGTCTATCTGTCTATCTGTCTATCTGTTTATCTGCCTATCTGTCTATCTGTATATCTGTATATCTGTCTATCTGTCTATCTGTCTATCCGTCTATCCGTCTATCCGTCTGTCTATCTGTCTATCTGTCTATCTGTCTATCTGTCTATCTGTCTATCTGTCTATCTGTCTATCTGTCTATCTGTCTATCTGTCTATCTGTCTATCTGTCTATCTGTCTATCTG
This sequence comes from Anisus vortex, assembly GCA_949126835.1. Taxonomy (NCBI): domain Eukaryota; kingdom Metazoa; phylum Mollusca; class Gastropoda; family Planorbidae; genus Anisus; species Anisus vortex. The sequence continues at coordinate 50,519,906 of OX421495.1, read as the reverse complement.
TCTATCTGTCTATCTGTCTATCTGTCCGTCTGTCTATCTATCTGTCTATATGTCTATCTGTCTGTCAATCTGTCCGTATGTCTATCTGTCTATCTGTCTATCTGTCTATCTGTCTATCTGTCTATCTGTCTATCTGTCTATCTGTCTATCTGTCTATCTGTCTATCTGTCTATCTGTCTATCTGTCTATCTGTCTATCTGTCTATCTGTCTATCTGTCTATCTGTCTATCTGTCTATCTGTCTAACTGTCTATCTGTCTCTTTCTGCCAATATCTCTGTCTATCTGTCTATCGGTCTATCCGTCTATTCGTCGATCTGTCTATATGTCTGTCTATCTGTCTATCTGTCTGTCTATCTGTCAATCTGTCTATCTGTCTATCTGATTATCTGTATATCTGTCTATCTGTCTATCTGTCTATCTGTCTATCTGTCTATCTGTCTATCTGACTATCTGTCTATCTGTCTATCTGTCTATCTGTCTGTATTTAAGTAGGCTATTTATGTATCCATCTGTCTATCTGTCTATCTATCTATCTGTATATCTGTCTATCTGTCTATCTGTCTATCTGTCTATCTGTCTATCTGTCTATTTGTCTGTATATCTGTCTATCTGTCTATCTGTCTATCTGTCTATCTGTCTATCTGTCTATCTGTCTATCTGTCTATCTGTCTGTCTATCTGTCTATCTGTCTATCTGTCTGTCTATCTGTCAATCTGTCTATCTGTCTGTCTGTCTATCTGTCAATCTGTCTATCTGTCTATTTGTCTATCTGTCTATCTTTCTGTCTATCTGTCTATCTGTCTGACTATCTGTCAATCTGTCTATCTGTCTATCTGTCTATCTGACTATCTGTCTATCTGTCTATCTGTCTATCTGTCTATCTGTCTATCGGTCTATCTGTCTATCTGTCTATCTGTTTATTTGTCTATCTGTCTATCTGTCTATCTGTCTATCCGTCTGTCTATCTGTCTATCTGTCTATCTGTCTATCTGTCTATCTGTCTATCCGTCTATCCGTCTATTTGTCTATTTGTCTATCCGTCTATCCGTCTATCTGTCTATCTGCCTATCTGTCTATCTGTCTATCTGTCTATCTGTCTATCTGTCTATCTGGTTATCTGTCTATCTGTCTATCTGTCTATCTGTCTATCTATCTGTCTATCTGTCTGTCTGACTGTCTATATCTCTGTCTATCTGTCTATCTGTCTGTCTGTCTATCTGCCTGTCTGTCTATATCTCTGTCTATCTGTCTATCCGTCTATCCGTCTATCTGTCTATCCGTCTGTCTATCTGTCTATCTGCCTGTCTATATGTCAATCTGTCCGTCTTTCTATCTGTCTATCTGTCTATCTGTCTCTCTGTCTATCTATCTGTCTATCTGTCTAGCTATCTATCTGTTATTATATAAAAATATGCATCTGCTGTATGGGACCCACCAACTAAAGAAAACATTCAAAAAAATGTTCGAGCTAATTTAGAAAACAAGCTGCAAGTTTCATTACAAGTAAATATTATTCATAATTTAGTAAGTGTGATTCTAATAGTTCAATTATTAAACCTAGAAAAAAATAGAGGCAATAAAGATAAATAGCATATTAGTAATTAAATAGGTCTTTGTATATATACTAATGTAAGAAAAAATATTGTACTATAATAATTTGTTTAGTTTAGATATAAATCTATGCCCTAAATTAAAAAAAAAATGTTTTTTGAAATCCTGTAGTATATTTACCTTGAGTCTTGAGCAAAAGTTCTAGACAATCTAGGAAACAAGACAAAGTCCTATGAGTTATACCCCTTTTATAGCAGACGACGCGAGAAATAGACACACAATGAACGAAATTGTCATTGATTAGTCGAGTGGAAAAAATACACAAACAACTAGATCTTGGCTTCAGCGTTTTAAAAAGACGTCGCTGCAAAGCAGTATGTGAGAAACAGGCTTACACATGACCTGATTATACACACAACTGGCTCAGCAATGCGAAATTTTAGGTTAACAAAATATCTGGGTCACGCCTGTACACTTACGTAGTAAAAATAGCACTCACGGCACTCTTACGGAAATCTAGATTTTGTATAGAGTTATCCATCATATATTGTAAAACAGATTATATCGTACGTCTAGGGTTTGAGTTTAGTCTAATAACTAGCTTCTTAACAATCTGCAAAACAATAACAACACCAACAACAGTTATGCGTGCATTTTACACATGCTATACACATACAACTAAATATCTATCTATCTGTCTATCTATCTATCTATCTATCTATCTATCTATCTATCTATCTATCTATCTATCTATCTATCTATCTATCTATCTATCTATCCATCTATCTGTCTATCTATCCATCTATCTATCCATCTATCTATCTGTCTATCTATCTATCTATCTATCTATCTATCTATCTATCTATCTATCTATCTATCTATCTATCTATCTATCTATCTATCTATCTATCTATCTATCTATCTATCTATCTATCTATCTGTCTGTCTATCTACCTATCTATCTATCTATCTATCTAACTACCTACCTATCTATCTATCTATCTATCTTTCTATCTATCTATATATCTATCTATCTACATGTCTACCTATCTATCTATCTATCTATCTATCTATCTATCTATCTACCTATCTATCTATCTATCTATCTATCTATCTATCTATCTATCTACATGTCTATCTATCTATCTATCTATCTATCTATCTATCTATCTATTTACCTATCTATCTATCTACCTATCTACCTACCTACCTATCTACCTATCTATCTATCTTATATGTGTGTGGGTGAAACCTGGGCATGGGGGAATGGGGTAAGGGAAATGTTCAATACGTTTCCACATCCATTGAAAACGCCACGTATTTTTGTGAAATTATTTTCCCCTAAATGTTTCTCATTCTATCGATTGTGTAACTAAGTGCTTCATTTGTTTCTACCATCAGATATAAATGCTGGATGTTGTCTACACTTCAGTCGCATTGACTTGAACCGCATGTTTATTTCTACCAGGTTAAAACACAGCGAATCGATTCGAAAACATATTCTTTCCACAAAATAGCTTCTTGGTTCAATAGTTGTTACAAACTTCAAGAAAGTTAGTTGACTTTACAACATATAAGAAGAAATCAAAGTATAAACTGACATTTAAAAAAATAACGAGATTGCGTGACCAGCCTAATGCCTTTTACTTACCCGCTAAAACATGACAGGTTTTTAGTGGGATAGCGTTCATCGCATTTAGTGGCGTTTGGAATCAAGGGTATTGCGTGGCCGGTACAATGGCCAGAAGCTTTTAGTTACAGCAGGCAATAACGCCAATCACAAGCTGGATAATAATTATGTAAGTCACCCTCCTCACCCGGGATTCGAACTCGCAACCCTTGGAGTGGTAATCCAAAGCGTTGCATTTGAACCACCTTGTCTTACATGTCACTGAAGTATCAGGTGATTAAAATTAATTTAGAAGACATGACTGAGCTAGCCATTTTTTAAATTCGATTGTGGTGCTTCAATATTGAAGAGGGTGCTTAAAACTTTAAACACTGCGGCAAACATAGCGCGTGCATTTTGATTGCAGAGTTGTGTTAAGAAAGGCAAAAACCTGACAGTAAGATATTACTTTTCATCAGCAGACATTTTGTTATAAAAAGCAGCTGAAGAAAGTGGACATTTAGCACAGCTACATTTTATTACATGTACACGAGAGGCCAGCTGGTCCTGCGGTTAGTTCACCGGACTGTCAAACAACACGTCGCGGATTCTATCCCTGCCGCCGACCGATCCCTGCCGCCCTGCAGGAGTTTTGGGCCTAGTGAACGTAATAATCTTCTATCTAGAAGGAAAGACTGTAAACTTATAAGATACATGTATTTATCATTGGCTGTGAATAAATGAATGCAAGTCACATGATGCAGGGCTGTAGTTATGTTTGTCAAAAGGATGCTAGATTTTCTTTTAATGAAAAACAATTATTAATAACGTTAGAACTAAATCTTTATCAAATAATTAGAGATGTAAATGTGAACTAAAGTCAGAGATACATCAATAAATGATCTCATTAAAAAACAGTGCTTTCCTTAAAATATCTCTTTTTGAATGTTAACAGAGAATCATAACAAATTAATTCCCTCTATTGCTACGGTAGGAGTTTTTAAGATTGAAAAAGTGATAAAATAAAGTATCAGTGTTGAATTACTTGCTGAAGCTATTTTTCTATCCTTACAGTCCACTGAGATTATGAAATAAATTCACTGCGCTCTACTGCATTCTAACAATGAGATAAGTAAATAAGACAGAATCCTGCCGGTGTTTCAAGTGATTTATAATTGATAAGACCTTTTTGGCTAGTGGTGCAGAACTTTTGACGTGGCAGTATATAATTTAGCGCTTCAAGAAAAACATAACAGAATCTTTTGTACAAGTTTCGCTGAGATCCAGCGTACACACAATTGAAACTCTGGAAGATTTCGGTTGCTGTAAGTTTTGAATGACACCGCAAAGGATTACTCTGCAGTAATAACATTAAACAGTGTTTTATCTATCGCCAATCTCGGCTTCTCTTAAACAATCGTATCTTTGTAACGCTGGTTTGCGCTTGTGTTTTGCAATTTGTTCATAGACACGCACGGTTTGCTATATGTTATATCTTATCTTATATATTATTACAGACGCTCCTTATGTAAAGAAGATTATTGCATCCTACGCTCATCCGTGGTCCGAGTCTAGTCTTGCATCTTTATTAAGGGTTTAACTGATGTTAAGTTACTTGTTTTCCTAGCTTGTTTAGGATACCCATTCCATGCCCGAATGCCACTCGGAAATAAAGAGTACTTATGTGCATTTGTTCTCGCATAAGGGATAAGGAAAGTGTTTTTGTCTTCATGTTTATCTGAGCTTTGCAACAGGTTGTTATTGTTTTGTATCTCTAAGTTAGAATGTAATGCCTTATGTATTATTGCTACGACCCTTTTAGGTTTACTCGCATCTTGAATTAACTTTTGATTATCACGCCTAGGAGTCTCATCATATCTTTATTTTTTTATTGAAGTTTAGTGTAGATTTAATACATTGAAGCACGCCATTAAGTAGAATATCACCAAGGTTACGAATAGTTTTAATAGTATTAAATAAACTTACATTGAATGGTTTCTGAGGAACAGACAAATGAAATCCTTTGGATACGTCTATAGGAAAAATGGAATAGAACAAACAGTTTTGTGTGGAAATATATCTGGTAGGAGAGACTCTCTGAGAGACAGAGGAAGACAAAGAATAACAAAGTGGAAAGCCTGAACTAATGGGCAACAAACAATAGCTTTAAGCAGTAACGACTTCCTTGAAACAGCTAACAACTGAGAGAAATGGAGAGTCATGATCGCAGATGTCTGTTCCAGACTTGGTGATGATGCTGATGATGTTTAAGTTCTAGTTGTTTACATTGAAATAATAAACGTATATAATGGCGAAAATGTAAACATTTGTTTTGTTACTACAAATGCATGCTGGGAACTCACTTACAACTTAAGACTAAGTTTTAAAGACGCGAGGTCTAGTTTAGATTCTCAAGAATTTATATTGATCCTTTAAATGGTCAGCTATAACCATTCACAAATACAATGTTTTTTTTACAAAGGTTTGACAGGATGTTGTCCAGATTTTGGATAAAGATTTAAAAAGCAATTTTCACAAGGGGCGTAACCCATGGAGGTTACATCCACCTTGTACAGTAGGCCTACATTGAAGGATGGTTTTTGGGCAGGTTATTATGCTACAACACATGAGCGAACCATGCCAGCTTGCGCCGCTTGATTGATGCCATAATGGTTTCTTGATGGCCCGCAATTGAGGATATTTTTTCCCAGACATATTCAGTAGTCCTGTGTGCTATGTAGGAGATTCGGGTTATTTTTTTCTCTGCATTTATTTTCGAATGCCTGCGACTTGTTTTCAGTGCCTGCTAGCAGTGTCCAGGTCTTACATCCATACAGAACAATAGTTTTCACAAGGGCTCTGCCTGAGCTTTGTTGTGCATTCAGTCACATTCAATATTTACACATCTATTCTGCATCCAGTCACATGAATTATTTACACATCTATTCTGCATTCAGTCACATTCAATATTTACACATCTATTCTGCATCCAGTCACATTCAATATTTACACATCTATTCTGCATCTAGTCACATTCATTTTACATTTTATTCTACATTCACGTTGACTCTCACGTGTTTAAACCAAGTCCACATTTTGTAAGTGCTTGAAAGAGAAAGATATTTTTTTTTGTAAATATGTTTCGTTTTAAATTTTGAATGACTTCCCAAAGGATTACTCTAAACTCTAAAGCAGAGGTTCTCAACCTTTTTCGGCTCACCGCCCCCTTTTACACTTCTTTTCCGCTCACCGCCCCCCCCCCTTCAATTTCTTTTAGCACCCACTCCCCCCCCCTCGTTCCGCCCGTCTGGACTATAGTTTCCGCCATTTTTTTAGTCGGACTAGACTTTTTGTGTGATTAATTATCTTTAAAAAAACTGAAAAGGAAACATATTGTAAGAATTAATAGATTAAAAAAAAATGCCTAAACAAAAGGTTTAAATAAATCAGTATGAATGCGAATCGTTTGCCTGGTGTGTTGCTAGCAATTTGTCTATTTTTGTTTCAATTTTGGCTGCAAAAGCCTTAGGTCTAATAATCAGTAATATTAGTTATATTACAAAACAGAACTTGTTCGGCATCACTATTGAATCAAACGTGTAAAAAAATTTTTTTAATTAAAGGGAGATAATTAGCCCGTTTTATTTGAGTTGATATTTCCGTTTATTTTCTTTTTTAAAAAATAAATGGCTTACAATTTATAACTTTGAAATGATTAAACTGTAAAAAGTATGTAAAAATTATATAAATTTTATATGACTAAATAATTTATATGTATATTTTTAAACATTATAATTACTACCAGGTTTATATGATTACAACTTATCTATACCGCTAAAATTTGGGTTATATTTGCAATTGCAGGTTTTTAACTTATTAAGGACATCTCGGTAAAACATCAAAATATCATTAATATTAGCAGATGTTAGGGCGACAGTGAACGGTCGGCAGGGTTGACAACCACGGGACCAGCCGGCCGCACACCATATTTGCCAAATACTGACCCCTACTTCATTCAAAGTCATTGCGATTCCTATTTCTTATTAATATAATAACATGTAGGCATAGGCTACTGTTGGGGGATATCAGATATTTAGCAGCACTTGGGTTTACATCACATTTCATCCAAAAAACTAATCGATTCAAAAAGCTGAGGTGTTCAAATTATATCAGGTACGTTTGTACCGCCCACTTGCCCTTCACCGCCCCCCAATCGCCCCCGTTGAGAACCTAAGCTCTAAAGTAATAACATTAAACAGTGTTTTATCTAGCCCCATTCTCGGCTTCTCTTAATCGTATCCCTGGAACCCTGGTTTATGTTTTACACTTTGTTCATACACTTTGGCGGTTTGCAAAATGTTGTAAGTCCTGTTCGGGTTTGCTCACATATTAAATTAACTTTTGAGTATCGCATCTACAAGTATCGAAATTTAATTTTAGTTGAACTTTAGTTAAATGTGGCTAAGTAATTTTTTTGTTCCAATCAAGTTACTATGTGTGTCTGTGTTCTAAAATATGAGTTCATTTTCTTATGTGTGTGATTGAATGTGTTTGTTTGTGCTTTATCTACGTGCATTGTTAAACATTATGAAATTACTGGACTAGGATTCAAACTTTTAACGCACACACACACACAAAAGCGACACAAATAAGTTTGTTTTTAGTAATAACAATAATAATAATATAATCATTTAGCCAACATCAGATCAACGCCTCTGCCTTAAAGTCATGCCTACGTGTGTGTGTGTATGCGTGTGTTTGTTAGCCTACTCGATCTTTATCCTGAAGCGTGAATGCGGGCTTTGAACTAATCTTTTTTTTTATTACTTAATCCTTTAAGCGTAACTTGATCTGCAGATAGAACATGCATACATAACGGATGGGCTCAACCGAGCGAAAGACGAGAGCGTGCAAGGGTGAGAGTAAGAGAGTGTAAGAGAAATAGAGAGAGAGAGGGGTAATGGGGGAGAGTGAGAGAGATAGTGAATAAGATAAAAGAGTAAGAGAGAGTATTGTGTGAGAGAGACAGTGGATAAGATATAAGAGTAAGAGAGAGTATTGTGTGAGAGAGACAGTGGATAAGATATAAGAGTAAGAGAGAGTATTGTGTGAGAGAGACAGTGGATAAGATATAAGAGTAAGAGAGAGTATTGTGTGAGAGAGACAGTGGATAAGATATAAGAGTAAGAGAGAGTATTGTGTGAGAGAGACAGTGGATAAGATAAAAGAGTAAGAGAGAGTATTGTGTGAGAGAGACAGTGGATAAGATATAAGAGTAAGAGAGAGTATTGTGTGAGAGAGACAGTGGATAAGATATAAGAGTAAGAGAGAGTATTGTGTGAGAGAGACAGTGGATAAGATATAAGAGTAAGAGAGAGTATTGTGTGAGAGAGACAGTGGATAAGATATAAGAGTAAGAGAGAGTATTGTGTGAGAGAGACAGTGGATAAGATATAAGAGTAAGAGAGAGTATTGTGTGAGAGAGACAGTGGATAAGATATAAGAGTAAGAGAGAGTATTGTGTGAGAGAGATAGCGAGGAAGAGAGTTAGAGAGAAAGAATGAGAAAGAATAAGTTAGAACGATGAAATCGCTGATGAAATGACTTGCAGACTTTTCACCGAAATACAGCGTGGGCCTAACCTCCATCTCAAGAAGTCCCGCTGTAAAATATGACTTTTTTTTGTAATAATAATAATAATAATTTGTCACTTATTTAGCGCCTCACTCCATGCTAATGGAAAGCATGCTCATCGGCATACGAGGTAATTAGTTGACCAGCACTATGCACAGCCGTTTTTACTTTACACAAACTTATGTCAGAGCTGGGTAGACTCAGGGACACCCTCCAAACCCAGGGGGAAAAATCCTAGCCTCCACCAGGACTCGAACCCAGGGCCTTAAGTTCACCATCCGAACGCGCTGCCGCTTGTCCACCGAAGAATACATAAAGAACAAGTCAGTTTTGATAACAGAGATCCCCATCCTGAAGTCAGAACATAAAAGATATGTTTTGTCTACCTTAGGACCTAATTATGCACGGCGAACTTAATTTACATGAACTCTGTTTAATGATGTCATTCTCCACCGAGATGAAAGGTTTAAAGTCCACCAACAAAACATCAGCGGCATGTGATGTAAACTTTTGAGCATTGATCGAACTCTCATTTGAGAGTCGTGTGAACTATTGACAAGTCTTAACGATTATGCAAGCATAAAAGGTCACAAAGAAGAACATTTCCTGTCTTATTCGATCATTTTCTTCGAAACATGTCTGTGTGTACGAAAATATGTAGAGAATTAAATTTTATTTCATTTTCAAAAGATGGCGCCAAAAGAAAACGATGGATTGTGAATGTCAGATTTGAAGAATCACCTATTTATAATCCCAAACTAATTACTTGATGCAAAAGAATGTTCGTGTTGTTTTTTTTTATTATAAATCTCCGCATTGTGCTTTTTAATTACCAAGGACGCAACTCTTGACTAACTAATTTTATAAACAAAAGCAAAATTTAACCTAACGCGACTAACACTTTGAGTAGGCTATTTATTATCGCCGACTCAATTTTGATGTTAAAAACGGATTCCTCATAACTAATCTTGTAGCCGTTGTATATTTCTAAAAGACCAGAACTGGCTGTCGATGTTGAAATCAATTGTCAAACAGCACCAAAAGCATGGTTTTTGTTTACGAAAATGGCGGTAAATTTCACCGGAAGTTCACGATCATTACAGTTCAAAAGGTCACACCTAATTAAGACTTGTCAATGGGCTGGTCTAAATGAAGCAGAAAAAAACTCTGGGTAGAGTAGAGTCATAAAAATTTGATTTGTTTTCAAGTCCCATCAGAAACGAAACTCTTGGTGGAGCTTTGGGTACTTGAATTTAAAAAAATACATTGGCCACACAATCACATTGTTAACGTAACCAGAGAATCTGTCAGCTTTCACTTGGATTAAAAACAAACTCACATGGAAATAAGTTTAGCAGAAGAAACAAAAATGTAACAAAATTAGCATATTTCTTAGAAATGTAATGCTTTTCTTTATGGATATAAATATTACTATCCCTAAATTTGACTGTATCATCTCACTCTTCTCTATGCATCCCTTAATCTCATTTATCCTTTCGTTACAGCTTTCTTTAACAAGTCTCTTGCGCTCATATAGCCAAACAGTGAATCTTACATTAATCTGAGCACTATTTCAGTCGATCCACGATTTTCACTTGATAAGGCTCTGGATTAATAGTGAGTGCATACTTATAGTCCATTGAAGGAGGATGGTCCGGATCTATTGGTTGAAATTCAAATCTCTGGAACATGTTTGTCAGGTAGAGAAACAGTTCAGTATTGGCCATGCTTTCCCCGATACAGGCTCTCTTCCCGATGGAAAACGGGATAAACTCTTCGGGAATTTTAAGGGTCCCATCTTGGTCAAGAAACCTATCCGGTCTAAACCTCATGACGTCACTACCCCAGACTTTCTCATCGTGTAGCACAGAGTCCAGACTTGGCGAGATGTAAGCACCTTTAGGTATGGTGAACCCCCTGACGGTCACATCTCTTGGACAGGTGTGAAAGAAGGCATTGGGAGCTATGCTGACCAATCGCAGGGTTTCCATGATGGCTGCATTTAATAGCGCCAGCTTCGGCTTGTCCTGCAACATTGGTGTTTGATCTCTTCCAACGTGTTCGCAGATCTCATCGAAGATCTTCTTCTGGATGTCTGGATAGTTGATCATGAAAAGCACAAACCAGTAGATTGTAGTGGATGTGGTCTCTGAGCCTGCAATGAACAAATCTAAGATGCACTTCTTCAGGTTTCCTTCATTCATAGTTGTTATCCCTCCTTCTGCCTCCCGTTTGGCTTCCTCGCTTAAATATTCCTTAATGAAATTATCACTCGACTCCCCCTTGCGACATTGGTCTATGAAAGTGTCAAACAAGGCGAAGAACTCGCTCATCTGAGATCCGATCTTTTTCAGCTTGAAGAGGTCTCCGGGGAGATGGCGCAGGAACGGCAGGAAGCTCACGACTCCGATCATGGTGAAAATTCGCATGAGATCGTGCAAGTGTCTCATTAGCCGCTGAAAGAGCTCGTCTTTGTATTCAAACCTCTTGCCGAATAGAATGGAACAGATGATGTTGCACGTGCTCATGTTAGTTGCAGTTTGAATATTCACGGGACTGCCTTGGAAGCTTGCAAGATGGTCGAGGTAGTGGTCAACCTCGTCTTGTATTCTCACGGTCAAGCTATTCTTGCCAAAGCCGAAATTGCGAAGAATGTGAAGAGCAACCGAGCGGTGTTCCTTCCATATTTTGCCTGAAGAAGTGATGATTCCACACCGAGGAAACCCAACAAGCTGTAAACATTTTATAAACAAATCCTTAGTCAATATAAATGAACTACAAACTTCAAAAGTATTATGCTATCAAACTATTTTTTTGAGTGTTTGTAGACAATAAGTTTTAAAGCTAATTTTACTTTGATACAAAGTTTTATAACCATAAAAAAAAGTTTCTTGAAACTGGAACCCCACCTTATCCTCCCTCAACTAATTAATAGAAGGAATTATATCGTTTCTTAACATGAAATCTTTAAGCGCATGTCATTCATCCATCTTTATATTACTGCCTTTATTTTCTAAACAGAGAACTTTTTTATAATCTCACAGCTTTAGGCCTAGCATTCTATATAATTAGTACACAATATATACAAAACTAATATAAATCGATACCACTTATTGTGAAATAAATCTCTCAAAGTAGTTTAATTCAGAACTTTCGTCAAGAAATTATTTGTTATAGTTATAAGCACTTTGTCTACAATTTTCAACCTTTAATTTGACTATCTATACATCTTAATAATGTAATTTCAATGAGCTCAGCTACAGCTACAGCTACAGCTACAGCTACAGCTATATTTTACATCGATCTAATTTTACTAAATTCATCTATAACTCCCATCTATATAGTTTAACTTACTTCATCGATAAGAACTTCCGGTCTGTCAGAAAAGTCTTCGGGTCTTTTCAAAAAGGTCTCGTTCAAAATGGCGTAACCATTGAGGACAACTATCAGCTTCGTCCCCATGTACAGACTGAAAAATACAGAATATCAAACTGTGAGGAGGTTGACCGCTGGTTCGAGTAGCTGAGATGTTTAGACGGCTCGTTCCGAGATGTGTAAGAGGCGCGGTTGTTGAACGGGCCGAATGTATAAGTCTCTAAAAAAACGAACGAGCCTAAGGCTCTATAGTACAGGGCGTAATCTTAGTAGGGGTGAACCAGGGGGGGGGGAAGGGCACACCAAGGTTCTGTCCGGGCTGCTGCCATCCCACGGCACGCCGAATGCGTGGCGCACCTTGTAACTGGGTACGGTTTCCCAAGCTCAGCTTATGAGTCAACTGTGGATTCCCCTAGGGTCATTATCGTGGTGGCTCGTCCGTATACCAGCAATGTTACCCGTTAGCACAAATCCTATACAATAGGTACAGGCATCCAGGCATCTAGGCCCACGGGGGGTTCGTGAGACAGTATTGCTGCACCCATTACTTCCTCCCCTTCGAGGCCCGGCGCCGCTCGGCAGTGCAATGGGCATCGGATCCACAGCGGGAGCGGTCTCTCATGCGTTCGCCAGCCAGTGTAATCTAAAGGTGATCGTATCGGCGGTTTTACACACTTCGCCAGTCTTTGAGACCCGTGGGGTCAGACACCGACTCTGCGCGCACCTCTTCCCTGGCTTCATTGGTCTGATGCTGATGGCTAAGGCTGGACCAGGCTGTTTTGAGTGAGACAACGCTCGATATTCTTTATATAATGTGCAAGTCCTCTAGCAGTCTACCTTCATCTCACACATTCACACACATGATTTAAACAAACTCGTTCTCCTAAAGTGGCAAAGACTGATAACGTTGTTTTATTTGCGCTGATAATGTGCAATGGTCTTTATAAACCTTAGCCCAAATACATTAAGAAATAAATCATTCGCATAAACCGTCAACTGTATGAAATGAATAGATGATGAAGATAGCTACAAGTCAAAACGTCCTCTAACGACTGATAGCAGACGACATGCAAGACTCACCAATATATTTCTCCACACTCTTTGTGCCACTTTCTGAACAGCGCCCTCTGGTCAGAGGTCATCGAAAGTAAGTGACCAACGACTGGCCAGGGTCTAACTGGGCAGGGAGGAAGATTTTCATGTTTTTTGGTCATTCGGTAGTACAGGAATACCAGCAAGGTTGAGACAGAGATTAAACCAAGTATGACATAATCCATTGTTGAGGCTGAATAGATTCTGCAAAAAAAGAAAAAAAAAACAGCTCAAGAACAATAAAAGCAATTTACTGAAAAGTTATATATTCTATATCTATATGTTTGTCTATCCATTCGCTTTGAATTTAGTATATTCAATTCTAACATTAATACTTCTAGAAAGAAACGGAGAAAAATTTCGTTAACACTGACCGTAACCAATTGAAATTTAAATTAATATAGAGAAGACGCATCTTTGACATTTTTGTTTGGAAGGAGGAAAGTCTACAAATTCACTAACTAGAAAATAAATTACAAAATTACCCAAGATGCACTTTAAAGCCACAAACAAAAGTAGTTTCGTTGTTGTTTTTAAACTACTAAAATTTTAAACCAACTAACAAATTGCTAAGCTTATTTTGTTTATCAAATACAAAAATTGCTGTGATAGACAGGCTAATCCGTAGGCCTACAGCTAAAAAGCTACCCAGCATTAGTTATTTTTCTAAGAATTGTAATAATTCTATTTGCGGCGCGCATTGTTTCGCGGGGAAAAGGGCGGGATCATATCACTCCAATTCTACGGGATCTCCACTGGCTCCATGTTATGAAGCGAATAAATCACAAAGTTATGTCCCTTGCGTACGGATGTGCAAATGGCACAGCTCCTTCCTACCTTTTAGAACTGATATCAAGCACGCGCCATCAAGAGAACTGCGCTCTTCATCAAAGTCGCTCTTTAAAATTCCCAGTGTGGCTGGACACAAAAAGAAGTATCTATGACTGCGTTCATTTGTATCTGTGGCGTATAGTACATGGAATAGCTTGCCTAAGAATCTGAGCGAATCTGAGACAAAAGAGTCTTTTAAAAAGAGCTCAAAGACCTTTCTCTTTGGCTAGTGACTGTGTGCCTTACATACCAGTACAACTGCCACTGCAATTTATTCCAAGCGCGCACCGATAATGCTAAATTTAATAGCATGGATAGAAGCGCTATATAAATTACCGTTATTATTATTATAGCGCTGCCAACAAACATAATTTAAGCTCAAAGCGCATTTAACATTGAACAATTAAGAACACGGGTATAATATCTAGGCTAAAAAAAAATATAGCTAATTAATAAACTAAAAACTTAACAAACATAGGACAAAGCAAATAAATGTATCATTTAAACGACCTAATATAAAAATAAGGGGTCTAAACAATATTTAACGAAGGTAAATATTCAAATATACAGCTTCTTTTTGTGCCCGAAATGACTAAAGAAATCTTTAATTAGACGCATAATAGACCAAAGACTATAATAAGATGGACCGCTTGCTATAATATTTCTGCTATTTGATGACTTGATGGACTTCGTTTTGAAATTCCCGATTCCCTTTTGAACTGTACACTTCCGTTATATTTAATCGCTATGATATTTTGTGAATGAAAAATTAAAAATTAAAATCGAAAGTTAGTTGTGTACAGCGGAAACATTAAAGGCAAACGTAGGAGCGTAGAAGTCATTTTTAAGACAGCGTTATTGGTTGCGCACGGAGAAAGAACACATAAGCTCTAAAAATAGAGCAAGCGGTCCATCTTATTATAGTCTTTGAATTAACTAAATATTTTATGCATGTTACCCATCAACTAAAGAAAATATATAAAAAATAAAAAAACTAGAACAAATTTAGAAACACGATAGAAGGTTCATTACACGTAAATATTGAGAGCTCAATTAAGTGTAATTCCAATAGTTAGGTCATCAAAACCAGAAATTTGATATGAAATTATGAAGTATTTTTAGCCTCAAGCACCAGTACTATTTAGGGAAAACGACAAAGTTTTTAAGAAAAACAGCAACGTTCTATGAGTTATTGCCCTTTTTTAACAGGGTTCGCGAGATGTAGCGACACACAGTGGAGTATGTTGTCATTGATGAATCAAGTGGACGAATAACCCAATAACAATGGCTTTCGTATTGTAATATATGTGGCTTTATGTAATCTAAACACATGCCTCAAGTGTCTCACACATAGATCTACACACGCACACACACACACCTGCTGCAATCCGAAACATTAGGTTCTTAACGCTTGTACTCACAGGTAGTGTAATACACCACACATACGATATTCTCAAAGAAAATATAAGTAATTTAGTAAATAGTAAACACATTAACACGCACACATGCACACGTTGTCTGCATCTAAATCGCAAAGGCCGAGTGGCAGGGCGTTCGACTGGCGTACCGAAAGGTCCTGGGTTCGAATCCTGATGAAGGCAGGGATTTTTTCCCTGGTCTGCCCAGCTCTAATGTGTACCTGACCTTAGTTGGGGGTAAAGTAAAGGCGGCTGTGCATTGTGCCGGCCCCACAAACACCTAGTATGCTGTGGTTACAGAAACTGGTGAACGCTGACACACCGGCCCTATTATCAATTTCGTCTGAAGGATACTAACTTACAGCATTTTTTAAACAATATAAATGAATTATTTGTACTCAATCACAGAAATATACTGATAAAAATAGACATTACATAATATCACATAATTTATCATACAAGAAAAAGTTCATTAGTAGTCAGCTATTGTATTCTGGCTGACTGAAGTCTTGACGATATATTTCTTGTTACGTATGTTTTTTTTAAATTCTCATAATAGATAGTATTATAGTGGAATTTTATTTTTGTCGTGATACTATGTTTGTCTATTGTTCAACAGCAACCATATATGATTAGAGTATAATGATGTGTGTACTTGTGTGTCATATGTATTTACCCGACATATGTAACACTCTCATAATATACTTTTGGAAACATTTAGTTATTACCATGATGCATATCGTTGCCTATTAACAATAGATCTAGCCTTATTACAAAGCATGAACTGTCTGTAAAAACTACTTAGACCCTGAAAAAAAATAATTTACGTCTTGTTTTGTCGTTGTACTATACTGCAAGTTAGACTTTTTCCTCAGTCTAACGAGGTCTCCACAGTGCAATGAAGAAGAAGACTAAGGAACACACTGGACCAGGCCCCTATCACTGCCCCCCCCCCCTTTCTGTTTTCATAAAAAAAAAGCCTTATTTTTTTTTGTTTAAAAAGATCCTTATTTTTTTTTTTTGAAAATAGGGCCCACTTTTGTAATCTTGAAAAATTTAATTAATGTACCCTGGATAACTAAACCAGCTTGACTTAGGAAAATGGACACATGAACCACATTGTCCATCATCCCCAAAAATGACCTAATTGTGGAGTAAGCATAAATGTTGAAAGTATAATATTAACATTTTTCGGCCACGGAAATTAAAATTTCGGCCGATGATTCTGTTCATTAAATTTAACATGCAAAGAGGAAAGCTGTATAGAAAATAGTCAGTATAGATTTAAAGATAGTCAACTGATGTCTTTGATAATAATTTAGTGTATAAATCACAAGTCATAAGTATGATAAGGCCTTTTTATTTTAGACCCGAATAAATAGGCCTATAATAAAAATAAAAAAAACAATGTCTACATATTACACAAATATATTATTATATATATAAGTCAATTTCTTTTTAAAATATTTAAGCGTTTTTTTTCTTAAATACGATTGAAGCACACTTAACTTACACAATGTTTGCCGATCCACTGAATAATTTTTATGACCAAAACAAATATATATGATAATATAGGCTTATAAAAGGTAGGATTCTTACATAGGCCTACCTAGACCGCCCTTTCATGACCTATGTAATAATACGCCTAAGTCGCAACTCATAATTTAACATATGTTACATTCTTGGTACTATCAGGGCTTAAGGTAAATAAACTATTACTTACCTTGTGTTAAATTAATTCGTTGACAAAAATGTATGTTTTTAGATAGATCTAACTGCACTTCGCATTCTGTTTGTTTAACGTTTGAATATTGTTTATAGAGCCGACAGACTAAATAATCAAATAAGACAATGTTCTGAGTATCAAATGAAATAAAACTTACACTACCTAGATCTAACAAGGTTTATTAATCACATTGTAACAAAATACATTGTTGAAATGCAATTTTACGAAAAAAATTAGAAACAGCATAAATTGGGTTCGTGGCTTAGGTAGTACAATTATTAATATAAAATTGTTTTCCCGAAAAGGCCCTTTTTTAAAAAAAATGGTCGTAGGGGGAGCTTCCCCTGCTCCCCCCCCCCCCCTGGCTGCGCTACTGCTAACAAGGAAGAAGAAGAAGAATGTCATATTAATTCTACTCTATTTAATGATTAAATATAATTGGACTTGATGTTTTAGTCTAGTGTGTTGCAAGTCTTAGACTTGAGACTGACAAAAGCCATCAACGGTAAAGTCCAGCCCTACATCAACAGCTGCTTCAGAAGGATACTCCAGATCTGCTGGCCGGACACAATAAACAACATAGACCTCAGGCAAAGAGCATGTTCTATAGAAGAAGAGGACGATGGGCTTGGATAGGGCACACTCTGCGCAAGCCGCCGTCCAACGTCACCAGACAAGCACTGAAGCAAGCGGAAAAGAAGCCGCCCAAGAAATACCTGGCGACGCGACCTTGAGGCAGGCAACGAAAAGATGGGATACAGCTAGGACCCAATAATGGCTCAGGACAGAGGACTGGAGATCTGTGGTTTAGCGGCCCATACCCTAGCTGGGGTGACTGGCAATGATGATGATGATGTCTTGGGAGTTATTGTATAAAAATCAAGTGCCTACAACAACACTAAATCTTGTGTTTTTGTGTAACTTTAATAATACATGCTTTATAAACGTGAAGGAAGTATTTTAAAAAAAATTATTGAGCAGGCATACTATTATATGATACAATTGACAAAAAACAACAACTTTTATTTGGAAATAGTATTTGGTCATTCGACGGGTTGCCTGAACAAGTCAGGTTTAAACAAATGAAAAAGGCAATACTAGACTCAAACCACGGATAAGCGTAGGACGCAATATTAGCCTGTATAGAAGGCGCGTCTGTAGCATATTTAATATGATAACATAAGAAGTGTGTTGCCTCAAGATAGTGATAACGAAAGTAATTGTTTAATCAATAATTCATTAGGCCGCTTCAGCACAACCAGACCAATGCTGTTACAACACACGATATGAGTTTCCTTAATACGAGTTCATTCATTTGCATATTATGACCGAATTAGCCTCACAATAGGAATTTAGGGAAAAAACAACAACAACAACGAAATATTCAGAACACAGCGGTTCTTATTTTATACATGCGTAAGTACCCTTCAAACCAAACTGATCATAGGGCTGGTGAAAGCAGTGTGCAATAGTTTCTGTTGCCACGGTATACAAGGGTGTGTGTGTGGCAAGCACAATGCATACATGTTAACATATTTTTATATGCAACTTAGAATATTCCTCTTTAACAAAAACGATTTGTGACTTTATAACTTTATGACTTTATTTTTTTCTATGTAGATCTTTATCTTGAGGATATAAACATAAAAAAACTAACCCATAAAAACAAAGTTCCTCACAAAACAAAGTTTTTATTACACTCCCTTTCTTTGTAAAATAAGTTTATATTTAATTTATATTTTGACAGATTAAAATAAATATAAGTGATATCATACCTTATGAATTTCCACACTTGTGAATATGGCTGATAAGATCACTTTTGGTAGGCTACAACGTACTGTACTGATTAATAACTCTAAATGTATTGCTCAAATACATTTGCTTTATTTCTTCTTAGTGTACTAGTCCGCGGGAGGGATTAAGTGTTAATGGGACTATCTGTCGGGAGGGTCGCGGTATCAAATGTCCGTACACCTTTTCTAAATATATAGTAAAGTACCCGTCGGACCAAATTGATCCATAGCGCTAATGAAGGAGCGTTTACCAGCATACTAGGGAATTGTGTGACAAGTGCAATGCCTACTCGTCTTTACTTAGGCTAACCCCCAACTAAAGTAAGGCACCCATCAGAGCTGGGTTGACTCAGGGACACCCTCCAGACCCGGGAAGAAATACTAGCCTTCACCAGGATTTTGCTGGCCGTAACTGCGTGTGTTCTTAAATATAAAGTGTATACGTATGTGTATGTTTGAATGTGGTGTTTGTTGTGTTTGAGATGTGTGCAGTGACAAAGGGTCATAATATAGTGACACATAATGACATTAGTGGACTAGGATGATATATTTTTAACATACATACAAAGCGACACTAAATGATACTTTTTAAATAAGATTAATTAAATCTATTTATCTTGCCGCTATCAGACCCAAGCCCCTGTATTAAAACCACGCCTATGTGTGTGTGTATGTGTGTGTGTGTCTGTATGAGTGTGTAAATGTTTGTGTATATGCTTGGGAATGTGCGTGTGTATGTGTGTGTGTATGAGCGTGTGTTGGTCAGTAAGACAACTCGGCGATTATCTAAGCGTGAAATCCGGTTTGGCCTACCTTTTTTGTTCTCTTTAAGACAGCAATCCTTTAGTCCAGGGGTCAGGAACCTATGGCTCGCGAGACAGATGTGGCTCTATTGATGGCTGCATCTGGCTCGCAGTCAAATGTTCGAATATACAAAAATGTTGCTTTAGACTCCTTTGATCTACATATTAATGGCATATGAATATTCATTCTACACGTGAGCTAAAGTCTACTGCAGCTCAGCATCAGAAGTGGTAAAGGAGATTAACTACGCTGACCTAAAAAACAACAACAACAGATAAATAGCAACCATGCATTAATTGTAATTAAAAGGACATTTACTTGAATTTTTAGTTTTAAACATACACATAATGTATGGCTCTCAAAGAATCACTTTTCAAAATATGTTGTGTCCATGGCTCTCTCAGACAAAAAGGTTCCCGACCCCTGTACTTTAGTCGTAGCTTGATCTTTATTTAGAACATAGGCCTACATTACATACGTTCGGCTAAACCGAACGAAAATCAAGAGTAGGCCTTGGAGGTCAGCAACCTTTTAATAACAGTGTGCCAAAGTAGGATTTCTAATTCATTAAGCGTGCAAAAACCCTAAAGGCCATCCTTCTTTAGCACTCAACTTCTTGAGCAAGATACTTGCATTACCTTTTGGGCAATCTTCTGCGTGCCATTGAAAGTCGCTCCGTGTGCCAAGTTGGGCACGCGTGCCGTAGGTTGCCGAACCCTATAGTAGGCTACGTGAGAGAGAAAGAGAAAGAGAGTGTGTGTGTGAGAGAGAGAAAAATATGAAAACATGAGAGAGAAAAAGATGAAATCACTGATGAATCGACTAGCACAGGGTTCGCCAACCTACGGCACGCGTGCCAGACCTGGCACGCAGATAGATTTTCAGCAGCACGCGAAAAGATCTCCAAAAAAAGCCATTCCAATTCTCATCCACAAGAAAAGAACAGGATAACATTTGGGCTTTTGGTAAGCTGAATGCATTAGAAATTCTTATTTGGCAAGCTATTATGAAAAAAAAGGTTGCTGACCCACGGACTAGCACGTGTTTCACTGAATATGGGTTAAACCGTACAGTGTTTTCCTAAACTTCATGTCAACAAGCCCAGCCGTAGAATACAGTGACACTTCGGTCTATTTAACACAGTGGTTGGACATTTAAGTTTTGATTCAAACAAGATTGTATTTACATTCTTCAGTGTTTAAATAACAATAAATACATTGCATTTTTTAAAAAGTGTTAGTTAGTTGATTATATTCACGACTTTCTGGCGGCAAATGGAAATTTTGTCCTGCATTTAATAAGAATTGAAAACGTCCGGGGCAGGAAAAACTTTCCTTTTTTTGTTGTCCGTTTATTCCATATTTTGGAACGGGGGAGCGGGCATTTTATGGTGTTTGTGTGTGTGTAGTAGGGCAACTGGAAGAAGTGAATTGTATTTACCACACATTGTCCGTGTTGGTCATGGGCTTATTAAATAATAATAATAATAATGACAAGCAAATGTTCTAAGGATTAAATTTAAATATTTATTGTGAAGAAATCTATTTTTTTTCCTGATGTCTTTGCTTAAGTCTTTAAAAATGAAATTTTGTTTTGAAGTTTAGCTTAAAGTTGACACGAGAAAATGATAATTAGCTTTAAGTTGGCATTATGACATAAGGTTTCTATTAAAGTTGGCATTATCACAAGAACTTTCTCTTAAATTTGGCATTTCGACATGAAATTTAGCTTAAAGTTGGAATGATGTCATTCAATTTGACTACTATTTTTTTGCCAACGTACGTCATGAGTTGTTGGTGGTTTTTTTTTTTGGCGGAAGGATGAGATAAATTTTCAAAACAATCTCTTTATGCAGTTACTGCCCTTTACGCTCTTGGTGCATGGTTCGGCAACAAATCCTCTCCACATTTATCGATCATCTGACATATCACTGGTCTTGCCCCATGAATTACCGCTGTTCCTCAGATCCTGTTCAGTTGTTATTGGCTAGGCTGCTTTCGACCGACCTCTCTTCCATTTTTTTTCACGTGATGACTGACTTACTGATGCTTCCATCTTTCTTTCTCAGCACAAGATCAAGCCATCGCATTTCGTCCTTTCGTTATTACAGACGCCTATGTTTTAATGAAGAGGGTTTAAACACGCTAAGTTAATGTTACATTGCTTAGTTTTCTGGACATTAAGGCAACATTACCGAATACACTCACTGAACAACAACAAACAAAGTTTTTAACAGACGATAGCCTATAAACATAATAAAGGGTTAATGATGTAATCATATAGTTATATTTTATTATTGAACTTATAAAAGTTAAAAACTAAAGTTTACATTAGTAAGATACAACTAGAACTTAATAAAGAGAGTTTATAAAGAATAAAAGCTTCAACATAAAGCTTTTATACATTCATATATTATATATATAGAAAAAAAAGTTATAAAGATAATGAAGCATAAACTAAAGTGTATGTTTACGTATTATATCATTTTATATTTATAGCATTTAAAACTGTAATTTATATAAACATGCTGTAGAAAATATATGTTTCTCCCAAACAGTTTAATAGGAATAAAGCACAGCTTGTGTTGAACACAAATGACTGGGAAATATTTACAAATACATTGATGGATTGGAAAACATTATGAGAATTAAAGATTAAACTAACTGCAATTGACGCGAGATACAATTTTCACTTGATAAGGCTCAGGGATAACAGTCAATCCAAAAGTGAATTTCATTGGTGGAGGATAGTCCGGATCTATTGGCTGAAATTCAAACCTCTGTAACATGTTTGTCAGGTAGAGAAACAGTTCAGTATTGGCCATGCTTTCCCCGAGACAGGCTCTCTTCCCGATTGAAAATGGGATAAACTCTTCGGGAATTTTCAGTTTCCCGCCTTGGTCAAGAAACCTGTCCGGTCTGAAGCTCATGGCGTCTTGACCCCAGACTTTCTCATCGTGTAGCACAGAGTCCAGACTTGGTGTGATGTAAGCACCTTCAGGTATGGTGAACCCCCTGACGGTCACATCTCTTGGACAGGTGTGCACGAACCCGGTGGCCGCGACACTCGCCAGCCTTTGCGTTTCCAGGATGGCCGCGTTCAGGTAGGTCAGCTTTGGTTTGTCCTGCAGAGTGGGAAGTCGTTCAGTTCCAACGTGCTCGTCGATTTCCTCAAATACCTTTCTCTGAACATCTGGATAATTCAATAAGTACAGAATGAAGCAGTAGATTGTGGTCGAAGTGGTTTCCGTGCCAGCTATAAATAAATCAAACATGACTTTTTTCAAATTTGTCTCATTCATAGTCGACTCTTCCCCAGCCTGCAATTTCTTCTTTTGTTCCTTCAAATATCCCGTAATAAAATTGTCTTGGGAGTTGAAATCTCTGTTATTTTCAATAAACGTATCAAACATCTTGAATATCTCAGCGATATCTCGTTCAGACTTCTTGACCCCAAAGAAATCTCCTGGGACGAATTTTAGCATGGGGAAAAAGTTGACCAGACTGCTAGTGGAAAAGCTTCGATACAGCCCGTCCAAAAACTTCATGATTGTTCCAAAGTAAAGATCTGTGTATTCAAAGCGACGACCAAACATAATGGAGCAGACGATATTTGACGTGCTGATCTGGGTTATCGTTCTCAGGTCAACGTTACGACCATGAAACTGGGACAAGTGTTCCACATAGTGTGAGATTTCGTCCTGTGCTCTGGCGGCCAAAACGTTTCCACCCAGACCGAAACTGCGAAGAAGATGCAAGGTGACGGAGCGTTGTTCTTTCCAGACATGACCTGATGCAGTCACGATGCCTGTTCGGGGACTTCCCGTAAACTATTTTTAAAACAAAGAAAAATATAAATATTTCAGTTAGGTTTATTTTATTAGTAAACCATTTAAAAACAGTTACAAAGATTTTCACAGAAGGATAAAAACTTGTTTCTCTTCCAATGCTATTTAGAAATAGAAAATGAAAAATGTTCTTAGAAAATATTTTATTAAATAAAGCTGTTTAATTTTATGTCATAGGTAATCTGGTTTAGTCTAGGCGCCATTCATGTAGCCAAAGTTTTCTTTTTGTTTTCTATAGAAATTGTGTTCTTGCTCCACTTCAAGGCATTGTGATTGTAGCTTGTTAAAAAAAAATGGACATATTTTCCTAATTAATCATTGGGCTTTGACACTAGTGGATTTTTTAAAAATAGGGACCATGGTCTTTTAGAGGCATTGCAGTCAGAAAGACTATCAAAGGTCCCAGATTCGAATTCTGATAAAGGATATACGTCTAATTTTTTTCTGTGTCAACGAAGCTTTGATGGTTACCTTACATTAGTGAGGCAAAGTAAATGCGGCTGGGCATTGAGCTGGGCATTGTGCAATAATGATCAAATGTACAAGGCCACAAGCCTCGTGGATTTAATATTGGTCCGTCAGGGTTACTCACTTATACTTAGTGGACAGTCACATAGCTATAGGTAAATTATTATAGCAGAAATATCAAAGCAAACGGTCCATCTTATTATAGTCTTTAATAATATGAGTAAATCTGAGATGAGGACGGCATGTAGAGCTTGTGCCATAGGCGAGTTCTGCATAGAGAAAATCCTTTTGGAATGGCTCCATTCATCGTCATGTAAACAAGGCCTAGCATTGCAGACTGTGACCATGCTTGACATGCTTGATATGTCTGCCTGTTGCGTTGTTGGATATTTGGTCTTTTCAGGTGAACCAAACCATGCGTATAAGTTAGTGGGAATTTTTTAATGGTGAGGAATACTAGGTTAAAGTTTTGC
This sequence comes from Anisus vortex, assembly GCA_949126835.1. Taxonomy (NCBI): domain Eukaryota; kingdom Metazoa; phylum Mollusca; class Gastropoda; family Planorbidae; genus Anisus; species Anisus vortex. The sequence goes on along the minus strand of OX421495.1, from coordinate 50,495,284 downwards.
TTGCATACAGAATATTGCAGACCGCACATAAACATACATTTTTGCGTTGTATCAGTTTCTGATTATTTATTTAACCGTACGCGATTTTGCAACACAAATTTCTAAATTTAACGTTAGCTGTCTGCTTAATGAAAATAGCTTTTGATTTGTACCGAATAATAAATTCTTACGGTATCTAAAATAGTCAGTGGCCTGTCTGAGAAATCCTCGGCTCTTTGAACAAAAGTCTCTTTGATGAGTTCGTAGCCATTCAGTACAACAATAACATTGGACCCAAAGTACAGGCTGTGGATATATAAAATTTAGCCCATATACTGATACGGGTTACCATGGTTACATCGGCCACAAACATACTATTAAGACATTGCTGCGCATCGGTTACCGTAAGCACACAACAAAACATAACAAACAGAGTGGCGCAGACATGATTGAAAATTTTGAAGGGGGGGGGGGGGAGAAGGGGCTAATAGGAAGGGGGATACAATTGAATCGTTTGGGAATGGGGGGGGGATGCATTGTTGTTGGGGGCCATAGTCATAGTAGATTAATTCTGAATCGGTTCACCAGTACATCTTGAAATTTAATGTTTAATATAATTATCAGCGGCCGAAATGTACATTTTGAATTCGTTTATTATTTTAACATTTTAAGTAAAACGAGGATTTACTCAGCGCCATTAAATGTAAAATAAAACTCAGATGGTTTCGGGCATGTGGCAAGATCCTAAGGTCTTGCGAAAACCACCCTGCAGGGCACAGTGCAGGGTGGAAGAAAGAGAGGCGGGCAGAAGAGACGATACTAGGATGATGACATGAAGGGGTGGACCGGCTTGTCTCTTCCGGATTCCCAGAGGGCGGAGCAGGACCGAGACGATTGGCATAAAATTGTCCAACTGTCAAAAAATGGTGCCACAACGACCCTCACTCTGGCTATGGGATCGGTGAAGATGACGAATGTAAAAAAATGAATAGCAACATAAACAATTTCTGTGGTTTCGGAATATGGTGGATGAAAATGATGTTGGGATAGGGAGATAAGGCACATGCCCTTCTGTAACTACGTCTGCCCGACCAAGATTTTCAAAGTCAATTTATAACTTTCGGTATGGTTTGCTTTCGGTCGAAACCAAAAATTTGGTATATGTCGGCCTCTAGTCTGTAACATATAAATATAATCTACCGAGGCCTAGTTCTCCAATAAATACTCAGATTGGTAGATTAAACCATACATTATCGCCCAAATTTTCGGAAAACAGACTGACATAATGTGTTTTAAAAGACAATGTAAATCAAGGATGGAGTATTTTCCCGTGTTATTTTGAAGTTGTCACGGGTCTGCATTTAGGACTCGAACACAAACCCAGGCCACAACCAAAAATAAATAACACGTACAATTAATTATTTGACCTACCTGTAAATGTCCCCACACTGATCGCGCCATTTCTTGAACTTTGATCTCTGGTCGGAGGCCATGGCGAACAGATGCCCAACCACCGGAAGTGGCCTGACCGGGCATGGCGGGAGATTGCGCCGAGATTTTCCAGGAAGGTAGTGTCGGAGGCAAACGAGAAGGATGACGAAGGCAACCAAGGCAAGGCTGAAGAGTTCCATAATTGGAGTTGAGCCGCCTACAGTGAACTAAACATTAAATAAATATATAAGGAAAATACTGACTCATTTTTAATTAAACCATGAAATGAATAGTATTAAACTGTCATTTTATTAAATACAATATTGTATTATCCATAGATAGCTCTATTATTAATTATCATATACTCATCACCAATAACTGTAATTTCAGGAGTTCCACAAGGAATTGTTCAAGTCCCAATACTATTTCTAATTTATATGAATGCATCATAGCATCATTACATGAACAAAAGTAAAATAAGAACAAAATAGACACAAAAAAAAGATCTAGATTATTTACAAAAATGGGACTCTATCTGGAGTATGTCTTTCCGCCCCGAAAAGTGGCAAATGCTAAACGTAAGCTATCAAATAAAAAGAAACCATAAATTACCAATTACTTCATTCATGGTAAAGACCTAGCCCAAGCGAACACTGCAAAGTACTTAGAAGTAATAATATATGATAAGTTATCTTGAAGTCCACATATGAATGACGTAATGAAATAATCTAAAAAGGAACTAAACAAAATTTAATAAGAACTTAAAGCTAAGATTATACCTAGCATTATTTAGAGTTATGCTAGAATTTGCATCATCTGTATGGAACCATCAAGTAAAGAAAATATTTAAAAAAATATAACAAATTCAAATAAAGAGCTGCAAGGTTTATTACTCGCGAATATTCATAAGTGACAAGAGTAACACCAATAGATAAATCACTAAATCTAGAAACACTAGAGGACAGAAGGACAATAAGTAAAGTAGTAATAATACATGAGGCATTAAATTATTTTAATTTAGAAATTCAACACAATAAACAATCTGTCACAACACATATGAAAAAATTCATGTAAGTATTCTTTCATCCTGAGTAGCATCCGGGCATGGAATGGGTTGCCTAAACAAACCAGGAAAACCAGTATCTTATCATCAATTTAAAAACACGAATCAAAACGCAAGACTAGACTCAGACCATGGATAAAATCTTCTTTACAGAAGAAGCTTAATCTGTAATTTATAAGATAAGCTGTAATATATAAGATAAGCTGTAATATATAAGATAAGAATATATTCTTGCGACACCTGGGGCTGGGGGGCACCTTTGACTTCTCCGCCGCTGTATAGAGTCATATCTATAAAGACTATATAGGCCTACTTTTAAAAGAATGAAAAACAAAACATTAAAAAAACAACAACAAACTGATAAATTGTATTTACCTTGTAAAATAGTTGTGAAATAAGGCGAGACGTATGCTATGTCTCTCATACGACAGTCTAACTGTGTTAAATGTGCATGCGTAATAATATGCATAGTAATATGTTATGTAGAACTTTAGGCCAAGGCCAGGCAAGAAAAAAAGACTAGTAGTAGACCTAGTTTTATTTCCACTTCTATTTTGCAGTTTGCAAGGCTGTGTTACATAATAACATTGTGCATACTGGTTTAATCTAAGGACAAGTTGCTGCGCCTACCACTGAATGGCTTACTTGTAGTTTTCAGTGTAAATTATGATGTACTCTGTATATTGTATATACGGCTCTATATAGATAGGTTGATATAGATAGATATATAGATATTTAAATATATATAGATAGTTAGATAGATATAGATATTTATACATACATAAATAGTTAGATATGTATAGATATTTACACATTCACAGGATATATATATAAAGAGAGAGATAGACAGATAGATAGATAGATAGATGGATAGACAGATAGATAGATATAAATATTTACATATATATAAATAGTTAATTAGGTATTGGTAGATAAAAAAAAATAGATATGTAGGCCTACACATATATACAGATAGATAGATAGTTAGATATCTATAGAAATTTTCAAATGTTAATATAAATCTAGATATCGGATAAGATATTGTTTTTCACATAATACGTGTTGTATATTTTTAACGTAGCCTATGCTTTTGTTATCGAATGATTATTACTTAACTTGTTGTTATTATAGTTGTTGTCATCATATTCAGCAATTTAAAAGTATCAAATTATTCAATGTTTATTTCACGTCGTCTCAAGCTATGGATTTCCTCAGCATCGCCTTGGCTGCCTTCATCATCTCTCTCTTTTGCCTCCACCACTACCTTATTGAGAAATCTAGGCGCAATCTCCCACCATGCCCACCTTCCGGTGGTAGGCAATCTGTTCGCCATGGCCTCCGACCAGAGGTCAAAGTTCAGGGAATGGCGCCAGAAGTGTGGGGACATATTTAGGTAGGTCCACAGATACATTGTGTGTCATCTCTTATAGTAAGTTAATATAATACGAGGTTTTGGTGTAGGCCTAGGTGTGCTTATGTATGGCCATTGGGCGCCGACTTGCGGGGAGTCAAAACTACGAAATTATAAGCACTATATATTTGAATTACATTTTTGGCACATTATGGAAATAATATTCTTCTCTCCTAAAACGTAGATGGAAACGATTTTTTTTTAAGTTTAGTATTTCTAAGTAGCCAATGGAGAGCATCTCTTTAGAATGTATGGCCTATTACGAATCCCATTGGTTAATTTTAAGACACGTGATCTTACTGTTTCATGTTGTCCTACAGGTAGCTTACGTAGTATAGTGGTTAAAATCTCGCCCGTCACGTTATAATGGCCAAGAACTGTTTTTCCTGATTCAAACTTTAAAAAAATAAATTTGCAGGATTTTATTTGTCCTAATAGATTCCAACAAGTAAAATTATAGTCTTCAATTCATTAGTTTTCATAAAGTAAGGTTTTACTTTATGAATTTACTAAACTATTTTATAACTTTAAGGTATAACATAATATATCATTACAACATTATAAATACCAATTAGCCTAATTCCAAATGTAATCTAAATAGTTTATTTTCCTTAATTATGTTATTTAAAAAAAAATTAGGGTACCAACGTTTAAAAGAATTATGTTATCTAATGTTTATTTAGGCTACATAATTGATATATAAAAAGCTAAGGGTTTCCATTTTTAAGCTGAGCAATGCCGGTTAATTTAGCTAGAATAAACAAAGTTTTCATTCTTCAGTGAGTGACCACCGTTACTTTAGCATGAGTAAAAAATCTTTGTTGAAAATCAATTTAAAGCCGAGACTCGAACCGAACCCAAACCAAACACACCGTTCTCGAACACCGCTAACCAGATAACCGAACTCAAACGTCGTGTTCACCGAGTACAAAATTATGACAATCAAAAGACCCGTTTGATTTAATGATGACAATACAAATTAATACAATCATTCGTAAATATTATAAAAAAGAGTTCAACCAGTTTTAAACGAGCTAGAAGAGTTAAGAGTTCAAGGTTAAAAAAAACCTTCGAACACACTCGGGATAAGTTGTCGGCTATATGAAAAAATTATTATTAAAGTAATATGATGGGTAAGCTTTAAGAATAATGTATAATTATAATACAATATTATGTAAGAAAAGTGTAAATTATCTACTTTTCACAAAATTGTACATAGGCCGTGAAGGTCAGTAGTTCCACAAATGTAAATAGTTAGAATATTATATAGTTGTCTTAGGGCCGCCGCAGTAAGGAAATATTTTTTTTAAACAAATATGTTGTAGGTTATGGTCGTTGTAACCATGACAACATATCGGTCTAACACGTTTGTCTTTCTACACAGCCTGTACATCGGGTCCAATGTTATTATCGTGCTGAACGGCTACGAACTCATCAACGATACTCTTGTTCGAAGAGCCGAGGATTTCTCAGACAGGCCACTGACTATTCTAGATATTGTGAGAATAAAAAAAAATCATAAGCTAAATAAAAGTTCAACAAGTGTCTTACATAAACAAAAATTTGAATTTAACTATTTAAATGTGTGTTTCTAAAATGCATAAAATATATTCAGTAATTAAATAATCTCTACAATTGATCTTTTATTGAAAAAGAAAAAGACTTTTGTAACAAATGTTCTAAAATGAGATAGATTTAAACACTTATAGTAGATGTGGCTAAGTATCGACAAGTCTTAATGAGGTGTGACCTTTTCAAATGGAAGAGATCAAGAACTTCCGTTGACATTTCCCGCCATTTTCGTAAACAAAAAACATGCTTTTGGTGGTGTTTGACAATTGATTTCTACCTCGACGGACAGTTCTGGTATTTTAGAAATATACAATGGCTAAAAGATTAGTTATGAGGAATCCGTTTTTATCATCAAAAGTGTTTAGACGATCATTAATATTTAAAGTGTTAGTCGCGTTAGGTTAAATTTAGCTTCGTTTATAAAATAAATTAGTCAAGACTTGCGTCCTCGGTTATAAAAAAAAATGCTTAGATTCATAAAAACGAAAATTCTTTTGCATCAAGCAATTAGTTTGGGATTAAAAATAATAAATCAATTCATCGTTTTCTTTTGGCGACATCTTTTGGAAATGAAATATAATTTAATCCCTTACAAATTTTCGTACAACCAGTAACGTGGCACACAGACATGTTTCGAATCAAAATTATCGAATGAGACCGGACATTTTTTTCTTGTCGACCTTTTATGCATGCATAATCGTTAAGACTTGTCAATTGTTATTTTGTCTAGGCAGTCCGCACTTTCTATAATTTGATCATTTATTTCTAACGTACATATTTTCTGTTGTTTTTTTTTTAAGTTCCCGAACAGGCGTCGTGACTTCGTCAGGTCCAGTCTGAAAAGAACAACGCTCCGTCCCCTTGCACCTTCTTCGCGACTTCGGTCTCGGTAGAAACGTTTTTGTCGCCAGAGCACAGGACGAGATCTCACACAATGTGGAACACTTGTCCCAGCTTAATGGTCGTAACGTTGAACTGAGAACGATAACCCAAATCAGCACGTCAAATATCGCCTGCTCTATTCTTTTTGGTCGTCGTTTTGAATACACAGACCTTTACAATAGAACAATCATGAAGAAATTTGATGAAATATTTCGAAGGTTTTCCCCTAGCAGTCTGGTCAACTTTTTCCCAATGCTAAAATTCGTCCCAGGAGATTTCTTTGGGATTAAAAAGTCGAAACATGATTTCGGGGAGGTTTTCAAAATGTTTGATACGTTCATTGAAAATAACAGAGATTCCACTCCGAAGACAATTTTATTAAGGGATATTTGAAGGAACAAAAGAAGAAATTGCAGGCTGGGGCAGAGACGACTATGAATGAGACAAATTTGAAAAAAGTCATGTTTGATTTATTTATAGCTGGCACAGATACTACCGCCACCACAATCTACTGCTTTTTTATGTACTTATTGAATTATCCAGATGTTCAGAGAAAGGTGTTTGAGGAAATCGACGAGCACGTTGGAACTGAACGACTTCCCACTCTGCAGGACAAACCAAAGCTGACATACCTACACGCGGCCATCCTGGAAACGCAAAGGCTGGCGAGTGTCGCGGCCAACGGGTTCGTGCACACCTGTCCAAGAGATGTGACCGTCAGGGGGTTCACCATACCTAAAGGTGCTTACATCACACCAAGTCTGCTACACGATGAGAAAGTCTGGGGTCAAGACGCCATGAGCCTCAGACCGGACATGTTTCTTGACCAAGGCGGGAAACTGAAAATTCCCGAAGAGTTTATCCCGTTTTCGATCGGGAAGAGAGCCTGTATAGGTGAAAGCATGGCCAATACTGAACTGTTTCTCTACCTGACAAACATGTTACAAAGGTTTGAATTTCAACCAATAGATCCGGACTATCCTCCACCAATGAAATTCACTTTTGGATTGACTGTTATCCCCGAGCCTTATCAAGTGAAAATTGTATCTCGCGTGAATTGCAGTTAGTTCAAACTTTAATTCTCACAATGTTTTCCAATCCACCAATGTTTTTGTAAATATATCTCAGTGATTTGCGTTTACCACAAGCTATGCTTTATTCCTTCTAAACTGTTTGTGAGAAACATGTATTTTCTACAGAATGTTTATAGAAATTTCATTTGTTAATGTTTTAAACACAAAATGTTATGATACATAAACATACTTTTTAGTTTATGCTTCGTTTTCTATAATATATCATTTTGTTCTATATATTTATAAAAAAGTTTAAGATTTTTATTTTAAAAAAATTCTGTATAAGAACTACTTGTATACACTATAAACAAGCTATAATATCTAGTTATTAAGATTTCTCATTTACTATGGATATCAATAAGTTAGGATACTGTAATAGACCAATATTAAAGCAATTATATTTTTTCTACGTATGAGCATACATTTGAACATGAATAAAAAAAATAAAAAAATTCTTTGTAAACTTTGTTGTGTACAAACATCTTTGGTGGAAAAACATCTGTTATGTAAGTCCATTGTTGATTCCGTTGGTTGTGTGGGCCTTCTCATCAAGAGGATTTTTTTTCCTGCTTTGAATAAAAGTGGCCCGCAAAAAAATGCTGTTTTTATTAGGGTGAAGAAGAGAGATTTACAGAAGGTGCGTTGCTTCGGGGCCCTCAATGTTCAAAGTGGTCCCATTAAGTACAGCAGGCCCCACATGTAACAAATACCCATAAACCTTTTCTTTTAACTTTCAGCTGTGTTCCAGAGCTGTATTTAGGATTATTGGGGCTCTGTTCGAAGGGGCCCGATTTATTTGGGGAGACCCCTCGTAGACTCGACCCTGCCAGTGTCAATTAACAATCAAATGTGATTTCTCATTAACAGTATTTGTTCATTTTGCGCTTTTACAACAGCACTATTGTAATTGCCAACAGCAAAGATTTAAAAAATGTTGGAAAGTGTGGGGGCCCATTTTGTGTGGGGGCCCATTTTGTGTGGGGGCTCTTTTTTTGTGTAAGGAACACGGGGAACATGCCTAAATACGCCACTGCCTTGCTCCTGTCTATTATAATCCTCTCATCCGCCCAGGGTTGTGTTTTCTGATATGTTACTTTTTGTTCTGCAATATTGTTTGGGTTTCTTCTAAAACATTCCTGCAACTTGATATTAATGTAACATCAGCAACGAACCCTGCAAAATGTCGTACAGCTACATGGGTCAAAGGTCGGAGGTCATTTCAGCCCCAGTAATCGGTGTTTTAAATATCATTTCATTGCCAGTCTGTGGTTATAAACTCCTGTTCGCTGTATAGCTGTATAGGCGTGCTGTGCATGGGCATACTGAAGAGAAACAATAGGCCTACTTACGACAGGAGAAATATAATATTTGCAATAGTCATTCGGTTCATTCCCTTCCTGTTCTCTTTTTCCCACTCCCAATTCTCTTTTCTTTAAATAAATTTTATCTCATATTGTGGAATATATGACCTTGAACTTTAAAACGTTAAACTGCGCCTTACGCTTTTATAGCGCTAACATTAGGCTATATATTTATATATTATAAGAATGAATGAGGTACGACATTACAATTTGAGAGGCAAAGCCGCCATATTAATACTACTTCAAAACACTACTCAATGTACTCATAAAAAGACACTAATACAAACATACAGGTGCAAACAAACTCATAAAAAAAAACATAAGACCCACAATCATGCAATCACGACCTTACAAACACACATTTCTGAATGAACAGTGACTGCATCGTGCAATAATCCTGGGGTGGAGTTATAATTATCTTATCTTATCTTATACATTACAGACGCTCCTTCTATAAAGAAGATTATTGCGTCCTACGCTCATCAGTGGTCCGAGTCTAGTCTTGCATTTTTATTAATGTTTCAAATGATGTTAGGTTATTGGTTTTCCTGGTTTGTTCAGGCAACCCATTCCATGCCCGAATGCCACTCGGGAAGAAAGAGTACTTATATGCATTTGTTCTCGCATAAGGGATAAGGAAAGTGTTTTCGTTATATTGTTATATTGCTTTTTTTTTCGGAAAAAAAGGAAAGGGGGGGGGGCGGTGTCTGTCTTCTGAGACTTAATCGGGGCAGCACTGACCTGCCTATTCACCTAAGTACACAAAATTAATCAATACATGTAAAGTAAAGTACCCGTCGGGCCAAATTGATCCATATGTCCGATGAAGCAGCGTTCACCAGTTTCTGTGGCCACGGTATACTAGGTGATTGTGTGGTCAGCACTATGCACAGCCGCCTTTACTTTACCCCAACTAAGATCAGGTACACATCAGAGCTGGGTAGACTCTAGACTCCATAGCCTGCACCAGGATTTGAACCCAGGACCTTTCGGTACGCCAGCCGAACGCGCGGTCGCACGGCCACCATGCCCCTCGACTGTAACATTAGACAAATGTACAATTCCATAAACTACATGTACTTCAAACATATTATTTACTTTACCGCGAGCTACCGCCTACCGACCCCCCCCCCTCACTTTTTTTTTATTAGGCCCTACAAGCAAACAATAACTGCACAGGGAAATGCACTTACATGTTGCAGGGGCTAGGAAAAACTAGCTTATGGGCGGGGCTGGAAAACTCAGAGCAGACTGAACTGGTTTCGTATTGTTATAACTTCAAATTATTTGTTATGATATTCATAACTTGCAGTATACCATATCGTCATTTTAATGCCAAAATCGGCCAAGTCCAAAATAGCTAATTGTTCAGGAGAAGCAAAACACTGCATAGTCAGGTAAACGAATCAACGTAGCCGCTTTAATAAGAAAAAAAATTGTAGAAAATCTATTGGACAATACTACAAGATATTTTTAGACATCATGTGGGATATCCCATGGAAAATTTTGATAAAAAAAATATTTAAAAATTGAAAATTTCCGACTTGGCCAATTTTTGCCTGGCAACAACGATATAGATATTTGTGACAAATGTGTGTCTCTTCTACGTGTTGGCTAACAATTAGAGGTAAATTTAAACAGTACCATTATTTCAATACAACTTTGTGTGTGTGTTTTTAAAAAGATTTTTTGCTTATGCATGTTTTTGTGTATGTTTAGCCCAGTGGGTTCTTTTGTTTACGTTTCACTTACAGCGAGTGTATGTAGGTCAATAAATGCTTATTCAATGTTGTTGTGCTTGTAGCTTGTACTCATTTCACACCACAACACTAGTTAAATTATGTTATCTTATTACGTTACAGACGCTCCTTCTATACAGTAGCTTATTCGTGGTCTCAGTATAAGCTTAGTGTGTTTTAAAAGATGATATTTTGTTGGCTTTCCTGGTTTGTTTACACAACCTATTACATGACCTGGAGGCCACTCGAGAAGTAATAGACAACTTGTATGTATTTGTTCTTGCATATGAGATAAGAAAAAGTGTCTCTATCTATTATTGTAATAGATTACTGTTGGGTGGAAGTTATTTCTAAGACTTTAACGCTTCATGTATTATTAGCCTAATACTTTGCGCTTTGCTCCTTTTTTTCCTCTAGTGTTTCTAGGTTTAGTGATTTAACAATTGGCGTTAGCCTACACTTGTCAGTTGTGAATATTCACTTGTAATGAGACGTGCAGCGGTTTTCTGATTTACTTCTTTTTTTTTTTTTTATTGTCTTTGGTTGACGGGTCCCAAGCAGAAGATGCATATTCTAGAATAAGAATAGTGACCTCACTAATGCCTAAGACTGCTTTTGATTTCTTTATTAGCCTACTCCATTAGGCTAACGTGTGGATTTCATGTTGAATTACCATGCATTATTACTTCTAAGTACTTTATAAGCTTACTTTGGGTTATATATTTTTATATGTTTGATTTTACAGTTACTGGCATGTCAGTGTGTAGCAGTGTGTAGATCGACGTGTGAGCGTGTGTGTGTACACGCCTTGAAAATGAATACTTGTGTTTACACAGTGAATAACATGCATTACTTTCTGATATCAGCCAACTCCATTTCTCTCATGCAATCATTAAGCAAATAGTCAAATAGAACAATGTAGAAAATGTAGACCTAGTCTTAAAATTGTAGATTTGTTTAAAAATTAATCCTTGAACAAACAATGAACAATATTTTAGCAATTAATCTCCAAGTTTATAAAATACGGCAAGGTGGCCGAGCGGCAGCGCGTTCCACTGGCGATCCGAAGGTAGGTGCTAGGTTCGAATCCTGGTGCAGGCTAGGATTTTTTCCCTGGGACTTGAAGGTGCCCCTGAGTCTTCCCTGCTCTGATGGGTACCCGACACTAGTTGGGGTAAATTGTGCTGGCCACACATCCCTTCGTATCTCGTGGCCACAGAAACTGGTGAACGCTGCTTCACCAGCCCTATGATCAGTTTTGTCAGAAGAGTACTTAACATTTTTTTTTTGCATGTCAATGTTTATAAAAATACTTCTCTCAATGTCGAGCTCGTGATGTGTCTCTACAGATAGTTCTCGATGGATCTCACGTCTGTGCTGCTAGCCTCAGGATTGGTCCTGTTCATTTACTTCTTGTTCAGACGGTCAGAGAACAACTACCCGCCTCAGCCTTCAAGATCCCTGCCTGTGGTGGGTCATATGTTTATCCTGGAAGAGGACCTACGCCCCCAGTTTAAAAAATGGCATAAGGAGCTGGGAGGAATCTTCAGGTGAAATATTTCTTAACCCATAAGATATAGAATACGGTGCTCGGTAAATTCGGCTAGGTTAAATTTGGATATTTAAAGTTTGCCAAATTTACCTTTGCCAAAATTACCCTTTTGAAAGTTTTGCCAAAATTACCGTCGCCAAACTTACCTTTGCCAAAATTACCTTGCCGAAAATACCGTTGCCGAAATTACCTCTGCCAAATTTACAGTAATTCATAGAATACATAGTCGCCCATGAAAGTAATTAAACATTTTATGGGTATAATTTAATTCTCTAGTATTGAACCGTGCAGCTCTTTTCTGATTTATTTATATTTTTGAAAAAGTTTAGGCATTTAATCAAAGGAAATATCTTTATTATGTATAAATTAAAAACGTAGGTATACCTCACTGACCTAAAAATATATAATGTCTACCGGTTCTAATGTTCTACCCAGGTTCGGTTCTCCAGTTAGTCTATAACTTTTTTTTTTTAACAATTTTTTTTCAATTAATATTACTTTTAAAAAGAGATTGTGAATCCAAGGGCAATATCGGGCAATTTAAAAAATGTATCGGTAGCTTCAACACGCCTGTTTTATTTTTCCCCTGGCAACGCCGGGGAATTTAGCTTGTTAACACTATCGTTTTAAAATTTGATGATCAAAGGTACATAAACACATTTAATTTAAGGACATCATATGATTTCCTTGATTATCCCCCTTTTTTTTCGTCCATTATAATTGTTAACATTTGGGTGACATCCAACTGCATCAATCTTTGCAGACACCATGTATGAACGACCCCATATATGATATATACGTTTTCTTTTCAGCATTATCTTTAGTTTTCATATAAGTAAAAATAGAATAATTTATTTTATGTTGCTTTTGCAATGTTGTTTCTCCTTACAGTTTAAACTTGGCAGGAACATTGATGGTTGTACTGAATGGCTACGACCTCATCAGGGAAATTTTAGTCAAGAGGGCGAATGAGTTTTCAGACAGGGCGCCATTTTTCGTAGATAAGGTAAGTAAGTAAAAGTAAAGTACCCTTCGGACCAAACTGATCATAGGGCTGGTGAATCAGCATTCAACAGTTTCTATGGCCACGGCATACGAGGTGATGTGTGGTCAGCACAATGCCCAGCCACCTTTACTTTACTTTACTGGGTAGACTCAGGGACTCCCTCAGATCCCTGGAACAAAAATCCTAGCCTGCACCAGGATTTGAACCCAGAGCCTTCGGATCGCCAGTCGAACGCGCTGCCGCTCGGTCACCATGCCATAAGATAAAAGCTGGAAGTAAAAAGCAAATATGCGTTTATATAATATGGCTTATTATCATTTTATTTAGTGAATTTATAGCTTAATGACTTTGATTTTCTACGTTTCCATACTTTCAGCGTGACGTCAATTTACATTATATTAAAATATTGGCCATTACAATTCTAATGGGGCATGGTGGTCGAGCTGGGGTTCGAATCTTGATGAAGGCTAGGATTTGTTGTAAAGGTCTGTAAGGTGTCCCTAAATTTAGTTGGGGTGTAGTAAAAGCGGCTGGGCATTGTGCTGACCACACAATCCACAGAAACTGATAAACGCTGCTTCACCGGCCGTATGGAACAATTTTGTCTGAAGGGTACTTTACATTTTTTAATTTGTAATCACTTGTATTGAGTGTACATCCATGTATAACATTGTAGGAAGTTCAAAATACCTGTATTTAAATACATTGTTCTCTGATTGACTATAACGTGGACTGTTTGTTGTTCTTGGATCTAGACTCGCTAGAATCAGAAGCCCATTGTGTGACAATCTATATAAATGTTCTGTTTACAATGTTAGAATATGCCAATGCACATTATTTTTGTTGACTAGTCATGCAGTGAGACAAGGGGAGCTAACACTCAAAGAATCAGGATGTAGGATTTCCAAAACTTCAACGAAATACACTCAATTTGCTTTACCGGACTTATGGATCAATTTGTTCTGATAAGATACTTTTTTTTAAAATTACAATTTTAGATTCCACATCAGCCTTCAGGGCCTTCACTACTTTTCTTTTTTTTTTTTATTATATCGAATCATATTGGTTTATCTTTCTTAGTCACTTAACTGAATAATACTTGGTTGTTATATTCTCACAGGCCTTGGGCATGGAGCAGAAAGGAATAGTTTTCTCCAACGGGCACAATTGGAAAGAGCAGCGAACCGTCACCTTGTCAATTCTTAGAAACTTCGGGATGGGGAAAAATATCCTCGACCAAATGATTCGAGAAGAAGTTGTCAAATTCATTTCCTTGGTCAGTCAGCTGGAGGGCAGGCCAGTTGACATGAAAGTCAACACGAACCTGGTCATGTTTAACATCATCTGTACCCTACTTCAGGGCCGAAGATTTGAATACCACGATGAGATGCTCCAAGACCTCATGAGAAAGATCCATTCCATCATAAGCGATACCAGCGACACACAGATGGTTCAGAACTTCCCCATTCTGGGTAAACTTCCGGGAGACATGTTCCACGCCAAGCGTCTTCGGGCCAACGCTAAAGCAATCATGGACATGATCAAACAAAAGTTCATCCGTGAGAAAATGACGGAAAGCTTCGATGAAGACGCGTCCAATAACTTTGTCGCGGCCTACCTTCTGGAGCGGGACCGGAAGTTGAAAGATGGACAGACGACTACGATGGATGAGGAAAATCTGGCCAAAATCATTGCTGATCTTCTCATCGCCGGATCTGATACAACCAGCACTGCATTGCAATGGTGCTTGCTGTACGCAGTCAACTTCTTGGAAGTCCAGGAGAAAATTTTCCGGGAAATCGAAAACGAAATAGGGCTTGAAAAAACTCCAACCACACAAGACAAGTCTAAGCTGGTTTACCTCAACGCTTTTCTAGCTGAAGTGTCCCGCCAAGCAAGTGTTGCGGCCCACGCCTTTACACATTTATGCCCAAACGAGACCACCATTAACGGCTACAAGATCCCCAAAGACACCATCCTCGTACCCAATCTGGACTCCGTCATGTATGACAAAAAAATCTGGGGCGATGACGTCACGGACTTCAAGCCTGAAAGATTCATCAATGAAGTAGGCAAGTTGAGAATTCAAGAACAGCTCATTCCATTTGGAATCGGGAAAAGATCTTGTCTCGGGGAAGGCATCGCGCACACCGCCATGTTTCTAATCATGGCTTCCCTGTTTCAAAGATTTCAACTTCTGCCAAAAGATCCCAAGTCTCCTCCTCCGTTGAAATATATTTTCGCCCCAGACGTGTCGCCTGTTCCTTTTGAGGTCCGTTTTGTTGTTAGAAGAGAAAATTAAATGTGTCGTTACATAATAACAACGTGGGGGAAAATACACTGATATAGACCTATTCATGGATTGACTGACCAACACTGACATATATTTCATATATCGACTGGTTGTTCATTCTTTTAAGGGTTTTTATTTCAAGCCAACAGCCTGTTTATTTTAAAGATTATATATATATATATATTTAAAAATGCATGCAACAATATAATTTTAAACAAAAATTTTTTTCCACAATTTTTTGTTCCCATTATTTAAACAACTTAAAACAATGTGATACGTTAGGTTTGACATGGGAAAAAAACTACATTTTTTGGGCTGAGTCCAGAGTTCTTTTATACTTCATATGGGAAAGAAATTGATTACCTATTGTAAAAGGAAACTTCATATAATAGCCTAATATGATGATAAGACTTGTGTCACCGGTGTAGCCTTTATATGATTATTGTTAAACTGTGTTGTCTAATTAGCTTTCTTTTTTTTTGTCTCTGTAAATAAAGGAAATAACCAGATATACTATTAAACTGATTGTAGCTGAAAATTATGTCTTATTTTATATATTACAGACATTCCTTCTATAAAGAATATTTTGCGTCCTACGTTCATCCGTGGTCCAAGTCTAGTCTTGCATTTTTATTAGTGTTTTAAATGATGTTATAGTTACTGGTTTTCTGGATTTGTACAGACAACACATTCCATGCACGAATGCCACTCGGGAAGAAAACGTATTTATATGCATTTGTTATCACAAAAGGGATAAGAAAAGTGTTTCTGTCCTTAAGTTTATCGGAGAATTGCAACATGTTGTTATTGGGTTGTATTTCTAAATTATAATTTAATGGCTTTTTTTATTATTAGTCTTTGCTCTTCTGTCCTCTAGTGTTTCTAGGTTTAGTGATTTAACTATTGGTGCTACTCTTGTCATTAGTGAATATTGGCTATTAATGAACGTTGCAGCTCTTTTCTGAATTTGTTCTTATTTTTTTAATGCTATTAGATTTATTGTAGCTGAAAAAAAAAACTTTAGTAAAGAAATAACATTTTCTTCTAGTCAAACTCAGTTTTCGTCGATATTCTGTTCGAGAACGATCGGCGAAGTTCGAAACAGACACTAACCGTATCGTATCGATATTATTTTATAATACGCCGCATTATGTAAATATGTAATAATACAATTAATTATTACTTCTGAGGCGTTTCTGGTGTTAGCCAGAGAGCTTGGTGGCCCTTACCTAGTAGGGTGTACGGACATTTGATACCGTGCAAGGTTAATTCCTGACACTCCCGAAGGGATAGTCCCATTAACACTTAATCCCTCCCGTAGACATGTAAACTAAGAAGAAATAAAACAAATATTTAAACAGAACATTTAGATTTATTACACAGTACATTTAACGCAATTTAATAAAAGGTAATCAGAAGTATTCAAGTTAAATGTAAAGCTAAATGTAAAGGGAAATAGAGAACTATAAATTTAAAAAGTTAAATGTATGACAAGCTAACAATGGCACGCAGAAAAACAAGAAATTCGCTCGAAGAGTGACGCATCTTCTGCGTCTGGTATCTCTTGGGAACAGACGGCTGCGAACCAGCGACTCCTTGCAGAAAAGACGTTTTTTGCATCTGAATGTATCTCTCGATTTTATTAAAGAAAGTCCATAAAGTAGGATGATGGCACTGAAAAAGAGCTTGTAGTGCGAAGTGCCAACCTTCCACAGCGTTTGTTGTTCTTGCAACACCTTCTGAAGCCGTTTCCCGTAGGTGGCTAAAATTAGGAAAACTAATTTTATTACTAATTATTATTCCTACCAATTAGTGAGCACTTTGTGACAGCTAGTTCTCCAAATACATTTGTTTTATTTCTTCTTAGTGTACATGTCCGCGGCAGGGATTAAGTGTTAATGGGACTATCTGTCGCGGGACCAAATGTCAATAAACCCTCTATTAGCACCACTCAGGAGTGTTACATCTGTTCGATACAAAGATGGTTGATCGTGTGTGTGTGGGGGGGGGGGGCTACTAATCCCAGCAACAAATGAGAACTGTTATATTTTATAATAATTGTATATATCTGGGCTGGTATTGTATATATCTGGGCTGGTATTGTATATATCTGGGCTGGTATTGTATATATCTGGGCTGGTATTGTATATATCTGGGCTGGTATTGTATATATCTAGGCTGGTATTGTATATATCTGGGCTGGTATTGTATATATCTGGGCTGGTATTGTATATATCTAGGCTGGTATTGTATATATCTGGGCTGGTATTGTATATATCTGGGCTGGTATTGTATATATCTGGGCTGGTATTGTAACATTGGCACGTTATGTTATTGAGCGTCTGTCTCTGTTTATTACGTAGGCCTACTTATCCATCGATCAACCCTATCAATTTAAATTTAACATTGAAGCAACAAACAACTAAGAACACGGGTATAATCTCTACGCTTAAAAAATATGAAGCTAATTAATAATCTTAATTTAAAACGTTACGAACATAAGACAAAGCAAATCAAATTAACCGACCTAATATAAAAGTAAAAAAGTAGGGGGGGGGTCAATTGCCTTACATTCTATAGTTTCCAGTTTCCATATTCTATTTATATAATAGGGGGGTCAATTGCCTTACATTCTATAGTTTCCAGTTTCCATATTCTATTTATATAATAAGCTTTATTGTATTATTCTTTGCTACATCAAACTTTGTTCTTAAATCATATTAAGTAAGTAAAACTAAAGTACCCGACGGACCCAATTGATCCATAGGGCCGTTGAAGCAGCGTTCACCAGTTTATGTGGCCACTGCATACTAAGTGATTGTGTGGCCAGCACTATGCCCAGCTGCCTTAACTTTACCCCAGCTAAGGTCAGTTCTCCAAATACATTTGTTTTATTTCTTCTTAGTGTACATGTCCGCTGCAGGGATTAAGTGTTAATGGGACTATCTGTCGCGGGATCAAATGTCAATAAACCCTTTATTAGCACTACTCAGGGGTGTTACATCTGTTCGATACAAAGATGGTTGATCGTGTGTGTGTGAGTGGGGGGGGGGGGCTACTAATCCCAGCAACAAATGAGAACTGTTATATCATCATCAATCATCAATCATCATCAATCATCAATCTATATAATTACCGTGAGTTTGTTTATATGTTTGTTTATATATTTATATATATGTTTGTTTGCTATAGGCTCGTAAGCCGTTTGACTATTCGGGCCAAAAATAAAATGTATAAATTGGAAACGTCCTCCAAAAGATAATTTTATTTTATCACTTATAATCATGAATGTGTTGATTTAAAAAATCCAAAATGTCATATCCATCTATGCAAATAAATATAACGGTACATATAGCAAATGGCCATTTCCGTTCATTTACTATATTGAACGCGACATTCACTATGTTGAACGCGAGGGTCTTTCCGGGTTTTCCCAAATCTACTATTGTTTTTTTAATGTGGCGAGACCTTTTTTAAAAGTTACGCACCGCAATTTGGCTTGGAGAGTTTCAATGGTTTACTTTAAACAAAATACTAGCGTATGACGTAATGTCTATGAAATTATTTCTTTTTTCATTAATAATGTTTGCATTATCCTTTTAATTAAAAGTAACCACATGTTTTAATTATTGAATGGATTTAAGATAAGATAAGATAAGATTGCTTTATTGATCCAAATGAATGGAAAATTGACTTGATTACATAAATTCCGTCTTTCAGCATACCTAAAACAATATTAAAGAACCATTTGTACTCAAACACAATAGACATTCATGCACACTATCATACCATTTATCATACAAGAAAAAAAGTAGGCCTATTATTTAGGAGTCAGCTATTGAGCCATTGTATTTCCTGGCTGAAAGGTGATTCTTTTTTACGTCGCTATTGAGAATATCCTTTAATAGGCAACTTTATACACTCTATAAATTAAATGATACGAATTATAAAAAAAACAAGTTAGGCTTATAAATGATTACTTTCAAATACCGGGTACCATAAGCTTGACAGCAACAATATAAAATAAAAACTAAATACCAAAAAAAACCATTATCAATACTGTTTTATTGATACAATAAGCAAGAAAAAAAATTAAATACCGAAAAAATCTTTCTCACATTAGTTTTTATTGCATTGAAATATTATTTTCTATTTTTTTTTTTATATTTTTTACCTTTTTTATTGTTTTGTATTTATTTATTTTTTCTTTCAGATAGTATATTATTTTTAATTAAATATTATTAATAACAAGTCAAGTCTATACAACTGTTCGCTACATTTTAATATCGAATTTAAAAAAGTCTCTTTAAAAAACCCGGACTAGCCTTTCGGCTCTTGTGTCCAGGGCGTAACGCTTAGGATTGAGCAATCTCTATCAGGGCTCCAGCCACCCAACGACACGCCGAAGGCGAGGCGTGCCGTGTAACGGGGAAGGTTTCCGCAGCCCAGCGATCGTTCACTGCGGTTCCCCTAAGGATCATTATCGTAGTGGCTCGCCAGTATACCTGCACTGTCACCCGGTAGCACAAATCCTATGCTATAGATACATGCATCCAGGCACCGGGTGGTTCTCGAGACAGGATGGCAGCGTCCATTGCTTCCCCCCCCCCCCACCGGGACCAGTGACCTCTCGGCAGTGTAATGGACCTCGGACCCGCCGCGGGGGCTGTGCCCCATGCGTTCGCCCGCCAGTGTATTCTTAATGGGAATGTATCGGCGGTTTACACACTACGCCAGTCCTTGAGGCCACAGTTCTTATGCATATGCCAGGGTCAGGTCGACCAGAAACAAAAAAAAATAACAAAAACTAGATACCGAAAGAAACAT
Source organism: Anisus vortex (assembly GCA_949126835.1). Classification (NCBI taxonomy): domain Eukaryota; kingdom Metazoa; phylum Mollusca; class Gastropoda; family Planorbidae; genus Anisus; species Anisus vortex. The sequence goes on along the minus strand of OX421495.1, from coordinate 50,475,095 downwards.
TCTAAACACTGTTTTATTAATACAATAAGTAAAAACAAAAATTAAATACCGAAAAAATCGATATCACTTTAGTTTTTATTGTATTGAAATATTATTTTCTACGCTTTTTTCATTATTTACCCTTTTATTGTTTGGTATTGTGTTTTTTTTTCTTTTAGATAGTATACTATTATTGTTATTTTAATAGGCTATTATTAATAACAAGTCAAGTCAACACAACTGTTCGCTACGTTATAATACCAGACGCTTGACAGTAACAATTATTATGCATATGCCAGGATCAGAAACAATAAAAAAGAACAAAAACTAAATACCGAAAAGAAACGTTCATTGTAATAGTCTCTTTTCTTTCTCTCTTAACATTAATATTAACTTAACTTAACTAATATTGTAATATTGTAGTCGTTCGTTTCTCCGTCATTTTGACGGGCATAACCACTAGTTTTATAATAATTGTATATGTATGGGCTGGTATTGTATATATCTGGGCTGGTATTGTATATATCTGTATATATCTCTCTTTCTCCAGGCCCGGGAAAAACATCCTAGCCTGCGCCAGGATTTGAACCCAGGACGCTAGCCGGACGCCTTGCCGCACGACCGCCGTGCCCCTACTTAAATCATTGTTCATTACTCTTTGTAATGTAATTCTAATCTTCGTGCTTACAACACTGATACATAGTAGAGTGCCTTCTATGACCTCAACCAATGATACTGCATAACATTATGTCGTGCAGCTACAAAAGTCAAAGGTCATAGGTCATTCCTCAACCAGTACTTGAATTGTTATAGAATGTTATCTGTGATTATAAATTTTGGTTCGCTGTTGCCCTGTGTCTGGTGACACTAAATGGGAACAGTAAAAGCTATAAAAGACGTACAATTTACAATAGTCTCTCCCTCTCTTTCTCCCTCTGTCTCTATCTCTCCCTCTGTCTCACTCTCTCTTTCTCTCTCCCTATCTCCCTCTCTTTCTCTCCCTCTAATTATCTCTCTCCCTCTCTTTCTCTCGCTCGTTTTCTCTATTTTTCTCTCTTTTCCTCTCTATCTGTCTCCCACTCATTCTCTCCCTCTTTCTCTCTCACCCTCTCTCTCTCTCTCTCTCTATCAAATTGTGGAACATGGGACACTGACCTTTAAACTGTGTTCCAAGCTTAGCTATTTACTATTTAAAAAAAAAGACATGTTCAGCGTTTAGGTAAAGGCTGGCTCTCAAACAACTGAGCTTACTTGCTTGCAAACATCTTACGTGACGGGGTACGTTGGTGGGCGTCCCTAAAATCTTGAAGACAGGGTGGACATCTTGTGGTCACACAATCTTTTGGTACACCATGGCGCTGAAAACACATATGTATTATTTTCTAGACCTATAAGCCACCCGATACCTCATTCTTTTTTTAAAAATAAGATTAATTATGAGATCTTAAGAATCTAAAAAGTTACTTTTATTAGAAAAGCTAATGAATGCCTTAGTCAAATAACCTATGAATAAATCAACAAGAAAAAAAAAACTAAGACTTAGTCCAAATGACAAAAGAATTCTATTAGCTTTTGACGGCCGATGGGAAATTTGAAGGACAATAGTTTGAATGCAGAATGATGCTTCAGACCCGCTGGTCCGACATCATAAGCAACACGTCGAACTTTAGCAGAGAACCTGCCAACTTCCTATTGAAGAAGACACCAGAAAGAGGAGGTGTCATTGGATAGGGCACACCTTACGCAAACCGCCAGCCAATGTCACCAGGCAAGCTCTGAAGTGGAACCCCCACTAAATAGCTCAGTGACATTTTCGTTAACAATTATTTTTTTATAACGGTATCAGTTCAAATTTAAAATATTGAAAACAAGATCATAATGTAGATATTTATGCTAATGTATATGTCAGTTTCTAAAAATCGGCCATTTTTCTAAGCACCACTTATAATCTATATATAAAAGTCTGCATTTTCCTTTAAAATTTAAATGATTGAGCATTCCATGTATAGATCTATGTATACAATCATTGAAGCATTTTATCAAACAACGTTGGTGGAAATTCACTCACATTTTGCTGGTAGGCCTATAGAAAAGTAAGACCTACTAGCAGGTTCAAGGGCAGAGAACCGCGGACCAGATAAAAACTGCCTACTTATTTTTATTTTTGGTTTACAGTTAAAATAGCGTACCAAGAAACTTATAATTCACCTCAAACTATTTCTGGTGATATTTATTACAGCGTACCATTTACACATTTGTTTAGCTCTACATGTAGCCTTAAACAGAGAGGTAAGCTTTGATAACATCAGTATTTATAGGCCTACACCCTGTGGGTATTGTATAAGTAGGCTATGTGTTTGTATTATTACTATTATGAATTTAATGTTTGCTTAGCGCAGTGAGCGCATTATTGTTAACGTTCTATTTACTTGTGTGTCTATGTAGGCCAAAGGCTTATTCAACGTTAATTGTGCTCATACTCATAGCCTTGAGTTAGTCCAAAGTCTACACAACAATAAGTTATACTAGCTTGTGGGCCTACAATTACAATAGTTGTTAAATCTGTGAATGTGTAGGTCTATATAAACAACATTAACGTTAATACTAGGTCTACTGTTTGTACAGCGAATGGGCTCAAATTACTTTTGTTGAATCTGGTTTTTCTCATGCTTATATCTTATATTATATATTACAGACGCCCCTTCTTTAAGTAAGTATTTACGCTGTATTTATCATAGATAAATAAAAAGATTTACAAAATCTGAGCCTTTTCTTTAAATTTGTATGGGCCTATGGCTATGTAATAGTATGTAATTTCTTTTCGAAAACGATCATTTGAAATACTTTAACTTTGACATTCCTGTCCAGGCTTATTAAAATGCTTACCTCCTTAACGATTTCGTGGCTGTATTTCACAGATAGCGCTCGATGGATCTCACGGCTGTGCTGCTAGCCTCAGGATTGGTCCTGTTCATTTACTTCTTGTTCAGACGGTCAGAGAACAATTACCCGCCTCAGCCCCCCAGATCCCTGCCCGTGGTGGGGCATTTGTTTACCCTGGAGGATGACCTTCGCCCCCAGTTTAAGAAATGGCATAAGGAGCTGGGAGCAATCTTCAGGTAAATACAACAACAACACATGTAGACCTGTTGGTTTCTGGTTGTTTTCCTGACTGATAAGGAATGCAGTGGAACCTAGTTCTATAGCTCTTTGTTTCTTTTTAGTTTTAGCTTATTCTCTTTCTCTCTCTCTTTCTTTATATCACTATATCAGTGAAGCCGGCTGGTCCAGCGGTTAGATCACCGGACTGTCAACCAAAAAAAACAACTGACAGGTCGCGGGTTCTATCCCTGCCACCGACGGATCCCTGACGCCCTGCAGGAGTTTTGGGCCTAGTGGACGTAATAATCTTCTATCTAGAAGGAACGTCTGTAAACTTATAAGATCTCTCCTTCTCTTTCTCCTCTCTCATTATCTTCTTCTCTCCCCTTCTCTGTCCATTATTACTCCTTCTCTCTTATCTATCTCTTTTGATATCTCTTCTCTCTCCTTCTCTCCCTCTCTCTCTTTCCTTCTTTTTCTCTCTTGATCTCTTTCAATATCTCCTCTCTCCCCCCTCTGTCTCTCTTTTCCAATCTCTCTTTCTCCACTTCTTTCTCTTTCTATCGTTCGCTCTTTCCATTTCTCCTTCTACCTGCCGCATTCTCTCTCTCTCTTCTTCCTCCCCTCTCTCTTTCGCTCTTTCTTAGTCTGTTCTTGTGATATCTAAATATCTTTGTCTGATAGTGTGCTCTAGATGTATTGATGGTAACTTACATGGCGCGTCAGAACATGTTAGGATTTTCAGTGTCAGAGCGCTCTACTGGTATGATACTATGTCTTATGTTATCAAATATGATTATAATGATAAATATGACACTGATGCCCATCCTACACAGAAGATAAAGGCTGGTTACAAGTGAATAGTCACACGTGCAGAATGTAGCAACAATACCTATTGTGATTTAAAAGTTGGATCCTGTCCATTTGGAGTTTGGAGTTTACTGTGTCCCCTGGACTGAGGTTGGCCTAAAGCAAGCCCCCCCCTTCCCCCTTTTTTTTGGGTCGGAAGTTGTGACATGGTTTTGTGTGATAGAGACAGTGTTGACAACTTTGGTTCAAAGCAGTTTGTGTTTTTTAATCACTTGTACTTATTAAAGTTTCTGTGTAATTATATGATTGTTAAAGATTGTTTTCGTTGATACTCAAGTTCCTTGCTTGACTTGTAATGCTGTATGAACACTTCAAATACTACACTAGACGACCAACATAACAATATGTAGTAGAAATCACTAATTAAAGAAATCACTTGAGGCAACGGTTAAAAAGCAAACTAGCAGTAGGCTAATACATAAAGCAAAGTAGTTATAGTTATATGTGAATACATAGAGCAAGGCAGTAATACGATAATACATAAAGCAAATACGTTATCTGCTAATACGTAAATCAAAGAATTTATCTGATAATACACAAATCAAATAATTTATCTGCTAATACATAAATCAAAGAATTTATCTGCTAATACACAAATCAAATAATTTATCTGCTAATATATAAAGCAAGTGTTTCTGTTGCGTTCTGTTTCTAGAGATCTACTTTTATTTTACGTATCTTTGAATTGTTCACATTTGATGACTCCCCTTTTATCCATTTTTACAGACGCCCTTTATGAACGACTCATTGTAGTATATATTATTATTACTATTCGTAAATCATTATAGTTTGTATACACATAAAAACAAGTGGAATTGTTGTAGCTATGTTGTTTTGCAATGTCGTTTCTCTTTACAGTTTAAACATGGCAGGAACATTGATGGTTGTACTGAATGGCTACCACCTCATCAAGGAAATTTTAGTCAAGAGGGCGAATGAGTTTTCAGACAGGGCGCCATTTTTTGTAGACAAGGTAAACAGTTGTCATTTTGTGCTCTAACTTTGACTGAGGCTAATTAGCGTAGATAGAAGTACCGTTTGACCGTTGAGGCTACCTAGAGCACCTTTCATTGTTGGATCCTGAAAGGTAATTGAGGAGAACTCTCCCGAAGGTGGCGCAATGTTGAAGTAATATGTAAACAGAGCGTCGTTTAGATAAAAATATAGATTCGGATTTCAACAAAACAATCTTTAAAAGTAAGTATTAAAGTATCCCGTCGGAACCAATTTGATCCATATGGCTGGTGAAACAGCGTTCACCAACTTCTGTGACCACGGTTTACTAGGGGATTGTGTGGGTCAGCACAAAGCCCAGCCGCCTTTACTTTACCCTCAACTAAAGTCAGGTACCCACCAGAGCTGGGTAGACTAAAGCACACCCCCCAGCTCCGGGAAAAAAATCCTTGCCGTCGCCAGGGTTCGGACCCAGAACCTTCGGTACACTAGACAAACGAGCTGCCGCTCGGCCACTTTAAATAAAAGTGGAATTAAATAAAGTGTAATATAGGACTTATTAAACTTTCAGCTTTCTCACGATAAGATATTTTGTTATCGATTTAAATTTATGAACATAGTATATTTAATTTACTTTCTACCCTTTACATACAAGTAGTGTAAATTTACTTCTTTCAAGTTTTAAATATTGACCATTAATATCTTATATTTATTATCAGACTTCAAAAACCTTTGAGACAATTTTTTATTTTCCATTTATTATTATAGCATTTCTGGTCATTCTTAGTTCGTTCATTTATTATTATGGTACTTCTGGTCATTCTTTGTTCGTCCATTTATTATAATGGTACTTCTGGTCATTCTTTGTTTGTCCATTTATTAGTATAGCACTTCTAGTCTGTCTTTGTTAATTGTTGAACTGAGTGATATCTGTTTATTGTATCTCCACAGGCCTTGGGCATGGAGCAGAAAGGAATAGTTTTCTCCAACGGACACAATTGGAAAGAGCAGCGAACCGTCACCTTGTCCATTCTTAGAAACTTTGGGATGGGGAAAAATATCCTCGACCAAATGATTCAAGAAGAGATTGACAAATTCATATGCCTGGTCAGTCAGCTGGAAGGCAGGCCCGTGGACATGAGAGTCAAAACCAACCTGGCCATGTTTAACATCACCTGTACGCTACTTCTGGGCCGTCGATTCGATTACGACGATGCGACACTCCAGGACCTGGTGATGAAGTTCAACTACGTGTTACGAGACATTAACGACACTCAGATAGTCCAGTATTTTCCCATTCTTGGTAAACTTCCGGGCGACATGTTCCACGCCAAGCGTCTCCGGGCCAACGCCAGGGCAATCATGGACATGATAAAACAAAAGTTCATCCGTGAGAAAATGACGGAAAGCTTCAATGAAGACGCGCCCAATAACTTTGTCGCGGCCTACCTACTGGAGCGTGACCGGAAGTTGAAAGATGGGCAGAGGACTACGATGGATGAGGAAAATCTGGCTAAAATCTTTTCTGACGTTCTCACTGCCGGAGCTGATACAACCAGCACTGCCTTATTGTGGTGTATGCTGTACGCAGTCAACTTCTTGGAAGTCCAGGAGAAAATCTTCCGGGAAATCGAAAACGAAATAGGGCTTGAAAAATCTCCAACCACACAAGACAAGTCTAAGCTGGTTTACCTCAATGCTTTTCTAGCTGAAGTGTCCCGCCTAGCAAGTGTTGCGGCTCACGCCTTTACACATATTTGCCCAAACGAGACCACCATTTACGGTTACAAGATCCCCAAAGACGCCATCATTGTACCCAATCTGGACTCCGTCATGTATGACAAAAAAATCTGGGGCAATGACGTCATGGACTTCAAGCCTGAAAGATTCATCAATGAAGAAGGCAAGTTGAGAATTCCAGAACAGCTCATTCCATTTGGAATCGGGAAAAGAATTTGCCTGGGAGAAGGTTTCGCAAACACGGCCATGTTTCTGATCATGGCTTCCCTGTTTCAAAGATTTCAACTTCTGCCAAAAGATGCCAAGTCCCCTCCATCGTTGAAATATATTTTTGGCCCAGACGTGGTGCCTGTTCCTTTTGAGGTCCGTTTTGTTGATAGAAGAGAAAGTTAAATTCGTCTTGACGTACTTACAGCGTGCTAAAAATGTCAGCGGTTTATTATATAATTATATAGGCCTACTATATTCATAAACTGACAATAGGACTTTTGCAAACATGTGCCTAAAATCGTGTAACTTAAAGACCAACTGAGTTTTTTTTCCTTCCATTTTGCAAGACTCTGAATAGCCTCATGCTGAAATGACGTTTTGCATGGGAACAAAAAACAAACAAAAAAACAACATAAGCATAACCCACTAAAGCGATATTTAACAATTTTGTTAATTTTAAGAATCGGATAAATATTCAAATTATATGTGGCAATAGATGTAAACTGGTGGCAATAAAAATGATTCTTACATGAGTTTCCAATTAATGACGTCACATTCCTTCATTGTCGTAAATTAGACGTTTCAAATTACTTTAGTCTATGAGTCTATATATTTGGATTTCCCTTCCCCCCACCACTACCCCTTAAAATATTATAAAAATAAACAAAACAGTTAAGAGTTGATATTGAACTAGTGACTTGAAAGTTATGTTTAATTCTAATATTCTGTATAAATGATTTTTTGGGCATTCTGATACGGAATACACATATTAAAACAGTTTGCATAATTGACATGAAAACAAATTGGTTGGTCTTTGGATGTTACGAACATCTTGATGTTTACTATTAATATCAGTAAGTTAACACTTGTTTTATTTACGATGCCAATGTTTAGAAAGTAATAGTAGACTGTGAAATATTATTATTAGCGGTTCAGTAGCACATTAATACTAGGCTAGGACTATCCAAAGATTATAATGATATGGACCGCTTGATCTATTTTTAGAGCCTAAGTGTTGTGTTTTTCCGTGCGCAGCCAATAACGCTGTCCTAAATGACTCCTAAACTTGCCTAAAGAATTCCACTGTAGCCTATACACATTTCATAGCCAATTACTAAACCAGAAGCAATTCTAGAGGACCGGATGTGATAGGAAATTAGCAGAAAATATCAAAGCAGGCGGTCCATCTTATTATGATCTTGACTAGCCAAGGCTTCTAATTAGATCTACCCACCAGGTTCACTGCATAGGACTACGTCGACTTAGTCCACGCGAGCCGCCAGACATAGCATAAATAAGTACATTAATCTGCAGTAATTGAATTGGTTGAAATAAATAAAAAAACATGTTTCCTTAGTCTTAGCTTAAAATGATTAATTTGTAGGCCTTTAAGCAATATTACAATTCGCCAACTGATCTGACATTTTAAATATCTTGGGTAAAAAATTCGTAAAGAAAAGGCAGTGTAAGGCTTTTTTATAGTATTTGTTATAGATTTAGGCCCCCCATTTTGTTTGTTTTCATTTCACGAACGCCATAGTTTAAATAGGTCACCTGATATGGAGACCTTGCCACGCCCATTACAAAAGCGCTTCTGGTCCTGTTATTTTCAATACTATGTTTTTTCCCGGCCAAGGAATAACTTGATTATTCAAATATTGCTTTTAAAATATGATTAAATAATTATTTTATGTATATACTCAAATGCATGTTACAATACATTAAAACAAAACTTGCTTAAACTATAGGCTAGAATCTGTAGGTTATATTCTTTTTACTTTACTTTATAATTAACTTGTTGTTTGATTGTTCTAGTCTATAATTATAATATTGTCCAGCATGTTGTTAAATAACTGTCTATGTTGTTTTAGTTATTCTCTTATGTTGATGATGACCTCTAAGCTATATTGTTGTCGTTGTGTATATTGTATCGATGAGGGCTCATAATTATAGCCTGTCTGTAAACTTAAAAGATAAGATTAAAAAAAAGTCATACTAAACTCACCCCATATTCATAGTTATCAAAAGTCCCAATATGCCTGCTTAGTATTTGTGGACATGACTTTAGGTCCTAATTGGAATAATGGAAACAAACACACATTGTTACTACACATTTGTTCTTACACATATTCTTACACACTAGCACTTAACATTGTGTTTTCTCCAAAAACATCTTGAACACACACATAAATAAAAAAAACTAAAAATGTGTGTTATGAAATCTTTTAATATCAAACACATGTGTTAAAATAAGACCTTTGAAGTTATTATGTTATAAAATTATGAATTGAAAGAAACTGTGACACTCAAGTTATGTTATGAAATCACACAATCTGCATTGATCATGATACATGCTGTATATAAATACATTGAGTTTACTCAAGTAAATAAACTGTCTACCTCCAGAAACGCTAAAAAATAACCAACAAGGACAAAGAACAATAAAACAACATCTTAAAAAATGCAAATACAGGTTAAATGGAAATCTTTTCTATTTATATTAGTATTAGACAGACATCAGCAAGTCATTAGCAAAATTATGTCAAAAAAATAATATTTAAAAAATTACAAAATTAAAAACACAAATTTTTCCCGCTCCTAATATCAATGAGTTTGTTTTTTTTGCTAAGTTCTAATGTTTGAGAAATTCAATTCAATAAGTTACAAAATGTAATTCTATGTAGCAACTGAAATACCTCCGCTGAAGCTATTAGCAAAACTTATCACCTGATTGCCAGCACTGTCAAAGAGTCTGGAGGTGGTTAGTGACTCTATGTCAGTTCTGCCCAAGGAACTGGCTACCTATCAAAGTAGACTGCCTCCTAAAAAGGTACCTGCTTGGGTTATCTGTCATGTTCTGCAATAACTGTAGCTTTACGCTACTTGTAAGGAAAATGTAACTGAGTTGGAGTAAATGTCTTTACTAGTCACATTGGTACATTTGATGAAAATTCAATTGGGTTTCTGTGATAAGTTGATGATAGCCAATATTTGAATATCCTGGGTTCCTATTTCGGTAACCCTAGCACCAATTGGAATCAATTCGCAGGTCATGAGCATGCGGAAAATTTCTCCCCATTGCTTTTGCAGGCGCAAATTTAATTTTTTTGAACAGCGAAGTTATACAAATCCGCTTTGTCTTAACTTATGCATAACAGCTTTGCACAGGATTTCCCTGCAGACCTAGACAGTCTATGGATAGGAATACATCCACATGAATAAAATGATGCATTGGAAAATGTAGTACAAGTTCCACTAACTGACTGAATAGAATGTTGAGCAAACTTTGCATAATAAGGGAAATAACTCAAACAAATATAGAGGTATGAAACAAAATGCTTCTTGTATAATTTTATCAAATGAAACGCATATTACAAAGTAATTGAGTTATTTTATTTGAGCTGGCTCGATTATAAAAGGGAAAGGAAACCAGACACAAAACCTGCAGATGACACATCAAGCAGACATTTCTCTTAACTAGGCATGTATTGGCTAGGGATGATTGTGCTGGCCACACAGTTTACTTGACCCCTAAGAACATACACCTGTCAGAGATTGTTAGAATCTGGGACACCCTGTGGGTAATACTACTTCCTATATTATTTATATTAATATATATTCCTGGGTTTGAAGGGAGTCCCCCAAGTTTAACTAGCTTTGAGGGGTACCAGACAATTAGTTTCGGGCAAAGTAAAGGCAGCTGGACAACTGCGTTGGCCACACAAACTTGTGACTGATGCTTCACAGGCCCTTTGAATCAAACTGGTCAGACATGAATACTTTTTACTACCGGTACTTTACTATTTTCATAATACTTAAACAATTATCTGCTAATTCTTATATTCATAATACTCTATAGAATTAACTTGTGTAGCAATTGTTCAGGTTAAAATATGTACATATTTTTGTCAAAAAAATATCCACAGAAATAATAAACTGTTAATTTAAAAAAAACACTTATAGGCATTGAGAGTTTCAGGAAATTTTTTTGTTAGATTTCTTGAAAGGGTTTGCCTTCAACAGTTCCTGGTTCTCATCCTCATATTTCTGCCTGGGATCCTCTTCCTCCAGGTAATAAAAACCAAACAGCATCATGACTATGGACAAACCTGAAAGCAATGAAACAATGAAACTATGTCACAATGAAACTATGTTACAATGAAACAATGAAACTATGAAACTATGAAACAAATGAAACTATGAAAATCATTTGTTTTCAATTAAAGGATAACGTATGAATTACTAAAGGAGTAATACTAAAACAATGAAACTATGTCACAATGAAACTATGTTACAATGAAACAATGAAACTATGAAACTATGAAACAAATGAAACTATGAAAATCATTTGTTTTCAATTAAAGGATAACGTATGAATTACTAAAGGAGTAATACTAAAATTACTACAAGAGATACTTGATCTTTTATTCCAATATTTAGGGCACATTTTCCCGGGGATCGCCTTTCCAGTTCCAGATCAACCTAGCTTACCTTCTATTTACTTAGTAGCACGATGGGGTCTTTACCCTAAAAACTATGAGACTCCTTAGCTTTCAATTAAAAGAAACATAAATCTTAAACTTAAATACTAAATGTAAAGGAGCTGTATCAACATTTTAGTATTTGTTGGAAAGTGTGCATTAGCTAATATAAAAGTTTATAAATGATAGTAAGGTGTGCATGATATCAAATAAATGATGTTGCACTGTTGTATGAAAAAAGTTAGAGATTATTCAAAGTCTTGATAGCAACGGGACAACAAAAGAATTCGTTGAGGATTAAACTTCGTCCAAGCAAGTCGGTGCTGTAGTCTCCTATTCAAAATGTGGCCTGTATTAAAAAAGGGTGAATGCTTGATCTCTTGTCTCATGGATGGATATGAATTAAAAAGTGAATTGCTATGATGCCTTCGTTGAATATAACACATTGTATTTTAATGTGATGCCATGTAGTGTTTGTCCTGTGACAAACTACCAAAGTTACCACCAGAAAATTACACTTAATAATTATGAAATGTCTTTTTGTTGTTTATTTTACAATGCATGGATGAGATACTCGAAGGAGCGTCTGTATTGTTTAAGATACTTGATCTTTTATTGTAATCTTCATGGCACAGTTTCTGGTGATTGCCTTTCCATATCAACCTGGCTGACCTGAAATTTACTTAGGAGCACAATAGAGTCTTTATCCCAAAGCTTCTGCTGGTATTGTTAATGAGAGAATTTCTATGTTGACATTTACTTTTTTTTATTGCCAAGATGCCAAAGGCGCCATAAGGCAGAAGAACATAGTTTTTCCCACTTTGCTTGATTCACCTGTGACAACATGTCCCAGAAATAACTGCTGCTTTTTTTTTTAATTCTCTTATAGTGACAGAATAAACAGCCACCCCCCCTTACCACAAAATGACTTCTGTTGTGAACTGATATTCTATTACTAAAACAATAATAGAATAACAATAACAATATTTATGGTCAAATCCAATGATCTTTCACTCAGATTGTACAACTTGTTAAATAGAAGCTTTCTTAAAGAAATACATTTCCTATTTTACAAATATATAATTCATGTATTTCAGTGCAAACAGTTTTCCATGTACTTACTGGATACAATGAGCGGTGCTATTATCCCAACTGTCAGAGCTGCCGTGTGGTAGACAAAAACTTCTGACAAGAAATGGCCCAGAGCTATTATAAAGGACACCAAGGTGCTGAAATACAAACTTAAAAAAAGAAGAGCACATTTTAAACAATTTGTAATGACCGAAACCAAACAAAAACTTCACAAAAAAAAAAGTCTGTGCATCCTTTAAATCTATATAAGGCAACATGTGAGAGAAAGTTAAACCGCACCGCTGCTCCTTTTATTTCAAGCTATTAGAAAACTATTTGCAGTCTTCTGAATGGAAACAAAAACACTGAAAGATTTAAACTGTTACATGAAAATTCTAACAAGTAGACTAAAAGGTGTATTTACTTTCATGGATGATTATAACATTTAGCCTGGTAAAACAAGACAGTCCTGGTGGTCCTGCGGTTTGTATACCAGACTGTCAACAAAAAGGACGGGGTTCTAGTCCCAGTCCCAGGCACAGACCAATCCTTGCCACAGGAGTTTTGGATATAGGGTGTAATAATACTTTTTCTAGAAGGAACGTCTGTCAACTTATAAGTTGATGATGTAGTAGTGACCAACGAGTTACAGCCATAGACTGCTACAAATAAGTCTTAGCATAACACAAGCACACAAAACTTCAATAAGTGAATAACCCAGTTTTTAAAATAACAATGACTATTAAACACTAGTATATATCTAGGGAAAGAGATCCATATGAAAATAGAATGCAACAAAAAAAATTAGAGTGGCCCACAATAAATTCAGACTGATCTTTTAACTACAGCAAAACAATTCCACACTGTCTGATACATTGTGTTTCATCCGTCTCTGTTACTAAATTGTTATACGTTATGTTAGTACAAAGTTTTGTGAAAATAATGAGGCATAGCTTTTTTAACTTTTGCATCATGACAAAAATATTTTATTTTTTTTTAAATTACTTTGTCTATGTTTATTCACATTATCTGTGTATTCTTATCTAGCTGTATGTGAATTCAACATTGCCTAAAGTTTAAAATGTCTTAACAAAGGAGCTTTAACTGTGTTATTAGAACAATAATTGTAAAAGATATGTTTAAATCGAACATAATTGCCAAATAATACTCACGATTTGTTGTAAATAAAGAAGGCACACGACATCCTGATCACCCCAGCAAGCAAAGTCCACACACCAAACAGTCTAGCAGCAAGTTCATTCACTGATGGAAAAACAAGACTAAATTTAAATTTAATCTGAGGCTTTCCCCATTGGATCACTTTATTGTAGTTTACACTTTAAAGGGCCATTGGTAAGATCTGTATCTCAGTTATGAAGGAAAACTCTGGGATACCTTTTCCCCTCCAAAAGCCCAGTGCTACACGGTAGGGAACTCATCGACTTTTTTACCATTGGTAGAGCGGCACATTGATCTATTATATGGAATACATTCATTGATACCTGGGTGCCAATCCTCACAACCACCTGCATGACTAAAAAAAAGCTATTCCTCCTTTACAGAGAAGCCTTGGAAAGACAATGATATCTAGACCAGGGGTTGGCAACCTAAGGCACGGGTGCCAGATTCAGCACGCAGAGAGATTTTCAATGGTACGCGGAAGACCCACAAGATGATTCAAGTCTATTTACAAGAAATTGAGTGCCATGAATTGGAAATTTTATTTTTAACACACCACTATCAAAAGATTGCAGAGCTCTGATCTAGACTACATAGAACCAATCATACTGTAACCCTGGTCTAGACTACATAGAACCAATCATACTGTGGCCCTGGTCTAGACTACATAGAACCAATCATACTGTAACCCTGGTCTAGACTACATAGAACCAATCATACTGTGGCCCTGGTCTAGACTACATAGAACCAATCATACTGTGGCCCTGGTCTAGACTACATAGAACCAATCATACTGTAACCCTGGTCTAGACTACATAGAACCAATCATACTGTGGCCCTGGTCTAGACTACATAGAACCAATCATACTGTGGCCCTGGTCTAGACTACATAGAACAAATCATACTGTGGCCTTCTCAGACAAAAACTAGCTTTTGTTAGAACTGAATAATATAAATGCTGCTTAGGAAAAGCAAACAAATGACACAAGTCCCTCATTCGTGAAGTCGAGGTGGCTGGGCATTGTGATAGACACATCATCCCCTCATGTTCCTTGGTCATAGAAACTGGTGAACACTAGCCTGATTAATTTGACAATACATATGACATTTCCAAAACCATTCTTAGACTTGTAGCTTAAAAAAAAAAGTAATTTATTTAATCAGAATTGAATCAGCCCTAACCTAATGACACTTGACCTTTGCTCACATGTGTGATATGGCATATGTATCATTGAATTATGGTAATCCTAGTATAAGATTTTTTTTAAAAATTTCTTATATCAATAGTATCTCTGAACTGTCTAATGACTATATTCAAAGTGTACAGTAATGCCTACTTCTTAATGATTTCAGTAACCTCTCTTTAGAACTCTCGCCTTACATTTTATATAAAAAATTACAATAGTTTGAATAGCAGAACATTTTAAAATGTTATATTGTTATATTATATAAATTATGATTAGTATTGTATTATGTTCTATGTTGTATGAAGAGTAAGTGTAGTATGTTCTATGTTGTATAAAGGGTAAGTGTAGTATGTTCTATGTTGTATAAAGAGTAAATGTAGCTTGCTACATGTGGTATAAGAAGTAAGTGTAGTATGCTACATGTTGTATAAAATATAGTATGTGTAGTATGCTACATGTTGTATAAAGTATAAAGAGTAAGATTAGTATTCTACTTGATGTATAAAGAGTAAGTGTAGTATTCTACATGTTGTATAAGAGTAATAATAATAATAATAATAATAATGACATTTGTATAGCGCTACCAACGAGCATAATGCAAGCTCAGAGCGCATTTAACATACAACTCAGAACACAGATACAATCTATAGGCTAAGAGATAAAAAACTAAATAATGATTAAAAACTTTACAAACATGGAACAAAGCAAACCAAAACAAGATAACCGACCTAACATATAAGTAAGACAGTAGGGCTCAAAGCATGTTAATTAAGATAAATATTGAAATAATGAGTTTTTAAGTTCTTTTTGAAGGAATCAATGGAGCTTGTTTGTCTGAGTTGAATGGGAAGTAGATTCCACACCTTCGGACCGGATACTGAGAAGGCTCTAAGGCCAACGGTCGTCAGAGAGAAACGGGGCTCTTCCAGAAGCGATGAGTTGGCAGAACGAAGTGTTCTTTGAGGGACATATGGTGTGATGAGTTCTTTGAGATAGGACGGAAACTCGTTATTAAAAATGCACTGATGGCAAAGTAGCGCCACTTTATACTCAATTCTGGCTTTCACGGGGAGCCAATGGAGCGAGCGAAGAAGGGCGGTTCCCGAGTCTCGCCTTGATTTGCGCATGACCAAGCGCGCAGTACTGGTCTGTATTCTCTGTAGCCTGGCGATTTTGTCTTCGGGCAGGCCGACTAGCAGGGAGTTACAATAGTCGATACGGGAAAGTATCAGAGCCACTGCCAGTGTCTTTGCAGAGTCAGTGGACAAATAGGGACGTATTTGGCCCAGTCTACGCAACTGTAGATATAGACATCTGCACATATGAGATATATGTTGGTCGAAAGACAGCGTGGGATCCAGTAAAACACCAAGATTCTTCACTTTGTTAACAAAAGGCACCTGGCAGTTTATCACGGTGATGGATTCTGAACCGGTGAATTTGACTAAATTTCTCTTGGTTCCAATTCGGATTATCTCTGTTTTTTCCTCATTCATTTTAAGCCCATTTCTCCCCGACCACGAATAGACGTTGGCGATTGCACTACTGACCTTTGCAGCGAGTCTAGGGGCATCAAGAGGGACCGCCTGATCGTACAGTTGCGTGTCATCGGCGTAGAAGTGATACGAAATTTCGAACGGTTTGATGACCTGGCCGAGTGGATACACGTACATTGCAAACATCACTGGTCCTAGAACAGATCCTTGGGGCACTCCATATTTCAGCGTTGAAGGTGCCGAGAGGAACTCATCTAGTAAGGAGTAAGTGTAGTATAATGCTTTATGTTGCATAAAGATTGGTAGACAAGCCACAATGATGTACAAGATCATGAATGGCCACGTGGACATATTCACACAGCCAGGTCGCATCCAACAAGTGTCCCTCTCGACCAGAGGTCATCAGCTCAAACTGTGTGTTCCACAGACGTACTGACGTTTACAAATATATATATATATTTTTTTTTATCCATCAGCCAATTAGACTATGAAACTCACTGGACCAAGCCTCCATCACTGCCCCTTCTGTGCCGACTTTCAAGTCGTCATTTAATAACTATTGCTTGTTGGCTAGGCTAAAAAATATATTTATAAGTAGAAATGCACACTTTTGATCCCAGACCCAGAGCATTCGCAATCAAATTAGGCTACCCTTAATTGTGGATTTTTTCCTCGGGTCTAACTGAGTCTCTGCAGTAGCCTACAATAAAGAAGAAGAGTCTAGTAATTAGGCTAATTAAAATTTAAAGTTAATAGGCCTATATATTAATTTATTTAGGCCTAAACGCCTAATAGGCTAAACTAATAAAAACTTGAAAAAGTAGTCTAAGAAATATATATAGTCCTACAGATATGATGAAATTATAATAATTTGAAGGATATCCTCTTGTTAAGCTAAATCTTATATATCAAGCGGAAATCCAAAATCAATCAAGGTTGTTGTTTATTTTATTTTGTTTTTGGGGCCGGGGGGTGGGGGGGTTCATTCCGGTGGCACACTATTTTTTTACGTTAAATTGTATGAGATACTTTATGATAACATTATATAAATTGGAATCGCGAAAAACAATTCAGTTAATGGTTTGCAGATAGGCCTACTAATTATTTGTATTCAATGTCTTTTTGTGCTTACGATATAAATATAATACAAACAAAACCAACCCAAATGTAGAGTAGTCGGCCCATTCTTTTGATGTAATAACAGGAGACGCAAAGACTAGTTTTTATCCTCTAAAACTGAATGCTTTAGAACAGGCAAACGATAGAATGAAATGGCAGGGCTTTGATTAATTTAAAAGAAATTGTACTTCTTTTTAATTAAATTATATTCAGAGTCCGAACAGCGAGAGCTAATGAAAAAAAAGACATGGCACGCAGAAGCCATTAAAAAGCATGTTTTTTTCGGGGGTCCTCTGCGTGCCATTGAAAAGGGGTGTGGCACACGCTCAGTAGATTGCCGACCCCTGTTCTATAACTATAGTTTATATGCCTACTTACTTATCATCTATAGGCATAGGCCTACTTATTATAATTAATAATTAGCCTTAATTAAAGTTAATTAGTTAAATTAGGCCTATTCTGGGCCTATTCAATTTAAATTAAAATTATTGTATTTATTTATTGTTATTGAACTTATTGTTTATAAGTTAAATTATAACTTAACTTATTATAATTAGGCCTATTCAATTTAAATTATTGTATAAGTCAAGTCATAAGATATAGGCCTATAAATAATATAGGCCTAAGTCTTAGCCTAAGTGCCTAAGTGTCATAGTCATTTATAAGTATATTTTTATATTTATTAGTTATTAGTTTTATTAACATTAAATTACAACTTGACTAACTAAGTATTTTTAGAAGTTCCTACCGTTTTTCTCATTGATGGTATATAACTTTTCAAATAGATAATTTGAGCTTATAAAACACTGGATTGTATTTCCGAATGCCATTACTGCAACTAACGCGAGCCAAATTCGTAAAATATTTACAAAAGTCGGTGTTGGGCTGATAGTATCCATTCTTGGACTTATCGGGCGAAGTGAAAACTGTATGATCGCTTGACACTGAACTATAAAAGCAACTGCTGAAAGTTGTTATATACACAGATCTATATATTATATACCTCAGTAAATGTGGCGAATCCAATGTCGTACTAAATGGCTAAGGTCTAAATTTTAAATAAATTGTTATTTAACAAACACATTAGTAGTTATACATCAGTTTCATATGATATTCAAACTAGACTCAAACATCTTTAAGCTTATTAAAGAAGAATGAATCTAAATAATAAAATATTTGTGAAATGTTCATTACAGCATAAATCATAATGGTACATTCGCTGAAGTGGGAAAGTCGGAAACTCGGAGGTTCCGAGTAGGAATAAGTAAAAATAGTGATCCGTATTCTGACACTGTGCATTTTAAAACTGTTGGTTTTATCGATGCGTCACTAGCAACCTTGAAATTATTATTTTTTTTTAGATTTGTTAAAATTATAAATAAAGAAAAATATTATGTACATTGCTCTTTTAAATTAAAAAATTATCCTTTTAAATAAAATTATGTTTCAAAATAGAGTAAAAAATATGTTTGCATTATAAGCACTGATCTATATATTATTGTGAAATATAAGTTCTTCGGCTTTATATAAGATAAGATAAGATAAGATTTCTTTATTGATCCAAACAAATGGAAATTTGTCTTGATTACAGATGTTTTGTCCTTCAGCATATTTTAAACAAAATAAAATAATTATTTGTAATTTGTATACAAGACCAGAAATATACTTATAAAATAGACAAGCGCACACACATTGTCACAATTTATCATAAAAGAAAAAAGTTCATTAGTAGTCATCCACTGTATTCTGGCTGACTGCAGTCTTGACGATATATTTATGGTAGATAGTATGGCCTGAGGCTGACGCGCAATAATTCTTCGTCTGGTGTGCATATTCTTCTTTTGTTGTAAAACAGTTGGTATTGTAATATTGTTTGTTTATATAGATAGCCAGCCATCCAAACATATATTGTTTTAAGATAAAATCACTTATCTATATGAGTTGAAAAGCCGTAACTAAGTGACGTCCATTAAATACGTCAACCAAATAGGGGGGAGGGGTCTGAAAAAGTTTGACAATTGTCGACATAGGGGAGATGGGAGGTCAAGAAAATTTGACATCAACAATGTTACTTTTTATTACCTAAAAAATGATACAAATTTATTACACAATTCTACATGTGTCCTGTGCCACGACGTAGCCTACATAGGACATAGCAAACATGTAAAAACATGGTTTTACGTTAATACAAACATATCAATTATGGATTTGACATGTCCTTTTTGTGTTCATCTTGTTAGTTTGTAGATCTGTGTATGGACAGTGCAGTATTTACTTATAAGCTACACAAGAAATAACTTTGGGCTCCCAAAAAATTTTTTACGAGTGAGTAATTGTCATATATAGCCTACTTGAGGTGTCTAGAGGTGAAAGCGTGGATGACTGCCAACAAACTCAAACTGAATGACGACAAGACTGAGGCAATTATGTGCGGTTCAAACTTCAATCTTAGGAAAGTCGATATTCCATCTATTAAATTAGGGGCCTCTGATATCTTTTTGTCCAACACTGTCAGAGACCTGGGCTTTATCATTGACAGTAAATTAACAATGGGTCCACACATCAGTACTGTGGTCAGGGCATGCTCCTTCCATCTTCGTGCCCTGGGTCAGCTGCGACCTCTGATTAATAAAAAAACAGCCAATGCTTTTGCTGTTGCAACAATACAGTCAAGACTAGACTATTGTAACAGTTGCCTGTGGGGTTTACCCCAGAAACAACTGGATAGACTTCAGAAAGTTCAAAATACTGCAGCACGCATTGTGTCACGAGTAAAGAAGCATGACCATATCACTCCAATTCTCAAAGAGCTCCACTGGCTCCCTGTGACGAAGCGCATCGATCATAAGATTATGTCCCTTACCTATGGATGCGTGGAAGGCACAGCACCTGCATATCTCAAAGAGCTTATACCGAAGCATGTCCCGTTAAGGATGCTGCGATCTTCAACACAATCTCTCCTGGAAATTCCAGGTTTGGAAGGTCACAGAAAAAAGACTCTTGGTGTACGCTCGTTTGAATCTGTGGCGCCTACACTGTGGAATGGCTTACCTGAGACACTGAAAAACTCTGTGTCAAAAAAAGCATTCAAGAAGAATTTGAAGACTTTTCTTTTCAACTAAGTTGATGAAGTACACATCCATCAGCAAAATACTTGTTTAAAACTATTTTAAAATGTTATTGTCGTTTCGTGCCTCCATCGGCCGAAACCTTGTTTAAAACTATTTTAGAGTGTTATTGTCGTTTCGTTTTTGTGAGCGCGCTGAGCATGCTTGCATTAGCATGGAGTGAGGCGCGATATAAATGACCAATTATAATTATTATTATTACTTAAATATACAAAGTTTATCAAAATTATGGCACACTAAAGTAAGATAGATACACAATATTGGAGGATTTAAGAACTGCAGGGTAGGCTACTTCAGTTTATCTGTAGATTCCACTACAGACCGGTCCCATATTGATCAGCTCACTGTTATTGTGAGGTAGGCCTATATAGCCTATATGTTTCACAATATGATGGGCTCCCTATTTAACGTTTTCTAACTTTCCTAGATATGGGTAGCCACACATGAGAAAATATGGCTAATATTGTGCACAACCACCATAAAATGAGTGCAAAATAGAATTACTTGCTGAATGAATTTCACAAGACTAGTCAATCGCTGCCAGACCCCCAAATTAATCTATATTATATGTAGCCCTGTAGGGAATTGTAGGCCTATTCTTTACTTTCGCATTTTGTTAAAGTTTCCCGGGATATGTCCGATCATTTTGAAGAAAAAGCAAAGGAAAAATTGCCTGTAGAAGAAGGCATATCAATGATGATGAAAAGGTCTATTGAACAATTAATATTGTAGGCTACCAAAAGCTCATTTAGTGAAACGTAAAATTGGAAAAGATGAAATATTTCTATGAAAAGAACAATAGTAAACAGAAAGAACAGAACTATTGTTAAAATCTTCGGATTTGAAAAAAATGTGGGAGGGGCGAGTTGGGGGGGGGGGGGGAGGATGGTAGGAACCATAGGTAAAAATCTACTAAAAATTGTAAAACGTAATTAATGGACATCCCCAAAGTAACGGTAACTCTTCTATATTTTATGTTAATTTTCAACGTCGTCAAGGAAGATGTAATTAATTCACATTATACATATTATATAGATAAGTGAGAAAATATTATGCAAAAATGCACCAAGTTCGCAAATGGGAAAACTTCCTACTCGGAATTTCCGAGTTTCCGACTTTCCCACTTCAGCGAATGTACCATAAGTAGTTGTCAGTTGTATTTGTGGCACCAGCAACGATGTAAACAAGAGTTTTACACAGGCTCATTAAATATAAATTAATATAAATAATCCTTGTAATATCCAAAATACCTTTGAAGACCATTAGCTCTTACACAAATGAAACAACATGATATATTAGGATTAAATGCACTTGATATTGCCTTATAAGAAAAAAAATTTAGACACTGGTCAATGCATTTTTTCAATGACAAAAAATGACAATTAAATTTAATGATGTAGTAATCATAATGATAATGTAGTAACAGTAAGTCGTAGTAGTAGGCCTAACTGTAGTTGGAAGTTGGACACGGGTTCAGTTAATCAGTTGAGTTACTTAGTAGTTTAGATTAGTTAGTAATCGAAAC
This sequence comes from Anisus vortex, assembly GCA_949126835.1. Classification (NCBI taxonomy): domain Eukaryota; kingdom Metazoa; phylum Mollusca; class Gastropoda; family Planorbidae; genus Anisus; species Anisus vortex. The sequence continues at coordinate 50,453,054 of OX421495.1, read as the reverse complement.
AATCAAGTTAATATTTGTTTTTTTGTTTGCTTAGATCTAGAAGTAGAGCTTTAAAACTTAAGAGATTAAGACTTGAGGCTTATGACTTATACTTATAGACTTATAGATATCAGATATAGTAATAATAGGTTAAATGCTAGTTAAATAGTATGTTACAATGTTACTATTAGTTATGTGAGAGTGTGACAATCTAAACTTGGACTTGGTAGTCCTAGAGTAGGCATTATATATGCCTATATTATTATATTATTAATTATAACTAGGCCTATAGCCTAATTAATACAAATATATACCCTAATTACGTAACTGAGTGTTTAAATATACATTTACAGCTGCCTTATTTAAGGCTACTATATATCTATTTAAAAATATAGCTAATTCTTAATAAAGTAACAAATAAAAATAGTAGGGCTAGAGATACTAGAATGGCCTGGAACTAGAATCAGTTAGATATTAGATAATAATATAAATATGAGCATGGCATAGTAATTATATATGACTAAGTTTTCTCTAACACGTAGTAGATTTCCACTATCATAAAATTTTTAAAATTCTACCTATATCCTATTTTATTAATAGCTTCAAAATTGTTCTGTATAAAATAACCCATTTATCCATTATATTAAAACCTGATAAATATACTTTATTCTTCTTTAGACAATCAATTGAATGAGACACACTAGCAAATGACAGTAGAGTAGGTCTCCCAAAACAACCAAGACTGACGATGAAAGTCATTTATTTCATTAAGCATGAAATCTAGTTTTGTAACCTGTCTGCTTGAGAGACAACAAGCATTGTAATTACTTGGAATTCGAAGTCAGGCATCAAGAAAATGAGTAAAGCTTTATAATTATACATTTTTGCTGTGTAACATTTATATATACAAGATTGTTTTGCAGCTTTAGAGAGCGGGAGAGAAAGCTAGTAACTGAATTCATACAAAAGTAATTGCAGTCTGGTGACTATAACATTGTCTGTCCTATGAATTTAATGGAATAATGCCAATGTTATATTTGTTTCCAAACAATATTTTTAAGTTCCCTGTGTTATTAACCCTTTAACTTTAACTACCACTGGATACAAAAAAATTATGTTTGCTGAATTTGTACATTTTTTTTGTACAAACTCAAACACTTTATAGACATACAGATTCTTCAGTAGCTGAATGTACAGGACTGTGGCATCAATGAGATCTAAGGGGTTAATCAAAAACTTTTTGGTCTAGTTAACATTTTGTTCTTTTTAAAATAAAACTGTTTAACCCTTTGAGCCCTCCCCACCGGTTGCCTAATTTACCCTACGGCCTGGGCTCCTGCGCATTTTATGCCTATTTCGCAATATATCATGATTGAGCGACCCCTGAGGAAAAACCGCCAAAGATAACAACATGAAATCAAACATGCAAGTAAAGAATAGGCCTACCTGAACTATAGCGCCAAAATTCAACTTTAGTATGACAAATCTAAAAAAAAATCAACAATTTCTTGTGTTGAGAACAAGGAAGTACGTTATCCTTTTGTCCAATGGACCAGGTTGAGGCTAGTCACGATTCATGAAAAAAAAAGGGAAAATTTTCGTCACAAACTCAATGTAAACAATAAGCAGACATCTTTGTTAAACTTTAACCTACGCACGCTACAACAAAACATCTGATTGGCTTTTATGATAAGACTAAACCAATCCACGTAGCAGTACTATCGCAATCCCGCTTTAGCGGGGGCTAGGTCTATTAAACGATTAATGCTACACCGCTTAGGTCTATTAAACGATTAATGCTACACCGCTTTAGCGGGGGCTAGGTCTATTAAACGATTAATGCTACACCGCTTTAGCGGGGGCAAGGGCTCAAAGGGTTAATATTTCTTTGTGATGAGCTTTATTGTCAATATAATGTTTACTTTAAAAATATGCGAAGCGCTACAACTTTATGTAATGTCCATTTCACATTAAAAAGAAAAATTTCCATCATATTTTCTATCAGCTAACACAAAGAGACTGTTTAATGAAAGTCTTATTACTCTATATACACATTGCCAGATAAGACACATACATTTTCTTGACCACATTCTTTTTGACAGTTCGGTCCAAGTCAATGTTAAAAGTCAATGTGTCGGATGACAAAGATGAAGCACAAGAAGAGAACGGTGTGCTCTTCTGGGTCAATAAGAGCGGATTTCCCATTGATTCAGAAACATGGGAGCGGATGTGGGATCACGTTTCTAAGATCCATCCGGATGGCTTGAACATGGTTAGAAAGTTGCGCCACAAACAGGATGCACCGCCGGTAAATTTATTGACACTACCTTATATTTTTTTTATTAATTATGTAAATACTTGTCATCTTGTGTCTACTTGTACTATAAGCATTTGATTGGATTTAGAGTCTGTACTGGATACAAGTAATATAAGCAGGGCCAAAGCTATGAGGAGGGCTGAAACTTTGAAAGAGAATTTTTTAATAAGTTTTCAACAAAAAAACCGATCCTAAATTCTTGCAAAATATGTTAATTGATTATCACGCAAAAGTTAAGCTCTTCATGGTTAGATCCCAATTAGAAGTCCTAGGTTTTAAAAGCTTCACTGGCACGATGATCAGTTTGGTCCGAAGGGTACTTTACTTACTTAATAATGAATCTAACTACTGGACTTTTTGGTCACCCCCTACATTTCAATAATTTATCTTAGATATTAATACTTACCAATGGCATAACTCAGTTTTTACTGCCAACTTTTAATTACATCAAATTTATATTAAAAAAATGTTTATAGTGACGTTTATCCAGATTCTGCCCAAATTAATTCATGTTTTTTTACAGGTGCCAATACCTCAACCACCGCTGTCTTTCAATGCTACAGTCTCCATTCCTGACAGGCTTAAAAGAGTTCAAGAATACATGACTGAGCTTCAGTATCCATTTGCAAATAAACATTTAGCCAGGAAAAAAAACACAAAAAAAAACATTAGTGAAAGCAAAAAACTAGAATTAAGAAAGCAAACAACTAGAATTAAGAAAGCAAACAACTAGAATTAAGAAAGCAAACAACTAGAATTAAGAAAGCAAACAACTAGAATTAAGAAAGCAAACAACTAGAATTAAGAAAGCAAACAACTAGGATTAAGATAGCAAAAAACTAGAATTAAGAAAGCAAACAACTAGAATTAAGAAAGCAAACAACTAGAATTAAGAAAGCAAACAACTAGGATTAAGAAAGCAAAAAACTAGAATTAAGAAAGCAAACAACTAGAATTAAGAAAGCAAACAACTAGAATTAAGAAAGCAAACAACTAGAATTAAGAAAGCAAACAACTAGAATTAAGAAAGCAAACAACTAGAATTAAGAAAGCAAACAACTAGAATTAAGAAAGCAAACAACTAGAATTAAGAAAGCAAACAACTAGAATTAAGAAAGCAAACAACTAGAATTAAGAAAGCAAACAACTAGAATTAAGAAAGCAAACAACTAGAATTAAGAAAGCAAACAACTAGAATTAAGAAAGCAAACAACTAGAATTAAGAAAGCAAACAACTAGAATTAAGAAAGCAAACAACTAGAATTAAGAAAGCAAACAACTAGAATTAAGAAAGCAAACAACTAGAATTAAGAAAGCAAACAACTAGAATTAAGAAAGCAAACAACTAGAATTAAGAAAGCAAACAACTAGAATTAAGAAAGCAAACAACTAGAATTAAGAAAGCAAACAACTAGAATTAAGAAAGCAAAAAAGTAGAATTAAGAAAGCAAACAACTAGAATTAAGAAAGCAAACAACTAGGATTAAGATAGCAAAAAACTAGAATTAAGAAAGCAAACAACTAGAATTAAGAAAGCAAACAACTAGAATAAAAACCATGGATAAGTATTCTTATCTAATTAATATTCTTAAAAAGACAATTATAGTCAATTTCTGTTCCATCAATTGTCTAGGAATATCTAAAATTGATTGCCATACACACAGGAGTTTAATAGAATCTTTTGAAATTTTTAATTTTTTTTTACTTCTCGTGGATCTGAACTTGCATCTTAAAAAAATAATAGGCAACATTCATCTTTTATAGAGTTAAATATAAAAAGTTTTGATTGTAATAGAATTTTACAAAAAATAATGTTTTTGACTGTGTGAGTTTCTTTAATGATCTGTACAGATATAATCATACAGGCACACAGTTTTTTGAAATACGCAAGTGCAGACCAATATCTGGGTAAGTACATTTTGCTGAAATACCATAGGTCCATTGTTCAAATGCTGGTGGAGGCTAGGATTTGTTCCCTGGTCTTGAGGATTTCCCTGAGTCTACCCAGCTCTGATGGGTTGGGGCAAAGTAAAAGCTGCTGTGCATTGTGCTGGCCACACAACCCCCAAGTATGCCTTATCACAGAAACTTGTGAAAAATGCTTCACAGGCACTATAGATAAAATTGATCTGATGGGGATAGTTGACTTACTACTTACAACATTTCAATGTTCAATTATATTAAAACTTTCAATTACAATTAATCTCACAAAAAAATATTATTGCCTGCATCCATTAAAACTTTCACTTACAATTAATCTCACAAAAAAAATTGAGAAAAAAAATATTATTGCCTGCATCCATTAAAACTTTCACTTACAATTAATCTCACAAAAAAATTGAGAAAACAAATATTTTTGCCTGCATCCATTAAAACTTTCACTTACAATTAATCTCACAAAAAAATTTAGAAAAAAAAAATTATTGCCTGCATCGCCTTCATATCTAGATATCAGGTTTAAATGTATGCCATATAGATTTTAAACCTTTTTTGTTTTAATGACTGCCATTCAATGTTATGAGAACAATAATGTTGTTTATTTTTAGCTTGATGGAATCGGCTAAAGAAATGATCAGAGAAGCATTGCCCATCAAATGTCTGGAGGCTGTAGTTCTAGGAATGTATCCTTTTAATGCTCATGTGGCGCTAACAGAATATCAATTCACATTGATATCATCAAATTTCTGCTTAGAGCTGGTATAAATGGTTTAAATTTATCAATGCAACAGATTATGCCTATAAGAGTGTAGTGTGTCATTTTAGGGTTGCAGTCGCAGCAGTCAATGAACAAGACATTGAAGCTGTGTACATAATAGCTGTTACATTGTAGTTTGTAGCTTTGTATATTATAGCTTGATATACAGCAGCTGTATGCAAAGTAGCTTTATACATAATAGCTAAACACATTTGTAGTTGATTCAATGAAAAACTAAATTGGATCTAATAGTGTTGACCTTGACCCTTGATAGATTTCTCACCAATGGCATGATAGGCGTGGAGAGGTTCACCATCAGCTTCAAAACTGTGTTCAACGAGCATCAGCACCGCCATGTTGTGCTTGGTGTCTCCTACATGGGAAACTACGGAGCTGTAGGCATGAGTCGGCGTGATGATCTGATGTATAAGCCTTTGGAGTTCAAGGCAGGCCATGACTTTTAGGATCTTATTATAAATTATATAGTTAATATATTTTTCATGTTAAAACGTTTTACTCTTCAATTTATATTTTATAATTAAAAAAATATATATTTTGTTGGGTTTTCAGAGCTTAGCTGACCTGGTGTTTAACTTTGAAAAGTGTTACAAAAAGTGTGAGTAACAAAAATATGTTTTTATTTGTTTAAAAAAAAATCATGTTTCCATTATTTATTTAAAAAAGTATGTTTTTCATTAGGATTACAAGTTCTAAATATTTTTAATGTTGTGTATAAAACTTTTTCGAAATTTCATTTATAAGTAATGTGTGTTTCTTCAGACTGTCATACTGTGAAAAGAATTAAAGTTGGTTTACCAATCATTCATGATCCACATTCCTACGAGATTATTAATTGGAAGGTAAGGCAGCCTACTTTATATTTTCTTCTCTGTAAACGTTAGTAAAAAGAAAAGTTAAGTCCCCTTTTCCCAGCAATCCTTCAATAGATTATTGCTGGCCACTTGACAAAACGGGGTAAAATCAAAGACTGGCCTTGAGAAACTTGAAAAAGAAATTCAGACTTTTTAATTATATATAAATCAGTTTTAAACCCTAACTCTTCAATGCTTAACTAATCCAATATGTTTTACTGCTAGAGAAATGCTTCTAATTTTTTTAAAATCTGAAATAGCTAATAATGTAAAATGAAAAGAATGTTATGTTTTCAAGTAATTTAATAAAGTAGTTGTCCTATGCCGCCAGTAAATATTTCCAGTATTTTACCTGAGAAGTAAATTCCTCTAGTAGTTTACCAGTAAAATTATATCTTTAATAATAACAAGTTATTTTGCAAGTATTTATATATCTATAACTGAAAATTGTTAGGGGTTAGTATATTAAAGTATTTCTTTGTCCAGTTATCTTTAAATGTAAACACACAATAATACCTTTCAATCATATCCAAAGTTTTTGTTTATGTTTAAACCTCAAGAAGGGGGGGTTTTCTCATGCATAGTAATTATAATTACCCTCTTTTGCCACCAAAACTTATGAAATCGTTTCAAAAAAGAATATGTGCCGTTACGCTTATATTGAAACAGTAAAGTAACCGGATGGGTGCTGAGGGAGCGGCCACCCCAGAGGCAAAAGTTTAGATAGATGTCAACTTGAAAAAAAAAACAAAATTTGTTACGATAAAACAAAAATTGGTTAAAATTTCACTTTAATAAAAACACTAATTTGTGCATACCTAACCTGTCTTACTTTACCCATGTTAGCTTATTAATAAATGGAAAAATAACATCCTAGATAAATGCCAATTTTCACGTCCCCCCGCCTCCAGGATTCATTTTCCCCAGCTAAACCACTGTATTGGAATGTTTAGTTTGAAACCCTAAGACTGATTTATCCTTGTGCAGTTTATTCCAATTCTGCATTTTCTCTTCTGTTTGAAAGAAATACATGATTGTGCTTGAAATTGACTATTTTTCTTGTATTATATTTGAAAGGACTTGACTCTAAACATGAGCACTGCTCCTAGAAAAGATTGCATACGAGAGCTGGACAACCATGCAAGGAGAATGAGAAGTTTGGTGAGTATAGTGTTCATAAAGAGATTTTTAAAATAAATTTTAAAGTTGCTTTTTTCTTTCAATTTTAACCTTTGGGTGAGATGAAAAATTGAGTTAGCTACTTTTTATGTTCACAATGTAGTAGAGGCTTGTGTAGCCAGTTCAACTACTAGCCACTTTTATATTTACCTAATGATTGGGCATTCTAAATGGACTTAATGAGTTAATGTACACCCTTTACTCCGCTAGACTAGAAGTTCAATTGAAAAGAGAGCTGAGACTATTTGCCCCTTGTAGTTTTGTTAAGTTGTTTTTTTTACTAATCCTGATAAAACTGGGGAGCCATGGGCATTCCAGCAGGAATTGTTATATAGTCTCCCTTGCTAACCAAAGTTAGGACAGAACTTGGCAAAGTGTTTCCTTTTGGGACAATGGCCAGTACTGAACTGGTTCACTCCCCTGAAGAATATGCTGATGATAGTATTGTCTAAGTTGCTTGAGAAAACAAGTCATTATTTTGTTTCTCATTGTTCATTATACAGTTTGTTATTGTTGGTCATTAATGTTTCATTTACCTTATTGCTATGGGTATTTCCAGTCTCTACCCAGAATGTTTTCTTCAAGAAAAATGTGTTAGTTTTGTATAATAAGTCTAACAAGTTTGTGTTATTTGATGGCTGTTTAGTTTAACAGTTGGAATGCAGGGTTACAAAACTAAGGTTTAATGACATTAGAGACTTTTAGTTTCATAGAGCAGGGAGACATATACCTGAGCTTACCTTCCCCATGACTATTGAAACTCAGGAATGCTGAGAAGGAAAAATTGTACCTTAGTAAATATGTTTTAAATGATCTCATCCTCAAGGGACTTGCTTAGTCCAAGTTCTTTTTTTTCTTCTAATTTACCAGTTGTCGGTGCTTTGTGTTCAATCAAAAATTTGTTCTTGAATTTCTTCTCGTTTTCCAGTCCAAATTGTCCACCATTAGTCCTTACAGTACATTCAAAATGGTCAACACAGCTGACTCTGGTGTTGATTCAAAGTCTCACAGTCTGAACCGGAGATCGTAAGTATTGATTTAGATCTAATAATAAATATTAAAATGGTCTGTCAGATTTTGTTACCTTAATAGACAGACTTTTTTTTGTTTATTTTGCTTCAAATTCATTTCAGCTATATTTTTTTGTTTTTTCTATTTTCCCACAAAGCCAAATTATTGCTATTGACAATTTCTCTCAAAACTTTAGTTAACTGTTCAGAAATAAATGCTTGGGGGTGTCTTTTAGTTTCTTGGTGCCATTCATAATTTAATTGTTTACCGTAGATTAGTTTCTACAAGCAGCTTTAGCAGTGCCTTTGTCTGGGCTACAATCACCAGCCTAAAGCTCCATACTTTAAATCTTGGTAAAAGATTTTTGATGCTTGCCACACTATCCCATTTCTAAATGGTCACAGAAACTTAAAAAAGCTACATACGGTAATTTAACTGAATATTGAGAATACACAAGACTTCATTGATCTTAAAATGCATTGTAAATAATTCTGTACACCAGATACTACATGCTCAGTCTTACACAATTTTTGTTTAAATGTTCTTAATATACATTTTTTTTACATTTTATTTTCAAGATTAACTTTTGTAATAGTAAAATTTTTGAAACAATGTTAATTTAACTATTTGTATTTCCGTCTACACAAGCTGTGTTCTTTGGTGAGATACATTTAAACAATTAAAAGTAATAAATAAAGTATGCAGACAATTCACCTTTTCAGAACACACCTGCATTTCTAAAAATTTCTAAATGATTTCTAATTCTGTGTTTTGTATTGCATTTTCTGGTGCCTGTCATTCAGGCTGTTATCTTTCAAGTGCACCACACTGTGGCAATATTAACACTCACTAAAATACTTTCAAGTGCACCACACTGTGGCAATATTAACACTCACTAAAATACTTTCAAGTGCACCACACTGTGGCAATATTAACACTCACTAAAATACTTTCAAGTGCACCACACTGTGGCAATATTAACACTCACTAAAATACTTTCAAGTGCACCACACTGTGGCAATATTAACACTCACTAAAATACTTTCAAGTGCACCACACTGTGGCAATATTAACACTCACTAAAATACTTTCAAGTGCACCACACTGTGGCAATATTAACACTCACTAAAATACTTTCAAGTGCACCACACTGTGGCAATATTAACACTCACTAAAATACTTTCAAGTGCACCACACTGTGGCAATATTAACACTCACTAAAATACTTTCAAGTGCACCACACTGTGGCAATATTAACACTCACTAAAATACTTTCCTTGACCATGTACTATGTTGTGTGTGTTTACAAGGTTTTAACTACTAAGATAATCGTAAGCCACAATAATCTTCTTATTAGAAGGAGTGTCTAGAAATTATGAGATTTTACTCAAACCAGCGTAGGACACAAATATCTTCTGTACAGAATGAGTGTCTGTAACATATAAGATAATTATTTGATTCTTTTTTATTTATTTCAGAAACTCCTTTATGGCGACAGCAGTCCTCTTGAACACCAAGAAGAAGAAGAAAAGCTCTGAGGCTTTATTGAATGATTTTGAATATCAGATCAGAATCTGAAAGTGTTCAAACTCAACATGTAACAACAACTTATATATAGATATATAGTGTGATATTAAACTATTGTTTTAATATGTTGACACATTTTTTTAATGATACCAAATACATGTTTGGAAAAAAAAAATTGTATTTAGCTTTGTGATGCTCAATAAACACTGCTGTGTGATATTTTCTTATAAAATGGTGGGGATACTTAATAATTGAAACTGCTGCTGTGTGATATTTGCGATAGTTGTGATATATTATGCAATCACTGTGTGATATTTAAAAAACTGCTGTGCTTGATATTCAATAAAATGCTGTGTGATATTTATTAATTAAACTGATGTGTGATATTTAACAAACTGATGTGTGATATTTATTAAACTTCTGTGTGATATTTATTAAACTGCTGTCATATTTAACAAACTACTGTGTGAAATTAAATAAAACTGGTACCTGATACTCAATAAAATGTAATAAAACTACAGAGTAATATTCAAAGAACTGTTTATCTTCTAATTTATAGACATCTATACAAAATATTGTGCCCTGTACTTATGTATGGTTTCACTCTAGTCTTGCAATTTGAAAAGGGTTTTAAATACAATTATTGGTATTCCCCAACTAGTTTCTGGTGTTCCATTTCAATACCCTGGGCTACTCAGGAGGAAAGAGAATTTATATATATGTATCCTTGCATATGGAATAAGAAATGTGTTTCATCTATCTCTGTCTTTCAGGGTATTGTATTACATTATTATGTTGTATTTATACATTTTTTAAACTTTCATGATTTGTGTATTATTACTTTCCTTTTTCATTTTCTTTACTGAAGTATTTCAGATGGCTTGCTGGATCAGAATGATGATGATTTCATAATTTTAGTGATTTTTACCGATAGTGTTAACATTGTTAGGTTTCAATATCCACCTGTAATGAAAAATCTTCTTTATAGAAGGAGTGCCTGTAATGTATATGATAACCTTACAGCTCTTTTCAGAATGTCCATTTTTTTCAGGTCGTTTTTTTTAGTTGATGGTTCTAATATGTGATGCTACCCTACAAACTGGTACGGAAGTCGGTAAAACTGATTTTTCAGTAAATGCAAAAAAATGTGGAAAAAGGTATAGGTCGTTTTTTTAGAAAATTATTGATTTGTAATGTTGAATGCCTTAACTTATGACTGTGAAATTTTCAAGCTAAAATTATTTTTAGAAAATACTCTAACATGAGTTTTTATACAGCGTTAGTATAACATCAAGCAAAATCTCCTCTCAAGATTAAATTGTTTAAAAGTAAAAAAAAAATATTACTTAAAACTTTAACAGCTTGTGTATTGATTCATTATGATTTAGTTTGCAAAATTTCATGACGATTGGTTAATATTTGTTCATCCTGGAAATAATTAATTATCTGTTGAAATGCTAAAGTGTAAATCGGTACTGTTTTCTTTTTTCTAAAAAATGACTTATATTACCTCTACTTGTGTAATTTTGAATAACTTTTGAACTAATTAATAATTTTTTAAAGTTTTTTTTCACCAATATATAAATACACGAATAGCTTTAATTAAACACCTAGAACTAAATATCCTATTTTGCAGACTGCAGTACCATTCCGTAAGGTTGCATCACATATAGGTCTGACTAATGTTAGTGTACGGTAACATTTTACTTTGATGTATTTGTAATGTGTAAAAAAATTATTTTTTAAAAACCTTAAATTGTTTTATTTGATTTTTTACAAATCCATTCATCAAAATGGGAATTACATGCCAATTTTTCATTTTATTATCACCCCTAAATATTTTGTATTTTTAGTTTGAATTAAATTTCATGAACAAAATAGCCAAGATAATATTTGCTTATTTTGTCTTTTGATACTTTCATTAGTTAGTCTGGATGAAAAAAAAAACGCTCAAGTAAAATTCCTATTAGTTTATGTAGGACTTTTTGAAACATATCAGTATTTTGCATTGTCCTTTAGATTATGTAAACACCTGAAATGAAATGTTAATAATGTTATTGTTTCCAGATTAAACAATATTACCGGTAATATACTTTATAAATACTAGTAGGTCTAGACCAGTTCATGAATAAAATCAATCCTGCTGAAACAGAACTTTTTTACTAACTGCTGTGTGTGTTTTATTGTGAAAAATATGCAATGTGTTATTCAACTAACCACAGTACTTATATAGCAAGCGTGTATTGTCTGATAAACATCTTCATGATATTCAATAAACTGATGTACGGTATTTAAATTTACTGCTGTGTGCAATTCAAGGAAATAGTCTTCTAATTTTAAAATAATTTCAATTACTTCAAAAATGTTAGTCAAAATATTTAAGTATTATGGTTACAAAACATGTAATAGTTCTTTGATTTAAAATACTAAAAGTGATATGGCAATGATAAATGTTTTGATCAAGATGTATGTTTCAAGCAATATATTTATAATGTTTTTAAAGTAATTTTTATAAATGTTTTGATCAAGATGTATGTTTCAACCAATATATTTATAATGTTTTTAAAGTAATTGCATTACTATGCATTTTATGTTGTTTTTTTCACAACTTGTCCTTTTTAGTTAACTATTTTTTTCAAGTGTGGTTATTTCTTAGTAGTTTTTTCTTGTATGTTCATTCATGTGAGATTTCATTAAAGTTATCTCATTCCAATGTCACAGTTGTATGAATGAAATATTTATTTTTATACAGCTGTGTTATTTAAGATAACACTGTGATAAGGCCAATTCACTCTCAGTGATAAGGCCGATTCAATTGTGTGCAGATTATTAAACGTTTTCGAGGTGTAAATTTCACAAATATATTGTGTGCATCTCTTTATTAATGAGAGTTGTTTGATTATAATATTATATATTGCATACTAAGTGAAAACAATTTTATAAAGGACAGCACAACAAAGAGACAAATGTAACATGTTAAAAGATTAGATAAATTGTCTGGCTTGAAAAAAAAGTTTTATAATTTATTGCTGAAGATTTTTCTTTAATGACTGATAAACACAAAGGCCATAATTTAAAATGATACTAAGGACACAAAAGCTGTTTTAAGTAAAAAGATAAGCTTTCAGAAATTATCTGAATGCTTTTATAGATAATTTTAAAATCAAAATGGCTAAGCTAAGAATATAATGTATAAACATACAAAAAATAGGTTGAATGATGTGTGACACTTCACAATGAAGTTGATAGCCACAAGTGTATGAATTATTTTATGATTATAAATGAATGTCTTAAAATTTAAATGCTGTGTTTTTATAATTAAAAAAAAATAAATCATTAGATTTGCATAAAAACTTTAGCAAATAAAAAGAAATGGTGAAAAATAAATAAATACAACACAGTTCATGCTGTGAAGGGGAAGCCTCTGAGCACAAACACTTGGCAACATTCAGATTTCCTAGAGGTGGTCTGTATAGAGAGTAGAAGAAAAACAAAATATTATGCCATGTGTTGATTAAAGCTTCTTAAGGACAAGTTCGTTCTGAGTTTGGAAATGTTCAATCCATGGTCAGGTTGAAGAGGTGAGTTGAAGAGATGACCAGTAGCTGAATCAGTAGCATTGTCTTAAAGAACCTTATTGAAACCAGATGATGGTTTATTTGGCGGGAAAAATGGACAATCTTCCACAAGTTTGCGTAGCTCTTTGTAGTCCATAAAGTTGACCACCTCGGTCAGTTTTTTTCCCCTAGCGTAGAGGAGGAAGGCTGGAAGATGCCTGTTAAACACGTTTTCCATTTTGCAAACATGGGGGAACTCGGCACAGTTGACTGCTGCGAAAATGTGCCCAGCTTCCTTTTTAGCAGTATTTGCCGCTTTAACGAAATGTGGTTTACACCGCTGGCATTCGGGACATGTCGGATTATAGAACATTACGAGGGCAATGTTTTGCTCGCCCAGATAATCCGAAAAGGTTGTGTCCTGGAGACCCATGACGGCGGGGGAGCCAGCGAAAGCGTCGGGCTTTACTCTGCGAGCTAAGGTCGCCGAAGGAGCCATAGTTAATAACGCTAAATACTTATCACTTGTAGAAAACTGGGTTTAATCAGTTCTTGGCTCGTGACAAATATAAATTCGTGACACTTTCGTTGAAAAGGAGCGAGGCAGTTAGTTCAGCAAGCTGTCTGCCATGATGTTTACAGAGGACGCTAGCTTTGATGGCGTAAAGGTCGCTTTGATGACGTCACAGATAAGCACCGTTCAGCACTTGCATGTGAAATATTAAACATTTTAATTACCTCCAATTGCCATCGAGATTATGAATTCAAAATATTTAAAAAAATGGAACTATCGGTATTTAATTTTAATAAATTAAAATGTATTCTTTAATTTATCTTTTTAATTAAGAAAAAAGTTTTAATTAAACACCAAGACTGATTTAACGGATGCTTATCTGTGGGATTATTTGCAGCTGCGCAAATATAAATTAATGGGAAGTGTGCGGAGATTTACCATGACCTTTTTAGTTTGTTTACATCGAGTTTCTAATTATACTCCTTGTTTTCGATTGCACACCCGCATTAAAAGTTTTCGATTTCCGCTCTCTTTATGTGGTTATAAATAAAAATAGGGGTCCTTCAGATTATGAGTATGCTTAGTCCATTAGCAAAGTCACTTTTTTTAAAGAAAAAAAAAAGAGCTATATTCATTGTAGTTGTAGGCCTGGCCTATCTATGTTATAGATAACAGACCTATATAGCCTACCGCTCGTGCATAAGACGGGTTAAAATCATACACATTAGGCCTATTGTCGGATGCACTAGAGCAGGGGTCGGGAACCCATGGCTCGCGAGCCAGATGTGGCTCTTTTGATGGCTGCATCTGGCTCGCAGACAAATGTTCGATTATTAAAAAAATATTATTTTTATACTTTTTGATCTACATATTAATTGCATATCAATATTTCATTCTACAAATGAGCTAAAGTCTACTGCAGCTCAGCATCAGAAGAATTCATAGACATAATTATTGTATTTTTCGTGTTGAGATTACACAAAATGCACACATTTACTTGAATTTTAGTTTTAAACATAATGTATGGCTCTCACAGAATTACTTTTCAAAATATGTGGTATCAATTGCTCTCTAAGACAAAAAGGTTCCCGACCCCTGCACTAGAGGATCATGAAGGGACAATCAGCATAAATGGCAGAAGGATCACCAACCTTCGATTCGCAGATGATATAGATGGACTCGCTGGGAGTGAGGAAGAATTAGCCAATTAATCTAGTGGAGCGACTGGACAAAACTTCCGCATCCTATGGCATGCAAATCAGTGCCGAAAAAAATAAATTAATGACTAGTAACACAAGCGGCATCACCACGCAGATCAAGATTGGTGGGCAGAGTTTGGAAACAGCAGCTTCAAGTACCTAGGAGCTATTGTATCCGAAGAGGGCTCCAAACCAGAAGTAATGTCCAGGATTGCCCAGACAACAGCATCACTAAAGAGGCTCAAGACCAGTGCTTTTTTTTGTGACGGTACGCACCGGTACCGGTACCGGCACTTTTTTCAATGTGAGGAAAAAATTATTACTTTTCTTGTATTTTAACGTTCATTATTAATTTATTATATTATTAATTTGTTAAAACCGAATTATTTTAAAATTGCGCGCATAAGAATTAAAATATAAAATGCGAAACTGCTTTAAAAGTTAGGCAATCCATCACTGAGTACCGGCACCTATTTTTTTTTACAAAAAAAAAGCACTGCTCAAGACAATATGGAAAGACAAGAACTTAGCCCTCGGCACCAAAATCAGACTGCCTAGGTAGGTAATTTCCTTAACATCCTCCATTTCTTCCTCGTCTTTTGTGACAGGGGTGTTGTCTTTGTTTGAATATCTTTATGTCTTCCTCTCTTTCTGCCTCTTCTGGTGGTACCCTGCAGTATGGTCTTTGCAAGCCCGTTGGTTCTGGTGGCGTGGCCATACCATTCCAGTTTTCTTTTCTTGGCTGTGGCCAGCAGGTCTTCATACTTTCCAATTTCCTGTTGTATTCTTTTTCGTACCTTTCGTTGGAGATATGGTCTTTGTAACAGATACCGAACAGGTCCTGAAGCATCTCATTTCCATGGCGTTTATCTTATTTTCCAGATCAGCTGTTAGTGTCCATGACTCACAATCATATAAGAAAATGGAGAGGACCAGTGAGCGCATCAGCCTGATTTTGGTGCCGAGGGCTCTTAAAAAAAAAGGATATTTAAGAGCAATGTCCTCAGCGTCCTGCTGTATGGGTTGGAGTGCTGGAAAACCACAAATACGATAGAAAGGAAACTAGAGGTGTTCCAGACACAAAGCCTTCGCCGCATCCTCAAGATCTTCTGGCCAAACACGATATCAAATGAGGATCTACGTGAGAAAACAGGATTAATCCCTTTAGCAGAGAGCATCTCAGCAAGGAGATGGAGATGGATAAAACACGTCGGCAGAATGTCAGCTGGCTCCCTCCCCTACCGACAGCCCTGAGATGGACCCCCCATTGAAAAAGGTCGAAAGGCAGACCAAAGGAAACTTGGAGAAGGACGGCGGAAAGGGACCTAAAGGCTTGGAAAGGGACCTAAAGGCTTCAAGCCTGAACTTTGAGACAGCTCCTCGAGCTGCAACAGATCATGACAAATGGGGATCCTTGGCTTCCGCCTCAAGCGTGAGTCGGCACTGAGTGGACTAAGAGAGAGAAAGATAGATAAATGAAGAAATTTTTTTGCAAACGTAAAATATGGATGGCCCCACGAGTAATGTGTATCCCAAGCCAAACATTGATATAACCTATGCCATTGGTGGGCAACATTTTCGGACTTGTGTGCCAAAAATTATTTCGCGTGCCATACCAAATTTTTTTTTAAAGAACTTATGACTATATTAAAGAACCAGAAGAGATGACACAAATTTCCATCAAGCGGTAAAAGGACCTAGACTATTGTGAACGAAAATTACACACTTCCATTTATATCGTCAAATCACCATCGAAATAAGGGTACGTCTTATTGCCACGTACAAAAGCGAAGACATCAGAAAGAATAGCTTCGCCCATGCAGAAAACGTGCAAACATAATTTCATATAGGATTGTTTCACTTTCCTAAAATAATGTTAGTAATAAAATATGAATTCGACATGGTTGTGCCTCTTTAGGTTTTAAACTATCCAAATCAAAAGTGTCAACAAGGAAATTACAATTATTTGGCAATGGAGCACAATGGGCAGCGACTTTGTACCGAAAGTCCTGGGTTCGAATCCTAGTGAAGGCTAGGATTTTTTCCCCTGGACTCGAGGGTGTCCCTGAGTCTGCCCGGCTCTGATGAGTACTTGACATTTGTTGGTGTGAAATAAAGACGGCTGGGCATTGTGCTGGCCACACATCCCCTAGTATGCAGTGGCCACCAAAACTGGTGAACGCTCCTTCACCGGCCCTATTATCAATTTGGTTCGACGGGTACTACCGCATTTGGCAAGCTGGAAAGAGTCGGAGAAGATAGCTAGAGTTAAGAAGATATTGAAAAATACTGTATACGGCCGAAATGCTCCAATGGGAGTTGATAATGGCAAAGAAGAATACGATACTGAGATATTATAAAAAGGCCAAACCTAAAAGTATTAAAAACAGGACAGTTCTACCCGAAAACGCCTTTCCATCCAACAAACCGGACACCATATCACATAAAAAAAATCAAACCAATAGGACCTACCAGCTCTTTTGTTTACCAAAAAGAAAATATAACAACAATGTACAGGACTTAGTCTTAGTAATTCATTTAAAATACAGTAATAAATATTATATGGAGTAAATCATTGGGATTAATAGACATAAGCTTTATAATGACAATGAGAAATAACAAAAAACAAAACTACTATGTTACTTCACATTTAATAATCCTTGAATAGAATATGCATCTTCTCTTTGGAAGCCATCAATAATAGAAAAGATTATTCTAAAACTAGAACAAGGTCAGGAAAGGATCTGCAATGTTAATTAATTACAAGTGAATATTCAGACCTATACAAGTAGCCTACCGACTTAAGAAGCACTACACGAACTACTATTTAAGAGAAAAGTATTATACAGAAAGAAAAAAAAACACTGTTATTATTCCGTATGTCAACATGCTAATATAAGTTTACGCAGAAAAAAGAAGTACAATGAGACCAAATGCCCAGTCGCCCCGAAAAAGATCAAATTGCATTAGCACACACACAAGCCGAAAGTATTTGTGTCCATAGATCACGGTAAAAAAATGTTAAGTCACGTCAGATCAAACTGATCCGGTGCAAGGTGATTGTGTGACCAGCACAATGCCCAGCCGCCTTTACTTTACGTAATATCCATCAAAGTCAGAACAGAACTAGGGGAAAATTGGTTCACCAGAATTCAAACTAAGCTTAATCACTTAAAGCAAAACGCTAAAAAAACAAAAAACAAGACGAACATTTTTTTACACATTTAGTTCTAATATTAGTTTTACAGTTTAAGATTCATTAGTGCGCTTTCTCTGCATTTGCTAGGCTATCGCCCCTCACCCCCCCCCCCCCCGCCCATGCATGCTTTATTTTCCCCCACCATGCACTCTTCTCCCCCCCCCTCCTCCTCCCCCAACGTCCTTTGTATTTCACCTGGCAGCGCCATTTGTGCCCCTTTTGACTATAAAACAGGTAGATATATTAAAATATTAATATATTTTAATTGTTCGGCTCAAATGTACAAAAATACGACTAAATATCTTTTGTTTCAAAGACATAGAAACCAAGAATATGCTTTAGTTAGAGACGAATGAACAAACAAACAGACGATGAATTTGGTCTCTACGAAGTACCAAGTTTTAGCTGAAATGCACTTAAATTATAGCAACGACCATAGCAACGACCATCAGAACATGGGTCAGTTATGGGCAGTCCGGACACGCGACCTAGAGAAACTGTGGATAGCTGGTGAGGCCTTATTAGGATTGAGGGGTCTGGCACTACCTGCTTGGGATCAATAGATCTAGAACTACCTGCTCAGCTTTCAGGGTTGTGGAAATACCTACTTTCTTATTTAGGGGTCTGGACATACCTTTTTAGTATTGAGGGGTCTGGAAATACCTACTTTCTTATTGAGGGGCCTGGACATACCTTTTTAGTATTGAGGGGTCTGGAAATGCCTACTTTCTTATTGAGGGGCCTGGACATACCTTTTTAGTATTGAGGGGTCTGGAAATACCTACTTTCTTATTTAGGGGTCTGGACATACCTTTTTAGTATTGAGGGGTCTGGAAATACCTACTTTCTTATTGAGGGGCCTGGACATACCTTTTTAGTATTGAGGGGTCTGGAAATACCTACTTTCTTATTGAGGGGCCTGGAGATACCTTTTTAGTATTGAGGGGTCTGGAAATACCTACTTTCTTATTTAGGGGTCTGGACATACCTTTTTAGTATTAAGGGGTCTGGAAATACCTACTTTCTTATTGAGGGGTCTGAAAATACCTACTAAGTACTGAGACGTCTGGAAATACCTGCTGAGTATAGAGAAGTCTGGAAATACATACTTCGTATTGAGGGGTCTGAAAATACCTACTTTTTATTGAGGGGTCTAGAAATACCTACTTCGTATTGAATGGTCTGGAAATACCTACATAGTATAGAGGGGTCTGAAATACCTACTTAGTATTGAGGGGTCTGGAAATACCTACTTTGTATTGAGGGGTCAAGAAATACCTACTTCGTATTGAATGGTCTGGAAATACCTACATAGTATAGAGGGGTCTGAAATACCTACATAGTATTAAGGGGACTGGAAATACCTACTTGGTATTAAGGAGGTCTGAAAAAACCTACTTCGTATTGGGGGGTCTTGAAATACCTACAAAGTATTGAGGGTTCTGGAAATTCCAACTTCGTATTAAGGGGTCTGGAAATACCTACTTCGTATTGAGGGGTCTGTAAATACCTATATATTATTGATGGGTCTGGAAATACCTACTTCGTATTGCGGGGACTGGGAATACCTACTTAGTATTGAGGGGTCTGGCAATACCTACATATTATCGAGGGAGTCTGGAAATACTTACTTTGTAATGATGGGTCTGGAAATACCTACATATTATTGATGGGTCTGAAAATACCTACTTCGTATTGATGGGTCTGGAAATACCTACTTCGTTTTGAGGGATCTGGAAATACCTACATAGTATTGAGGGGGTTTGGAAATACCTACATAGTATTGAGGGGGTCTGGAAATATCTACTTTGTATTGACGGGTCTGGAAATACCTACTTCGTATTGAGGGGTCTGGAAATATCTAAATAGTATTGATGGGTCTGGGAATACCTACTTCGTATTGAGGGGTCTGGAAATACTTACATAGTATAGAGGGGTCTGGAGATACCTACATAGTATTGAGAGTTCTGGAAATTCCTACTTCGTATTAAGGGGTCTGGAAATACCTACATATTATTGATGGGTCTGAAAATACCTACTTCGTATTGCGGGGTCTGGGAATACCTACTTAGTATTGAGAGGTCTGGCAATACCTACATATTATTGAGGGGGTCTGGAAATACTTACTTCGTAAGGATGGGTCTCGAAATACCTACTTCGTATTGAGGGGTCTGGAAATACCTACTTCGTATTGAAGGGGTCTGGAAATACCTACTTCGTATTGAGGGGTCTGGAAATACCTACTTAGTATTGAGGGGTCTGGAAATACCTACATAGTATTGAGGGGGTCTGGAAATACCTACTTCGTATTGAGGGGTCTGGAAATACCTACTTCGTTTTGAGGGGTCAGGAAATACCTAATTCGTATTGAGGGGTCTGGGAATACCTACTTCGTATTGTGGGGTCTGGGAATACCTACTTAGTATTGCGGGGTCTGGAAATACCTACTTAGTATTGAGGGGATCTGGAAATAGCTGTTTTAAGTCTGTGAATGACAGCAGCCTATAACTGTCAGACTGATTGCTTGGTAATAACGTTTAATCCGAACAATCCTTTCAAAACAAATAGTTCAACATGCTAGAAATAACCGAAGAAGATGTGTGACGCTTGTAACAAAACTGTGTTAGAATAAGAGAGACCAGTACAGTAAGAAGTAGTTCAAGCACGAAACAGTAGTGTGAGAAACATTTTTAATATTAGAAACAGGATAGTTAGAAACGGTATTAACGCACAAACACATGAAAGTGAAAAAAAATAAAAATTAAAAAGTGATAAACCTTGGTGAAACAGTAAGAAACAGCACAACAGCTATGAAACAAGAGAAAACAAATTCTAATGTTAATAAACAAGTCACCAATTTAATTTCAATTGATGGAATTTAATTCTGATTTTTAATGACAATGGTTTGTAAAACTGTGTTGCTTTTGTTACAGAAAATATAAATTCCTTTGCCTTTTTGTTTTAGAATAAATGTAATTTTCTTGTGAATTCTGAAACATTTACTTAAAAACTAATCCCACACAGAATCGCCGAAAAAGGCCAAATGTTTGTTGTAATTGTCAATTGGTTTTAATGCAGTCGACGATACCGGACAGAAAAGTGCAACATAAAATGGTGCGCAGCTTCAAACTAAATATATTGTCACGTGTGACCAGGCCCGCGGAATCAATCAGTCGAATTCAAACGGGTCGCCCCTGGGTATGCGTGAGGCGTTGGGGGCGTTCTCCACCATCTTCTTCAGGGTCTTGTAATCGAGGCGGCCCCCGAACATGTTCACCAGCCTACCTTTGGAGTAGAGCTTGAAGGCCGGCATGGCGGTGACCATCTCCTCGCTGCACAACTCAGGCTCGGTGGTGCAGTCCACGGCGGCGAACGCCTGACCCTCCCTGTTGGTGACCAGCGACGTCTTGAGAAAGTGCGGCTTCATCTGCTGGCACATCGGGCAGTTCGGGTCGTAGAACATGACCAGGGCGATGCTCTTCTCGCTCAGGAAGTCCCGGAAATTGCTCGACAGTAGACCGGTGATCCGAGACGACCCGATGAACTTATCTTTACCTCTCTTAGGTGGCGCCATCTCGTGTCGCTTCGACGGATGATGTGATTTGTAAACAAAATTTCAAAATGTTTTGATAACCAGGACCGATGTTACCTGACTAGAAGCGATATCAAATACTTAGCTGGCGAATATCTTGTATTATTGTATTTCCAGACAAGGTGAAGACGTTCGTTGATGTTTATGAGGAACCAATAAGCACTTCCTCTTGTACGTGTGACGAAAACACAAGAACTATTTCGTCACAAAAAACTTGCGGTAGTTTGAACACCGACAACTTCCGTTTAATAATTATGCGCTTACGATTAAGAAATGAAATCTATAGATTCTATATTAATAAAGTTTCCACGAAAACTCGTCTACAGAAAGTATATCTACTGACATTACGTCGTCTAGCACAACTCGTCTAACGATGCTACGTCTACCGACACTTCTTCAAATGCGAGAATTCCTCTACCGACTATTCGTCTACCGCGACAGTTCGTCGTCTACCAGAGAATAAATCTACCTTGAATGTTCGTCTACCGCGACATTTCTAGCAGACATTTCGTCTACCACGACATTTCGTCTACCATACAATTCGTCTACAGCGACAGTTCGTCTACCAGACAATTCGTCTACCGCGACCGTTCGTCTACCAGACAATTCGTCGAAAGCGACAGTTCATCTTCCAGAGATTTTGTCTTCCGCGACAGTTCGTCTACAAGGCATTTAGTCTACCGCGACAGTTCGTCTACCAGACCGCAAAAAAAGCGACAGTTCGTCTACCAGATAATCAGTCTTCCGCGACAGTTCGTCTACCAGACATTTAGTCTACCGCGACAGTTCGTCTACCAGACCGCAACAAAAGCGACAGTTCGTCTACCAGACATTTCGTCTACCGCGACAGTTCGTCTACAAGACAATTCACCTACTGCGACATTTCGTCTACCGCGACATTTCGTCTACCAGACATTTCGTCTACCGCGACAGTTCGTCTACCGCGACAGTTAATCCACCAGACATTTAGTTATCGCGACCGTTCGTCTACCAGACATTTCGTCTACTGCGACCGTTCGTCTACCAGACATTTCGTCTACTGCGACAGTTCGTCTACCAGACATTTCGTCTACCGCGACAGTTCTTCTACAAGACACTTCACCTACTGCGACATTTCGTCTATCGCGACCGTTCGTCTACCAGACATTTCATCTACCGCGACAGTTCTTCTACCAGACATTTCGTCTACCGTACCGCGACAGTTCGTCTACAAGACACTTCACCTACTGCGACATTTCGTCTACCGAAAATTTCGTCTACCGCGACAGCTAGTCTACCAGACATTTTGTCTACCGCCACAGTTCGTCTACCAGACAATTAGTCTACCGCGACAGTTCGTCTACCGGACAATTAGTCTACCGCGACAGTTCGTCGACCACACAATTAGTCTACCGCGACAGTTCGTCTACCAGACATTTAGTCTATCGCGACCGTTCGTCTGCCAGACATTTCGTCTACCAAAAATTTCGTCTACCGCGACAGTTCGTCTACCAGAAAATTCGTCTAAAGAGACAGTTCGTCTACCAGACATTTCATCTACCGCGACAGTTCGTCTACAAGACAATTCACCTACTGCGACATTTCGTCTACCGAGACAGTTCGTCTACCAGACTTTTCGTCTACCGCGACATTTCGTCTACTAGACATTTCGTCTACCGCGACAGTTCTTCTACCAGACGATTCGTCTACCGCGACAGTTAATCCACCAGAAATTTAGTCTATCGCGACCGTTCGTCTACCAGACATTTCGTCTACCGCGACAGTTCGTCTACCGAAAATTTGGTCTACCGCGACAGTTCGTCTACCAGACAATTAGTCTACCGCGACAGTTCGTCTACCGGACAATTAGTCTACCGCGACAGTTGGTCTACCAGACATTTAGTCTATCGCGACCGTTCGTCTACCAGACATTTCGTCTACCGCGACAGTTCTTCTACCAGACATTTCGTCTACCGCGAAAGTTCGTCTACAAGACACTTCGCCTATTGCGACATTTCGTCTACCAAAAATTTTGTCTACCGCGACAGTTCGTCTACCGGACAATTAGTCTACCGCGACAGTTCGTCTACCGCACAATTAGTCTACCGCGACCGTTCGTCTACCAGACATTTCGTCTACCGCGACAGTTCGTCTACCGAAAATTTGGTCTACCGCGACAGTTCGTCTACCAGACAATTAGTCTACCGCGACAGTTCGTCTACCGGACAATTAGTCTACCGCGACAGTTGGTCTACCAGACATTTAGTCTATCGCGACCGTTCGTCTACCAGACATTTCGTCTACCGCGACAGTTCGTCTACCAGACCTTTCGTTTACCGCGAAAGTTCGTCTACAAGACACTTCGCCTATTGCGACATTTCGTCTACCAAAAATGTTGTCTACCGCGATAGTTCGTCTACCGGACAATTAGTCTACCGCGACAGTTCGTCTACCGCACAATTAGTCTACCGCGACAGTTCGTCTACCGGACAATTAGTCTACCGCGACAGTTCGTCTACCATACATTTAGTCTATCGCGACCGTTCGTCTACCAGACATTTCGTCTACCGCAACAGTTCGTCTACCAGACATTTCGTCTACCGCGAAAGTTCGTCTACAAGACACTTCGCCTATTGCGACATTTCGTCTACCAAAAATTTTGTCTACCGCGACAGTTCGTCTACCCGACAATTAGTCTACCGCGACAGTTCGTCTACCAGACAATTAGTCTACCGCGACAGTTCGTCTACCAGACAATTAGTCTACCGCGACAGTTCGTCTACCGGACAAATAGTCTACCGCGACAGTTCGTCTACCGGACAATTAGTCTACCGCGACAGTTCGTCTACCAGACAATTAGTCTACCGCGACAGTTAATACACCAGAAATTTTGTCTATCGCGACCGTTCGTCTACCAGACATTTCGTCTACCGCGACAGTTCGTCTACCGGACAATTAGTCTACCGCGACAGTTCGTCTACCAGACATTTAGTCTATCGCGACCGTTCTTCTACCAGACATTTCGTCTACCGCGACAGTTCGTCTACCGGACAATTAGTCTACCGCGACAGTTCGTCTACCGGACAATTAGTCTACCGCGACAGTTCGTCTACCAGACAATTAGTCTACCGCGACAGTTCGTCTTCGGGTCTAACGCGATAGAATTAATCTACCGCGACAGTGTGGTTGACAAACATTTGTAGACGTTTTGAAAGAAAGTTTTGAGACGTTTATGAAGTAAAAGAATTGATAAAATATGGATTATAAAATAAGATTGGTTAGATTAACTAGAACAGAGGCTTGAATCACTAAACCTGAAATGCTCGCCAATTGATCACTGGTGGAGAACTAGTGTACTAATGAAAACTCAACCCAAGTTGTAAAACGGGAAGAACTTTTTTTTTATTAAAGAGAGAGAAAGAAAAAAAAGTGTATTATTTGTTATTGTTTTTTTTTTGGTGTCGGCAATCTACGGCACGCTTGCCAAGCCTGGCTTCTAGGCGATTTTTAATGGCACACAGAAGAGACACGAAAAAGGCAATTTCAAGTCTCTTAAACAAGAAACAGAATGCTAGAGATGGCTAGATTACATACAGCACAAATTTTACATATATTATAAGACGGTTGCTAGATAATATTCAACAAAATATTTCCAGTTATTAAATGACGGTGGATAGAGTATATAGGCCTACAACACAAACTTTTCAGATATAAGACTGTGGCTAGATTATGCTCAACAAAATATTTCCAGTTATTAAATGACGGTGGTTATAGTAGACTATATACAACACAAACTTACCAGCTACTATAAAGACTGTTGATAAATTATGTACAATCATCGTTTTCCTGCTGTTATACTGTATGGCAGATAAACAAGATTTTAACTTCATAACTAAGGAGAGACTATCTTTTTCCGCGTGGTTTCGGCCACGTCCTAAAGACGGAAGACATCTCCAAAAAAAATAAAAAGTCCGGGAATCTAGTAATACGGAGGTCTTCTGCTGGTGTAGGCTTACATGTTTTGTTTGTTTTGATCCCCAAAAGGCAAGTGACCCCGATTACGTTGGCAATATCAGGAAAGACCTTTTTTTTTTTTTTTATAAATGACAACTACAGTTGCTTGTTGTAGATTTTTTCATCTTAGTACTAATCTTCCGGCGTAACGGGCGTAACAATGTTCAGGAGTGAACGAAGGGAAGGAGGGGAGGGGGGGGACACTAAGGTTCTGTTCGGATGCCAGTCACCACCCAGCACGCCCAAGGCGTGTAACTTTTTTTTTCCCACTGCGGAATTCCCCTCGTATCATTATCGTAGTAGCTCGCCCGAATACCTAAAATGTCGCCCGGTAGCAGAAATCTTATACTATAGGTATGGGCATCCAGGCACCAGGACGGGATTGAGGTGGGAGCGCTGCGCTCGTTGCTTTCTCCCCACCGAACTTCGGGGCCTCTAAGCGGTACAATAAGTCTCGGACGCGCAGCAAGGGGCTGATCCAATTACCAGGTCAGTCCAACAAAACAATTAAGCGCTTGATGACAAGTTTTAAACCTGAATCAATCCGTTGGTTTTAACTGCGTGTGACAGAAATGCATATCCATGGAAGTCCCAAATATAGACCTACCTTTATAAATCAATAAATGTACAGAGCAATATTTGATAAGCTCTGTAATATATTATCCAATAAGTTATCTTACAATAATAACCTAATTAAGGGCACGGTGGCCGTGCGGCAGTGCGGTCGGCTGGCGTACCGAAGGTCCTGGGTTCAAATCCTGATGCAGGCTAGGATTTTTTTCCCGGGTCTAGATGGTGTCCATGAGTCTACCCAGCTCTGATGGGTACTTGACCTTAGTTGGGGTAAAGTAAACGCGGCTGAGCATAGCGCTTGGCCACACAATCACCTAGTATCCGGTGGCCACAGAAACTGGCAAAAGCTGCTTCACCGGCCCTATGGATCAACTTGGTCAGGAAACTTTTTTTTTTTTAAATTACCTAATAATAGGAATTGACTTAGTAACACTTCATGTACCAACGCATAGACATAGATAGCCTTCGTTTTGTTTGATCCATGAGACTTTTTTAATGAGAACTGTCCACGATTAAGTAGCAGATAATCTATGATTAAGTAGCAGCTGATCTACGATTAAGTAGCAGATAATCTATGATTAAGTAGCAGATAATCTATGATTAAGTAGCAGATCATCTATGATTAAGTAGCAGATCATCTATGATTAAGTAGCAGATCATCTATGATTAAGTAGCAGATCATCTATGATTAAGTAGCAGATAATCTATGATTAAGTAGCAGATAATCTATGATTAAGTAGCAGATAATCTATGATTAAGCAGCAGATAATCTATGATTAAGCAGCAGATAATCTATGATTAAGTAGCAGATAATCTATGATTAAGTAGCAGATAATCTATGATTAAGTAGCAGATAATCTATGATTAAGTAGCAGATTAAGTAGCAGATAATCTATGATTTCAAGCTCGCAAGGATGGGGTATGGGAGAGGGCTATAACGCATTTTTAAAAAAAAAGGCGGGGGGGGGGGCGGAATTGCGCATTGTAGTACGCCAACCAAACGTTCGGCCACCGTAACCTATAAAAAAAAAAAACTTCTGATGTAGCATGTTTAAAAAAAAATGTATCTATGGCAAAACTCAGGACGGCAGAATAATGTTCATAAATGAATAGTGCAGTAATAGTCAATTTCATCAAACAATATGGTACATTAAATGAATTAAAACAAATATGTGTACTCTATGATTTAATCATCCCCGTCTTTAAAATAGTTTAATTCCTCCCCCCCCCCCCCCTAAAGCCCAGTAAACGAAAGGTGCGTTATTCCTGAAAGTTAAGGGGGCGGGGGGAGGTATTTTCTTCTAACTTGTGCACTATGCACACATAATTATAAGGGGGGGGGAAGGCTTCTGGTAATTTGGTGTTAGTTAACATTGACAAAATTACAAAGCGTATTCAGCACATAAAGTTACTGTGGGAGTAACACTTATCCACTCCTCTATTACAGGGGTCGGGAACCTTTTTGTCTGAGAGAGCCATGGATACCACATATTTTGAAAAGTAATTCTGTGAGAGACATACATTATGTTTAAAACTAAAAATGTGCATTTGGACGTAAGGCAAGAGTTATTTCACTTTAATTACAATGAATGCAGGGTTGCTATTTTTCTGTCTTTTAGGTCAGCGGAGTTTATCTTCTTTACCACTGACGCTGAGCTGCAGTAGACTTTAGCTCATTATATAAGTATCAATAATAAAATGTAAAATTAGATTCATGAAATATAATTCCCTCACCCTCAAAAAAATATATACAAAAATTATTGTTAACAATTAAAATTGGCTTAAAGTAAAAAAAAAAAAAAAGTTAAATCCTAAATTTGGAAAAAAAAATGGTGGAGTGTAACATGATAGGGGAGGGGGGGGGGGGTACAGTGGCTACACAAATGACTCTATGCGACTGAATTACGGCTACGCTATAAACATCATAATGTAAGGCAGGGGTTTCAAACACGCGGTCCGCATGCGGCCCACCAAGTGGATTTATGTGGCCCGCTAGAAAGCTTACAAAAAAAAAGTACTATTCGTGAAATTCAGACAGCCAATACTGATACTGACTGATACACATCAAATTTTATTGCTAATTATATATATGTGACATATCGATTACTAGTGATAAGATAAGTAGTTAAAATGAGATTAACCAAAATGAGTTAAGATGTATAAAGGGTTTTCAGTTTACTAGGGTCGGATTGTTGGGGTTGGGGGTGCGGCCATAGGCACATCTCTTAAGTGATAAAATGGCACATGACTTCATCTGAGTTTGAGACCCCTTGGCTACAACAATGGCTCTATGCCACTGATCTATGGCTACGATATAAACATCCCAATGTAAAGTAACCTAATGTAAGATAGTAAACTAATACAAGAGGGTCTTACCTTTCCAGTATCTAGGAAAATGTGAAAGGAAGATTCAGTTTTATTTACGTTCGCTTCTTGGTCGGGCACGGCGGATCCACCTGGCCTTTGACGATGATCTTCTCTTTCATGGTGGCGCCTGCGTCCAGGAACTCCCCCAGGCGGATGTAGTCTAGCGGGAAATCGCGGTGGCTGACGTAGGTCCCCTTCGTGTACAGCTGGAACGTCGGCAGGCGGGTGACGCCCTCCCTCTTGCACAGGTCCACCTCCTCGGTGCAGTCGACGGCCGCGTAGGCGTGGCCCTCGCGCCGCATCAGCTTGGCTGCCCTGATGTAGTGCGGCCTGTTCCTCAGACAGTTCGGGCAGGTCGGGTTGTAGAACATGATCATGGCCGACTGCAGTTCGTTCAGGTACTCGTAGAAATTGCACTCGATGAGGCCCATGACCCTATCAGACCGGACAAATTTATCTGGCGCCGGGGGGATCTTTTTTGGAGCCATTGACAGCGATTACGTCAAAACAATCAGATCGAAAATATAGTTTAAAGTGTAAAGCAAACTAAACACAATGATTACTCCCTTTATACGTTATTAATAAGACAATGCCCGGTGATGTATCATTGGAAAATTGCTGTCAATGATTCGATATAGATCTAGGTAAGATTTTTATTATTCAAGCTATATATTTGTAATATTCTTCTTGTCAACAGAGGGAAACCATTATGCCGTACGCACAGCTTGCTGACGTTTAAAACGTGTAAATTGCGTCATGTCACATGACACGGCGAAGCTAAAAAGTTGAATTCATGAATGGAGGAGAAGAGAAAAAAAAAGAAATACCTTTAAAACAACGGGGTTATGAATGAGGCAATGCTTTAAAGAAACGTATTTATTTAAATTAAATTTAGTTATGTGGAGAAAGGGAGGGTTGCTGAGGGACTAGGAATTATAAGCTTACAGACTTTCCCGTCTAGCTAGATAGAAAATTACGTCAAATAGGCCCAAAACTCATGCAGGGCGGCAAGCATTGGTCGGCGGCAGGGCTAGAAACCCGGGGCGTTTTGTTGACCGTCCGTTGAACGGCTGGGTCCTTACATCCATATAGACATCTATATGAACACCAAGATCGCACTGAGCATGCTCAATATAATAGCATGAAGAGAAGCGCAATATTAATAAGAATGGTAATTTTTTATAGCGCTTCTATCCATGCTGTAAAATTTAGCATGCTCAGTGCGCTCTGGGTGTGAATAGCAGTAGCAAATATATTAATATGTAACTTAAATGTAAGGCACACAGCCACAGCCAAAGAGAAAAGTCTTTAAGCTTTTTTTAAAAGACTCCTTTGTAGTCTTTTAGTGGGGTTGGATAGTTCACACACTTCGCAAACCAGCAAATAACATTACAGGGCAGGTATTGGAATGGAATCCCCAAGGGAAAAGGAAGAGGGGCCGCCCAAGAAACACATGGAGGCGTGGTCTGGAAGCCGAAACCACCAAGATTGGTTTCAGCTGGAACCAGCTATAGAGGATGGCCCAGGATTGGAGAATCTGGAAAATTGTTGTTGGTGGCCCATACTCCGACAGGGGTTGACGGACGTAAGTAAGAAGTAAAAAGTAGCCTATCAGATTCTCTCAGTGTCTGAGGTATGCTGTTCCATAAAGAAGGCGCCACAGATTCAAATAAGCGCACTCCTAGGTAGACTTCTTTTTGTCTCCAGACACACTGGGAGTTTTAATACCCACCATCATCTGTAGGGCGTCTAGAAGTTTCATTCCACAAAACTTGGAGTTCGATGGCTCGTCCCTTCCACCAAACAATGGTTTCGTTATGTTGATTTTTTTTTATTTTCTCTGTTAAAACAGTTCTGAACATTTACCGCCTAAATCGAAATAAGAATATTTTGTTTTCTCGTCAATTTGAGCTCCCACATTTTAGATTATTTAAACACTTGAATCATGCATTGAAAAACTTGAATTACAAACGTATACGATATTTACACTGAGCTATATATATATATATATATATATATATAGGTATATTTACTACTAGACTAGACATACAATTAGTTTTTGGTCAATTTATATTTTTAAAATAGGCCTAAGTTGTTGAAATACGGGTTGAAATCTAATGTTAATTCTAGCCTTCCTTCCTTTCCCTCTACGCTTAGTGTTATCCACCAGCTAGTTATTAACTTATAATTAGCGCATCGACTACCGTACTCTTTGTAACCCTCGCTGAAGTGGCCAGGTAGATCATCGCCGCTCGCGAGTCAGGCCAAGTTGTAATCCGAAACGTTCTAATGCGAGAATATCATTATATTTAGAAGTAGGCTGGGCTATTATAAAGTGTAGAACATAGAAATACATTTTAGACAATGGCTGGAATGATTTTTACCATTCTTTTAAAAAAGTATACACTTTGATAATAATTATTAGCAAAAAGTTTAACACTTTTATAGTTCTAAATAAAGATTATACCTATAAAAATTCCTTTATAACCTACAGTTAACTTATAACTTTTTGAAAATATAATGTAAACTTTAAACAAATTCTTTTATAATCTAAATGAATAACATCTCTCAATATAATTTAAAAAATTGGAATCTCACTTTGAGTATGTCTTTTCAGTGATTTTAACCCAGAAAAGTGCCAACTTAGTATTCAAGAAAAGAAACAAATAATTACACACTACCTAGCCCAAACTAATAATCCAAAGTACTTAGTGGTAATAATAAATGATAAGTTATCTTGGAATTCACATATTGATGAAGTA
The DNA here is from genome assembly GCA_949126835.1 of Anisus vortex. Lineage (NCBI taxonomy): Eukaryota > Metazoa > Mollusca > Gastropoda > Planorbidae > Anisus > Anisus vortex. Next base: position 50,421,718 of record OX421495.1, on the reverse strand, counting down.
ATTACAAAATCAAACAGAATACTTGGCCCTAAAAAAAAAGGAATATAAAATTAAAATGCTATCTCACATTAGTTAGACCTATACTGTATTAGAATATGCATGATCTGTATTAGATTAATCAACAGTAAAAAATTAATACCAATTGAGAAAAGAGCTGAAAGGTTCATTACTAGCGAATATTCACAACTGACAAGAGTAATACCAATAGTTCAATCACTAGACTCTAGTGACTAGACCTAGAAACACTAGAGGACAGAATGGCAAAGAGTAAAGTAGGCATTACACTCTAATATATACAGCACAATAACAATCTGTTGCAATGATCAGATAAACATATGCATATAAGTACTCTTTCTTCCTGAGTGGCATCCGGGCAGGGAATGGGTTACCTGAACAAACCAGAAAAACCACTAACTTAACATCATTTAGGACACTCATCAAAAATGCAAGAAAAGACCATGGATGAGCGTAGGACGTAATAAATTTCGTTATAGAAGCAACGTCTGTCATATATTTAATAAGATTAAATTCTGCCACTAAAAGTCATTGCTGTACAAATTTGCCAATTTTACTATTGTAACACTTTAAAGAAAGTAACCAAAATATTAAAAAAATTCAATAAACATCAAAATATTATAATAATTTATTATTATTTATTGAAAATAATAAATTATGAAAAAAAATCAACAAAACCATCAACAATACAAGTAATTTAAATAAACACAACAATTCATTTAGTCCATGAGTCAACAATAGTTTTGATTTTTTGTTTAACCCTTTAAACATCCTGTAGTTATTCATGAAACAAGCGAAATCTCAAAACTCATCACAAAAAAAAGGTCATCGACCAACATTACACTGAAGTTGGTTTAAAGAATCTTCTCACAGTGAAATCTACAGTCCCCAAAAAACAGAAGTAGGACTGGTGAGAAAAAACAAAAACAAGAACAAATTCCAATACTCCATTGATATTCTGGTGAAAACTGGGACATGGTCCCACTCACACCAATTGGTCCTCGGAGTGATGGGCTCCTAATTTAGCTGATGCCTTTATCAGCTTTGATGGGTTTTCAACAATGGTTAGGGCGGAAAATGTTTTGGAATAATTAATATTCTATCAAAATGGCGTCCAAGTGGCTAAAGCTGAAATCAAACAACCGAAATTTATAAATAAAAAAGAAAAGAAATAAAAGAAAGAAGAGAAATAAAAGAAGAGAAAAGAAAGGAGAGAAAAGAAAGGAGAGAAAAGAAAGGAGAGAAAAGAAAGGAGAGAAAAGAAAGGAGAGAAAGGAAAGGAGAGAAAAGAAAGGAGAGAAAAGGAAGAGAAAAGAAAGAGAAAAGAAAGGAGAGAAAAGAAAGAGAAAAGAAAGGAGAGAAAAGAAAGAGAAAAGAAAGGAGAGATAAGAAAGAGAAAAGAAGGGAGAGAAAAGAAAGGAGAGAAAAGAAAGGAGAGAAAAGAAAGGAGAGAAAAGAAAGGAGAGAAAAGAAAGGAGAGAAAAGAAAGGAGAGAAAAGAAAGGAGAGAAAAGAAAGGAGAGAAAAGAAAGGAGAGAAAAGAAAGGAGAGAAAAGAAAGGAGAGAAAAGAAAGAGAAAAGAAAGGAGAGAAAAGAAAGGAGAGAAAAGAAAGGAGAGAAAAGAAAGAGAAAAGAAAGGAGAGATAAGAAAGAGAAAAGAAGGGAGAGAAAAGAAAGGAGAGAAAAGAAAGGAGAGAAAAGAAAGGAGAGAAAAGAAAGAGAAAAGAAAGGAGAGAAAAGAAAGGAGAGAAAAGAAAGGAGAGAAAAGAAAGGAGATAAAAGAAAGGAGATAAAAGAATTGAGAGAAAAGAAAGGAGAGAAAAGAAAGGAGAGAAAAGAAAGGAGAGAAAAGAAAGGAGAGAAAAGAAAGGAGAGAAAAGAAAGGAGAGAAAAGAATTGAGAGAAAAGAAAGGAGAGAAAAGAAAGGAGAGAAAAGAAAGGAGAAAAAAACAGTGTTATCCAAAACACCTGGTCAGGAAAAGCACACAAAATTAATTCATCAACCTAGTGATATTTTGAGTTCTGTTTAATAAAGTGACATTTGAATAACTTAACATCTCATTTTTTGTTGTAATTATCACTGTCAGTAAGAGTTGCTTAGGTAATGAGACTGTTGTGGTTTTTATAATGTGTTTGACTTGACCTCAGATGTCACAGCTGGTAAGGGAATGACGGGAGCCGAAATGGCTAACGTCAAACAAAAGCTATCCATGCCACCAACAGATGATTCTTTGTCTTAACTCAGATAAAACTTGGCAATAAGGCAGAAATGGTCAGAGGGAAAAACTGTATTGGGCATTCGCCCACTTCTTCGAATATCTCCAGTGGTCAGTAATCTATACCTGGCCAGAAGTTCTAAAGATTCCAGCGCGGAGTCTTCCGCCTGGCGCTGATTCGGTTTTACTTTAGCCTCTTTCTTTCTCCCGCCGCTGGAGTAGAAAATATAGTCCACGGTCGCCAAGGATCTCTCGTGCTGACTCGTGACCTCGGTCAGCTGACGGCCGTGCTTGTCCACAAAGGAGTGCGGGTACACTGACTTGAAGTCCATGTCGTGGTACACCTTGCCAGAGTTTTTCAGCACCCTGTTGTCAGGGAGATGTAAGGAGGTGTACCGCTGCCTCAGGAGATGGGTGTACTGACAAGTCTGGCTGATCTCGAGCCCTTTCGGCATCACCTCCTTGCCGATTGGCGGAGCCCACCCGTCGGTCTGACCCTCTTTCTGACCGCAGAGCAGCTTTGACAGGCACTTCTCATATTTTAAATAGCCAGTTGTGATGAATTTGTACAAGTCGCAGAAGGGTTCAGTGTTGAAGTCTCCGCACAAGATGATTGGGCAGTACGCCGAATGGGCCTTTGGAGATTTAGGGTCCGACCCAACGCCTTTATCGTGGGTCGGTCCTGGCCGCACAGTTGCAACTCCGGTTGAGCTTGACGATGCTCTTCCGTGAGCACCTCCCTCAGCTCTTTTCTCTAAATATGCGTGCTTGTCAATCTCGGCCAGAAAGAGCATCAGCTGTGCAAGCTTCACGTCGCCCCTCTTTGGGTTAAACAGGAGGTGGGTCGTGGCCACGCAAATTTGGGGCACCGGTACCTTGCAGCCCTGCGGAGTCGGCTGCAGCAGCAGGATGACGCCAATGTTGTCCCGGTCCAGCAGACCGCCTTTTTTAAAATCCACTTGCACAAATTTGATCTTCTTGAACTTGTCACCTTTGAACAGCACGGCACATCCGTCGGGCTTGGCTTTACTCTTGCGTTGATAGACATGCTGATACCCTGAGTGATCAAATAAAATGATGGAAAGTTATATATATATATTTATTATTTTATATACTCATGTATAGGTCGCACAACAAGTTTTGGGCTATCCAAGTTACATTATATACTTGACCCGCACCTAGTAATTTTTGGGAGTTAAACTGCTTACTCAACTTACTGACATGAAAGTTCTAAAAAAAAAAAAAAGAATTCCTAACATAAAAGTTACTAAATTTACGTTTGGCGTTTTTTTTTTCAGTTTTCTTGGGATGCTAAACATTGCCATAGTAGGCAATAGGCCTATAGTTAAAATTTGGTAAAAAAAAAAGTGCATGCTTAACTACTACAAGCTTAGGAGTATATTATAGATAGGCTATAGGGTATATATATTTCCAATTTCTCCCATATCGTAATTTGCGATCTACTGGCATTTAAAAGATATTGTACATATTTTCTCTTGTTTTTTTTTTACAGACAAAAAATTTTTAGGAGAATAACAATTACGGTAAGTTAGTTTGTTTTGGTAACTTTCATTGCAAGACATAAAGATAGCATGTACCATGTCTCTCGAAAGGTTCTTTCAAATTATTCAGCCAATGACTTTCTTGAACTTCTTGTAAACAAACAATCTAAAACCAAGAAATTGCAATTTAAAAACAAACGTAACAAGTAATATAATGTTTTGATATATAAGATCAGTGCTTCTTTTGTGACGGTACTCACCGGTACGATGTACTGACACCTTTTTCAATGTGGGTAAAAAAATTTTACTTTTCTTGTATTTTAACGTTTATTATTAATTTATTATATTATTAATTTGTTAAAATTGAATTATTTTATAATTGCGCGTAAAAAAAAATTAAAATATAAAATGCGAAACTGCTTTAAAAGTTAGGCAATCCATCACTGAGTACCGGCACCTATTTTTTTAACAAAAAAGCAGTGTATAAGATATTTAAAAAATTAACTTTAAAAATGTGAATTAATAGATTTTAAAAAACTGTATTTTGTTAACATATTAACTGGAAGGATATAGAAAAGACAACCCAGGATAGAGGACTCAGGAGATTTATAGTTGGTAACCCAGGCCCCAATAGGGGTGAAGGGTAGTAAATAATTAAGTAGACACTAGTTTACAGGTGCAACACTGTGTCCAACAGCTTTCACTTTATGGTGAGAAACATGGGATCATGTCTACCCATTGATGAGCTTTAAAACTGAGAATTCAAAAATAAAAAATTCTTAAGCTTGGTGGCACTGTGGCCGAACAGCAGCATGTTTGGCTGGCACTGGTCAAGGCTAGGATTTGTTTCTAGGTCAGGAGGGTGTCCATGAGTCTACCCAGCTCTGATGGGTACCTGACATTAGTTGGGCCTTGTGCTGGCCACACTATTCGCTAGTACAGAGGTCGGCAACCTACAGAACGTGTGCCAGACATGGCACACTGGACAATTTTCAATGGCACACAGAAGAAACCCCCCAAACAAAGTTTTCTACAAGAAATTGAGCGCTACAACAGGATGACTTTTTGACTGTTGGCATGCTGAATAAATTAGAAATCCTAATTCAGCACACTTATTATCAAAAGATTGCGACCCCTGCCCTAGTATGCTGTGGCCACAGAAACTGGTGAATGCTGCTTCCCCTGACATATTTGATTTATAGAATGGGCCTAGAGTGTAAATTTTAGTTCTCCGATAAAAGCAATATACTCACTTTAGCATTGTAGGGGATTATCTAGCACTATACTCACATCAGCATTGTGGGAGACCACAGAATAGGTATAGAACAGAATGCGCAATCGCATATTTTTCGGTTTCCGGAAATAATACAGACGCCATACTGTTTAAACGCAGCGGTCCTGGTTACACTATATATTGATGCTTATTTACAATATCTTTTTCATCAAATCTACAAATTCGAAAACCCAAAGCTAATATTTTAGGCAAAGGTTACAAAAACTGTTGTGTAATAAACTGCAACAATGATGCGAAAACGATTGATTATCGAACCGAGCGACGCCTAGGCCTAGGCTATCTTTTCAAATATCGGTACCGGGGGTAATATAATTTTACATAATATAGGCCTAATCCTATAATGTTGAAAAGAAAATGGGTAATTAAGTCAAAATTATATAAAAGTAAGCCTGTAATGGAATATAATATAGGCCCTATATATAGGCTATTGTATATATTTATGGTACGCCTAGATATCCTTTCTCATTTTACTATAGTAGCGTCTCTAGCGACCGCTGCCTTGCGTCGAAAAAAAATGGCGGAATCGAGCTTCACTATTAGTGACTGCGCATATAGGGATTGCGCATTCTGTTCTATACCTATTCTGTGTGGGAGACTATCTAGCACTATACTCACATCAGCATTGTGGGAGATTATCTAGCACTATACTCACATCAGCATTGTGGGAGATTATCTGAGCACTATACTCACATCAGCATTGTGGGAGATTATCTAGCACTATACTCACATCAGCATTGTGGGAGATTATCTAGCACTATACTCACATCAGCATTGTGAGAGATTATCTAGCACTATACTCACATCAGCATTGTGGGAGATTATCTAGCACTATACTCACATCAGCATTGTAGGAAATTATCTAGCACTATACTCACATCAGCATTGTAGGAAATTATCTTGCACTATACTCACATCAGCATTGTAGGAAATTATCTAGCACTATACTCACATCAGCATTGTAGGAAATTATCTGTCACTATACTCACATCAGCATTGTAGGAAATTATCTTGCACTATACTCACATCAGCATTGTAGGAAATTATCTAGCACTATACTCACATCAGCATTGTAGGAAATTATCTTGCACTATACTCACATCAGCATTGTAGGAAATTATCTAGCACTATACTCACATCAGCATTGTAGGAAATTATCTGTCACTATACTCACATCAGCATTGTGGGAGATTATCTGAGCACTATACTCACATCAGCATTGTGGGAAATTATCTAGCACTATACTCACATCAGCATTGTGGGAGATTATCTGAGCACTATACTCACATCAGCATTGTGGGAGATTATCTAGCACTATACTCACATCAGCATTGTGAGTAATTATCTAGCACTATACTCACATCAGCATTGTAGGAAATTATCTAGCACTATACTCACATCAGCATTGTGGGAGATTATCTGAGCACTATACTCACATCAGCATTGTGGGAGATTATCTGAGCACTATACTCACATCAGCATTGTGGGAGATTATCTAGCACTATACTCACATCACCATTGTGGGAGATTATCTAGCACTATACTCACATCAGCATTATGGGAGATTATCTAGCACTATACTCACATCAGCATTGTGAGAGATTATCTAGCACTATACTCACATCAGCATTGTGGGAGCTTATCTGAGCACTATACTCACATCAGCATTGTGGGAGATTATCTAGCACTATACTCACATCAGCATTGTGGGAGATTATCTAGCACTATACTCACATCAGCATTGTGGGAGATTATCTAGCACTATACTCACATCAGCATTGTGAGAGCTTATCTGAGCACTATACTCACATCAGCATTGTGGGAGATTATCTGAGCACTATACTCACATCAGCATTGTGGGAGCTTATCTGAGCACTATACTCACATCAGCATTGTGGGAGATTATCTAGCACTATACTCACATCAGCATTGTGGGAACTTATCTGAGCACTATACTCACATCAGCATTGTGGGAGATTATCTGAGCACTATACTCACATCAGCATTGTGGGAGCTTATCTGAGCACTATACTCACATCAGCATTGTGGGAGATTATCTAGCACTATACTCACACCAGCATTGTGGGAGCTTATCTGAGCACTATACTCACATCAGCATTGTGGGAGCTTATCTGAGCACTATACTCACATCAGCATTGTGGGAGATTATCTAGCACTATACTCACATCAGCATTGTGGGAGATTATCTAGCACTATACTCACATCAGCATTGTGGGAGATTATCTAGCACTATACTCACATCAGCATTGTGAGAGCTTATCTGAGCACTATACTCACATCAGCATTGTGAGAGATTATCTAGCACTATACTCACATCAGCATTGTGGGAGCTTATCTGAGCACTATACTCACATCAGCATTGTGGGAGATTATCTAGCACTATACTCACATCAGCATTGTGGGAGATTATCTAGCACTATACTCACATCAGCATTGTGGGAGATTATCTAGCACTATACTCACATCAGCATTGTTAGAGCTTATCTGAGCACTATACTCACATCAGCATTGTGGGAGATTATCTGAGCAATCAAGGCTGGCCCTCGAAACTCCCAGGCCAGGTGCCTGGGCTCACACCTGCTGTACAGGTATATGTTCTGGTCCAGGTACTCCTGGGCCAGTATGTTGTAGGTCATCAGGGTGAACTCCATTCCTCTGGCACGCCTGGAGTCCACAGTCTTCAGCACATCCCATTTCCTCAGCTTACTGTTCACTTCTGGCAAATTGAGAAATGGTTAAAAAAAAAATCTTAATCATCAGTTATAAAATATAACAGTATGTTGGCTAACAGTAATAACAAATAACAGTATATAATAACAAATGAAATAATCAGCCTTGAATACATATTACTGGATATACTAATAAAATAAAATTTTAAAAAACTTTTTATGTAAGGTGATAAAGCAACAACCTGTATTCCTGAAAACAAAATGTCTGCCTAAACTGATCAAGTGGCATCTGGGCAAGGAATGGGTTACCTCAACAAATCATGAAAACCAGTAACAACATTATTTCAAACACTAATCAAAATGCAATGACTAAACTGAAACTCGGATAAGAATAAAACATGATGATCTTCTTTAAAAAAGGAGGGGCCACAACATATAAGTGCTATCTATCCATTTACTTTAATCTTTTTAAACAGTAATTGATTTTTTTTAATATAAAGAATTTTTTTAAATTTTATTTATATTTTATGATATGGTTTATATAGTTATACCTAATAATAATAAATTTTAACCAGGGTTAAATCCATTAATTCATTTTTTACTGTACAGAAAAGTAAAGTATCCCATATTGATCATAGGACCGGTGAAACAGCGTTCACCAGTTTCTGTGACCACAACATACTAGGGGATGTGTAACCAACAAGATGCCCAGCCGCCTTTACTTTACCCCAACTAAAGTCAGGTACCCATCAGAACTGGGTAGACTCAGGGTCACCCTCCAGTCCCGGGAACAAATTCTAGCCTTAACAAGGATTCAAACCCAGAATCTTCAGAACGCCAGTCAAACACGCTGCCCACTGTGCCCCATTATTACAGTAAAACCTTATCTTAAACTGAACGTAAATTGACAGACTTTGAATTTCTCATAGTAAATATATCTATCCATTACTGTACACTGTGTTTCATTTCAGGCAAAATTGAAACCATCAATTTGTTATAGTTAAATAAACAGTTACTTTTTAAACCTATTTTTAATCTTGCTTACCGGGGTATCTATTTTTCAAATTGAGGTTTTACTGTAATAATAAACAAATAGAAATAATTTTTGTTTAAATGAAAGGGAATAAAATTTTAATTTGACTTAGTATAAAATAAAATTAAAATATCATTAAAAAAATATGTTAGCTGTTAATGGGTCAAAGAATGTATGTTAATAGAAACTAGAACAGTAAACATTGTGAACTCTGAACTCTTGAACAACAAAATGGAACTGTTATTTTGTTGAATTCAATTCGAAAAAGAAACAGTCCATGTGTTTCTTGTTACTGTTACCTGTGGTCGAACCTGAATTATCTAGATAGCTGAATGTATGGGAGGGAGGGTTGTGTCCATTGTTACACTGTAAGGATTGCTGCACTAATACAAAGTAGGACATAAGCACTGCGGCCCCAAAGCTGTGGAAAAGGTTTTGTTGGTTGCATATTGCGGCCTGGGGATAGATACCTGGGTTCATGGTGTCTGACCCGACAGGCTGGATCATTCCAGGGTGTTGCGCGCCGCCCGAGGTGGCCTGCGGTCGGATTGTGGACCTGCCGTGGGCTCTGTCGCTCGAGTGATTTTGATGACGATGGTCAAGCGGCTCTCCTGGAGATTGCTGACCGACCTGTGCAGATGCTGCAGTTGATTGAAAATAGTGAGATGAAGATGTGCCAAGAGAGCTGGCTGGGGTCGGGGTGTACCATTGGCCAGGCTGCAACCCTGTCGTCTGGGCTGGAATGGAATAGTTGTAAGGTAAGAAAGTTGACTGGCTGCTCAACAGATTGGAACACAAGTCCTGGTACTGCCTAAGAAATGTGGTCATCTGCTGACTGGTCTGGTTATGAATAGCACCAGTCACAGGGACATACATCTGAGCAGGTAGCCCATAACTTTGAACTGGCTGCAGAGGAAGTTGTAGCATAGCCGGCTGATATTCTGGAAAACTATTCCAGGATAAAGTTTCAGCTGCCGAGACAGTGCGGTGGCTATAACTAGTATTCTGCGAGTACAAGCCCTGCATCATGTTCCTGAGCACGGCTCCAGTAATTCCCTGAGTAATATCTGAAGTTGTGGCATCTCTGACTGACTGAGGTTGTAGATGAGTTTTCGTTTCACAAGATCTGTTCGAGCCATGATCCCAACTCGCTGCAGAACTTTTTAAAAAGGCATGTTTTTCTTTCTTAGATTCCGGAACAGTCTCCGTGTTGCACGAAATGAACAGCTCATCACTGTGGGCCTCTCTGGCGTCAATCTGCGGAGACATGATCTCCCCTTCTTCTGGCGACAGTGGTCTGCATTTCTGGGCAAAATCTCTGAGCAGTGGCGAATCTACTCTCGGCGTCTCATGGTCAGCGCACCTTTTCCCAATGCAAGCCTTCGAGGAAAGTCTGAACAACTCACCCTCCCAACAGTGTGCTTTTTTTTCATTCAACTCTTCAGATTTTAAAGTGAATTCTTCTTGGCATTCTACTCCAGACCAATCAAGTGCCTGTGCCGACACTGCCTGAATTGTACCAACCTTACCTTTCTTTGACTGTCTGTGCTTCTTACTCTTTTGGGGACTCGGCTTCTCATCGGGCTCCTCAATCAATTCTCCTTCTTCCAAGTCTGACTCTTGCACCTCTTTCTTTATGCAGGGCAGTGGAGATTCTTCAGAATTTATGGCCTGGTCTTGCAATTCACTCTTAATCTCAAAACTGGAAATCATGGATGAGAACTTTTTAGTGTCTTCCCTGGCCTTAGTATGCTTGGAGCTAGACTTGTGAAAGTATTTATTCTTTGGGCTTCTCAGCGCATCCAAGTCGTCAGATAGCATCTGTAAGAAGGGGCTGTCTTCTGAGTTGGTTTCCTTGGTGTTCTGGCCATTGTTGGCATCCCTCGGCTGCTCAGCCGTATCACCTTCATGGATGCTCTTTGCCCTTGATCTCTTGTGACTGTGCCGGAGCCCAGAGTCACTTTGAACACACTCCACAGAACTGGAGGATTCAGACTGCTTTGCTTGCCTGGCTCCTGTACCCTTGCTATATTTGTCAATGGTGCTCTGAGTGTTCCACCTTTTCGCAGGCTCCGGGCAGTCTGTCAAACCAAAGTCCTGGTTCTTATGACCAACGCTTGTGTCCTTAGACCCGGAACTTCTCTTTGAATGATGCACTGATGGTGGTTTGGTCTTGTCCATATTTGGTGTAACAAAGCTGTATGAAGGAGCCCAGATGTCAGCATTCATAAATCTCACCAAGTTATAGAATAAATTTTGAAACCTGAAGAAAATATTGAAGAAAATAAAAATAAAAAAATATTTTCTAACTATGTATAATTACTATATTATTATTTAATTGTAAAAGAAATAATGCAAATTAAGCTATATATGGTATTCTTCCGCCTTTTCCTGCCAAAAAAAACAAAACATATAACTAATTATTTAGTTATAAGTTGCTCAAAGCCCATAACACACTTAAACCCAAGCTAAAGAAAATGAAATCATTTACAATGAAGGCGTAGGCCTACATATGCAGAAAATATTTAAATGGCTATTGACATTTTTTTGCTTGTTTTCATTTCAAGTGCTGCAGGCTAAATTGCCTTATAAATTGCTACTGACAATTAATAATTGATGCTCATATTACTAGACAATCCTTTGTTTGCTTAACTTATGGTGGTAATATGGGGCACGTTAGCCGGGCAGCGCGTTCGACTGGCAAGCCGAAGGTCCCGGGTTCGAATCCTGGTGCAGGCTAGGATTTTTTCCCAGGTCTGGAGGGTGTCCCTGAGTCTACCCAGCTCTGATGGGTACCTGACCTTAGTTGGGTTAAAGTAAAGGCAGCTGTGCATAGTGCTGGCCACACAATCACCTTGTATGCCGTGGCCACAGAAACTGGTGAACGCTGCTTCATCGGACCTATGGATCAACTCGGTCCGAAGGGTACTTTACTTTTACTTTTATGGTGGTAATACAAAAATTAGTCAAAAATAACCTAAGCAATGACTGCAATATAGAAAATGTCAATTTTATTGTTTAGTTTTTGTTTAACAAGTCAACTAATCAATTGACAAAAAACTTTAACAATAATATTTTGTGATTAGTGCAGAAACTTTTATTTTTTTTTGCCTGCAATTGCAAGGAATAGGCCAACAATTTTACAAAGCCACTTAAACATCCCCAGCCTCCACTAGATGGAGGAAAAATTCAGCATAAATTACTTTCTTTTTATTCAGAGAAAATGTTTTCAAGTGATAAGTAAAAAACAAAAGGTAGAATGTATTTGGCTGAGAAAGAGCATCATTTTCTTGAGAGGAATAATTTCTTTTTCTTTAGAGGAATAATTTTTTTCGTAAATTTGTTGAGCTAATGAAACATAGGGTTTCTATTTTATTCTGTTTAGCCAAAAATTGTATTAACCCAAAATATTTATTCTCTGATGCTGTAAATCATAGACGTCAAATTCAATGTCTGCAGGTCACATCCCACCTGGCGTACAATTATATCCAGCCAGTGAAAGATTTAGGGAGAAAATAAATTGTAAATATTTTCCCCCAATGTAATTGCAATTGCTTTGTTGTCGTAGCGCATCCCCACGTTGATAAGAATATGTGAAAATATACGTACGGTGTGTGGCTCTCTACAGAAGGAAAAAAGAGAATAGGAGTTGGCTATTCTGTCTGACAATGACAGAACCAATCATCTCAACGTTATAAGACTGCTATTCCAAGATGTAGTGTGGCATTTTAAGTGACACTGCACTTCATGGGAGATGCAAATGCAGGGCTCCTTTATTATTCTTTGGTGAGGTCCAGCTGTGCCCATGTTCCTTGAACATTTAACCAATTCTGTCTGCTACCTTAAACGCAGATTGAGTTTTGATCCCCCCCCCCCAGTGTGATTGAGTTTGACAGCCCTGTATTATTATACTTTATATAGTCAACACATTTCACTATTGGCACAAAAATAAATTCTAGAGATTTCAGCCTAGTATATGCAGTTTATTCATGCATGTGGACCACATCCCATAGTGACTACTTAGGCCTATTGGATTGTGGTCCCAAGTCATATCACCCGACAAGTTTTCAGAAAGCCAACCTTATTGTGAACTTGGGGCATAAAAAAGAACACCTAGAAAGAGATGCTTTCTTTTGTTAACAATTTTTATTTTCTAAGACAAAGAGTATACAATTAACAGTCTCATTTTGATAAAAATGTTTACTTATGCTGTATTATATTCTTTTATATACTCAACAAAGTAGGCCTTGATATATATTTTTTTAATTACTTCATTAATTAATTGAAAAATTGTTATAGCTGCAAATTTAACATAAGATGTGTAGAAATATTACACAGCAGGCTAAAACTAAAAGACTTTATTTATCTAACTAAAAAGTTAGGGTACATTTAGTGAAATGTGTAAAATTTGGGTTATAAAATGTCTGCTGACAACTCTAACTCTAAGTTAATTAAAAATCAATACAGTGGCGTAAATTAGGTGAGGAGGAGTGAAAATTGGCGCCCATCTAAAATGTTACTTTTCATTTATTAGTAAGCAGCACGCCCCAGTTTGGGAAAAGACAAAATAATGCATTGAAAAAATAAATTTTTTGTTGCATTTAAATTTTAGTTGATGTAAAATAACTAACAGTAAGTTGAATTGTAAATTCAGTGAATTGTATGATTAGTGATAATAGTGAGTTAGTTTTTTCATAGACTATAATTATATACATGGACCGCTTGCTTTAGTTTTTTATGCTATTATCTTCTTTTTCTTGCAATTACCTATTCTAAATGAAGTAATTGTTATACAAGTTCTGTTTAATTAAATCGCATTTTTTTCGACTTTAAATTAATACTTGTAGGCCTATTAATCCTATTATCATTGACTATAATAAGATGCTCTATTTTTAGAGCTTATAATATATGTTCTATTTCCGTGCGCACACAACACTGATCTATAAATGTTTCCGCTCTGTACAACTTTCGATTTTAATTTTTCATTTAGAAAATCATAGCGATTAAATAAAAAGGAACTTGTATATCAATAACTTTATTTCCTGTAGCCTATAGCAATTATTTAGAATCGGGAATTCCGAACATCAGTGTTTCAAGTCATAATATAGCAGAAATACTAAAGTCTAAAGCAAGCGGACTATGTATATTATAGTCTATGAGTTTTTTGTAGTCATGAGCCTTTTGTTTTTATTTAGGTTATTTTATGGTAAGTTTTCAGTGGGTTTATTTATCTGGAAATAAGTAAATTTTGATTACATTATTTACATTCATCGATTCACATTCATTCAAATTGAGAGTCAACTATACTATGACTATAAATTATAACTTTGCTTTTTATCATATTTTTATTTTCAACTCAAACTCTTAGTCACTAAGTCAGTGTCATGGTGATGTGCTCTTTCTTAGGCTATAGCTATAGTATAGGAGTATAGGTAATGTCAATGTTCATCTAACTAAAATCAAACTCAACTGAGCATATTTTATTTTCAACAGGCCTACCGGAGCCTATTTTCTACAATCCAGTCTGTTCTACTGAAAGTAAAAGCTACTATTCCCATATGCCATATATTTTATATATATAGTCTAGATCTAGATCTAGTCTAAAGATCTAGAGTAGACTAGATCTATAGGCCTATCAACTATCATATTTATATTTTTTGGCCGGAATAGGCTTATTCTGTTGAATTTTGGAATACTGTTACCTTCGATTTATTATTATTATGGGCGTCGTAATTTTCATTAAAACTAATTACAACGATCACAAAACGTTTAAACATACAAAATGAACAAATGCAATGCAAATAAATGGTACACGCTACAAATATTTAACAAGTTACTAGTACAAGAGACTAAATCTACAACGGCTTTTCTCCCATCTACTATTAAAAATTCGCATTTTATATTACTCCAGCAACAAGTTTAAAACAAATAAGATTATTCAAAAATCTATTTATTACTTTTAATTTCTTTATATATTTTCTTCATTAAAAAAAGTACAATTAGAGCACTAGAAGTTGCTTTTTTTAAATGGAAAATTAACTTTTAATAGTTATTTATTTCACAAAGAATATAAATATTGGAAGATAAAGGGAGAGCTTGGTTTATCGCGTAAAAATGGGAGACGTCTTGATATCGATTCGATTTATTAGCATTGTTGATAATATTATTATAATCTTGTGTCAGAATAGTCAACGATTTATAAGTTTACAGACGTTCTTTCTAGTAAGATTTTATCCATTCTGTATTTGCAACAGAAAATATCATTTGTTAGGACAGTTAGACTTAGGTTTTTAACATTACCACACTATTTATTGACTCTTACTTACGGTGGTCTTGGTACTGCCGGCCTCATAGAGTACAAAAGGGTATGTTTTTTAATCGTTGTTTTTCTTTAAAACTGATTTCTGGAATTCGAATATTTAAATTACTATGTAGCCTACCAATCACCTCTACGTTCTTTCTTGTTTCGATTCTTCTATTTTTTATTTTTTAAGGAAAACGCAGATTTAAGAGAATAAGCAATGAAAGTTCATTATTTAACAGCAAGAGTTTTTAAAGGTAGGCCTACGCGTGTACGAGAGATAGGTCACTGCACTGTTCGTTTGAGTATTGCTGGTTCTAAATAACACTTCTGTACCCATGGGCCTCAAAGAATGGCGAAGTTTGTATTCGGGCGAGCCACCACAATAATGATCCTAGAGTCCTAGACGGAATGCGCAGTGACTTATAAGATGGACTGCGGAAACCGTTCATATGTTACACAGCACGCCATGCCTTCGGCGTGCCATGTGGTGGCTGGAGCCCGGACAGAACCTTGGTGTGCCCCTCCCCCCTTGATTTACACCTGTGGTTTACACCTACTAAATGTTACGCCCTGGACTATAGAGCCTTCGGATAGTCCAGTTTTTTAGAGACTTATAAATTTGTTTTCTAAATAAAGTATGGTAGAAGGGTGTTGTTGTGCTTTCCCCAATCAGATGTCAGATATTGACCTTTTATCAGCTCTTGTGGATATCTGACTTGGTGGAGAGGGGGAGGGGGGGAAGGTATGTGCATTTGCTGTCACTAAATCTTCGTCGGCGCGCCAAGCAGGGACCTTATGTAATCTTTTGAAGCTGTCTATGCGGAAACGGTTTAGTTTGAACAGGTGGTTATTGACTTTTCATCCTGCGCACTGTTAAATCTTTGAAATATATTATGGTTGACGTTGAAAGCACGTAATTTCATGTTGAGTTATCGTTTTTTTTAATTTCTTGCTTACCTCCTCCCCCCTCCCGTTATCAGCGTAGGGTCGTGGAGTTCTATGCTTGGGGGTTGGGGGGGGGGGAGGGGCGCATAGTAGAATATAGGCCCACTTAAGTATCAGACAATTTAGTTGTAATGAAATCACTAGTGTCTGTAAAATTTTAAAATACAATTTAAACGTCTGATAAAGAAATGAGTGAATACTTAAATTTACAAACTTGCTTTTTTATTAGTTATTTACATGAAATCTTGTAGGGAGTACGATTGAATGTTTTAATAGCAGCGGACCAAATCGAGTATGCGACCGGTGAAGCAGCGTTCACCAGTTTCTGTGACCACGCCATACTAGGGGATTGTCTGGCCAGCACAATGCCCAGCCGACTTTACTTTACCCCAACTAAAGTAATGTATCCATCAGGCTGGGTAGACCCAAGGACACCCTCCAGACCCGAGAACAAGCCTTAGGATTCGAACCCAGGACCTTCGGTACGCCAGCCGAACGCGCTGCTGCTCGGCCAGGTAGGCCTACGTTATATAACCAAGACGGAAGCAATGTAGTGACTGTTTAATATGTTTGTATTGTGATATATATTGCATCCGTACGTCCTCAAGAGGATGAAAACTTCAAACTTTGAGTCTTTGCCTTTTACCTGTCTCGTGGCTCACCTCTCTACATTTTTCGCTTTTAAATTATTGAGATCAAATCATATTTATAGAGATTGATTTTTAGGGATAGATCTATATCTTCTCAAGCATTACAAATAGACTACGTACAATTATTTACATATGACATGTTTCAAGCGTTTAATATATAGTTTATGTTTATTTGTACAGACTGTTTTTCCAGCTGTTACATAAATTCAATGATTTATAAAATTTGAACGTTTTAATTACGATGTGTAAAATGAAATTATCTTTTTTTAAGTACACATAATATACAAGTAGGCTAATATAGCGACATTTAAAAAAAAGGAGGTAAAGGTCGGTAACTGGGGACTGCTTCGATGCATTTTAATTTTTATCGATTACTTCCCTTGACTTTTAACGCATTGTGATAATTATTGTCTTTAAATGGGTTACATTAATCATAAAGCTGATGCTTATGTGAACTATAAGAGGATTCGGGGAGAGAAAGAGATGAGAATAAAGGCCCTTGGATAATAACAGCGGTGCATCTATTGTTAGGCACAAAAAAATCGACAAAAAAGGGAAGCATTTATCAACAATTGGGCCAATAAAACGTTTTGACATGTTTAATTTTATAAAAAGAATAAGACGTTGTCAATAGGCCCTAATATTTAATACGATTTAGCTAAATAAAAAAGAAGAAGTACCTCTTGAAAAAATAATTAGTTTGGCTGAGGGATTATTTCGTACATGTCAACAGACTATCCCACATCTTGTATTGCGCGTTGTGTCATGTCAGTATTATTGTTTGACACGAGTGTGCCCGCACATGTGTATGTCTATTTGTACATGGCTTGACACTGCGAAACCTTTTCATATAACGTCACACTTCCGGTGACAAGTTTGCTACATGTAGGCCTATTTTATTTTAAAAAAGCACTTTAAAAGCGTGTGTGAAAAAAATGTTTGTCTTACAGGTGTAGCATCATACAGGTGAATGAGGCCTATCCCAACGTTTCAATTAGCCCACCTTCTTTTCCCATGCCACAATAATTTAAAGCTTTATAGGATACATTAATGATTAGGCCCTATATAGTGGGACCTATTCAAATTAAAGTGGTGGTAATAATTTACAATCAAATTTTTTTTTAAAAAAGGGATCGAACATATTGAGTCCCCTTCTTCCCTTTGCCCACAGACGAAAAAAAAACATACAAAAATAGGCTATAGGCCATATTTATATTATGTAGGCCTACACAATTGTATATATTATTAGAAATAGGTTATAGGCCATATTTATATTATGTAGGCCTACACAATTGTATATATTATTAGAAATAGGCTATAGGCCATATTTATATTATGTAGGCCTACACAATTGTATATATTATTAGAAATAGGTTATAGGCCATATTTATATTATGTAGGCCTACACAATTTTATATATTATTAGAAATAGGCTATAGGCCACATTTATATTATGTAGGCCTACACAATTGTATATATTATTAGAAATAGGCTATAGGCCATATTTATATTATTTAGGCCTACACAATTGTATATATTATTATTCTATAAAAGATTGGCGGTTTAAAAAAAAACGAGAGATTTCTCACATAATGAGCTTGAGTTCAAGTCGCCATCTCCTGAAATCATGGGCGCCCGCAGGGGGGGGGGGTCAAGGGGGGGCACTTGCCCCCCCCCCCCCCCTGGAAAAGTGCCCCCCCCCCCCCCCGATTGATAGATAAAAAAAAATTTGGACTAAAATAGAACAAAAATGAAAATAATTAAAACATTTATAATTAATTGTAACAACTGTGACTTCTTCCATCGTCATATCGATCTCATTATCTTTGCGGATTAATCAGGTATACCACATTGATAATTGAGATAGTGAAGCCTTGAGTTAGTTTGATTTTCGGAAAACGCGAGAATACAAAAGTAGCCAAAATATCATCGACTTGTTACCTTACCGTATGTCTTACTAGTTTTGCTAACATTACCAGCAACAACATGTACGGTGGAGCGATCGTTCAGCAGATTCGTCGGCATGTTTCGTCTCGAGAGACGATTCATTTCCCTTGCAAGCCCTCATTTGGCTAAAGAGGCCAATCCTGGATGTACAATCACGGTCACACTTGCTGCAGTTGAATGTAGCGGAGTGGATCACATTTTTCTCCACTGTCTTTTTCCTGGCGCGCTCCTCTCCCGCAAGCCTGAAACCTTCTTTGATTCCTGCCCTCCAGGTGGGCCTATCCTGCGCCATGATCTCCCCACTGTTTGGGTCAGTTTGGAGTTGTTTCATATCTTTTGCATACATCTGCAAATCTGTTTTGGACGTCCAGCAGGTCTCTGTCCCGAAGCTAACGTTCCATATAGAATGTCCTGTGGAAGTCGACCCTGTGGCATTCGGCGTACATGACCTAGCCAGCTGAGACGTCTGTTACTGAGAGTAATACGGATGTCTTGACACTCTGCTCTTCGTAGGACCTCTGCGTTTGAAACCCTGTCCTGCCATCTTATATCTAAAACGAATCTGAGACACCTAAGGTAAAAGGTGTTCAGTTTTCTCTCCTCCCAGGAATATGTGCTCCATGTCTCACAGCCGTACAGCAGGGTAATCAGAACGCATGTTCGATAAACTAGTGACTCAGTGGAGCGTGTGAGCAGTGAGCTCATCCAGCCTCGTTTTTGTTTGGTTAAATCTTGCCATAGTGCCCATGGTTTTAGCTATTCTACTATTAATCTCCCCATCTAGGAAAACACTGCTTGAGATTTTGGCTTTGAGCCTGTTTAGATTGAAGAGCTTTCCAGATCTGCTGCTTGTATGAAGGTAGACACCCTCGTTGCAGTCTCCATAAGCATAGTGCAGTAGACACGAGAAGAATATTCCAAACAAGGTGGGTGCAAGTAAGCAGTCTTGTTTAACACCGGTGCGGACTTCAAAGGGCTCTGATTAAACTTCACTGTGCACCTGGTTTTCTAAAAAAAAAAAAACAGGCAATGAAAGAGAGCAATTTTGGAGGGAATCCTATTTTTGCCAGGAGTTTGAGGAGTCCACTTCTGCTGACCATATCAAATGCTTTAGTGAGATCAACAAAAGCAATGTATAATGGCTTATTCATCTCGCGGAACCTCTCTTGTAGCATTCGAATGGAGGAGATCATGTCTATAGTGGATAAGTCGCTTCTGAAACCGCACTAAAACTCTGGATAGACTCTAGATGACAGCACCTGCAGCCTTGATAGTGCCTCCTGCAAAGATCTTACCAACTATTCCTCTGTCTTTTTGCAGTCGCTGCCGTCCCATTTGTTCTTATATAATGTAACGACATCTGTTAAATGGCTGTGTGACGCGTCTTGGTAAATATGCTGTGCGGCTGGCTGGTCCTATTGTTGGTTCACCGGACTGTCAACCCTGCTGACCGTTCACTTTCGCCCTAACACATGTTAATATTAATGATATTTTGATCTCAGTTTTACCGAGATGTTCTTTAATCTGTTTGAATCCTTTATATTAATGTTCAAGCTATCGTTAAATTGTATAGATACGAAGTAATCATACAAACTGAGTAGTAATTGTAATGCTTAAAAATATACATATAAAGTCTTTAGTCATATAATATTTATATAATTTTCAAATACTTTTTACAGTTTGATCATTTTAAAGTTATAAATGTAAGCCATTAATTCTTTTTTATAAAAGAAAAAAATACAGAAATATTAGCTCAAATGAAACGAAATAATTATCTCCCTTTAATTAACAAATGTTTCTACGTTTGATTCAATAGTGATGCAGAACAAGTTCTGTTTTGTGATATAACAAATTTTACTGATTATTATTATTTCTTTATATACATTCAACATTGTGGTATTCATAACAAGATTTAATTAAATAGGATTAAAATAATTTACGTTAAACAGTTGTAAATAAACATTTCCTGCATTAATTGTTTTGTCCATTTAAGGAGTTTATATTTAAAACATTAATAATTACAGAAATTACATGATATAGTGCTATTAAATAATCTCTTATATTTCTAAATTAATAATACAAATAAATTTGTTTTAGAATTAATTATAGGCCTATATATGTTTAATTATAATTAAGTTGGGGGGCGGTGAGCGGTAAGATTTTAAAAGGGTGCGATGAGCCGAAAAAGGTTGAAAACCTATGGCTTAGATCTACAATGTCAGATGAACGTCTGTCAAGATTGTGCATGTTGTGAGTACATAGAGACAAAGTGAACAGCAACAAAAAAGAGTTTATGGACAAAATTGTAGATTTGTTTGGTAGCGATAACAGACGACTCCAGTTCTTGTTTTAAGAATGCATTTTATTTTAAATTTACGTTCTAATATTGTTTGTTTAAAGTATTGTTTTTTGTATGGTTTACGTCTATTATATACATATATTGTGCTAATAAAAAATGTGTTGCTACAGTATGCCCTTCATTACTACAGTGTACTACAATTACTTCAGTGTTCTGTCCATTCGTTCACCATACAAATGCGCTCAGTAAATTAAAACTACATTAAAACATTACTAAAAATATTTTGCCCCCCCCTAGAAAATTTTCTGCGGGCGCCCATGCCTGAAATGGGTCCAAAAAAATGGTTCAGATGTTGATAACACAAATGACTAAGCCATTTGTTAATTTCTCTAAATTTAACAACAATAAAAAGAAAGTGTGGTCTAGGGCAGAGTCAGTGTATTCAATGGTCCACGAGAAGGCTCATTCACATCTCTACAAAACAACAACACGAGACCGTGATACGAGGCTGTAATTGACACGTTTCTATGTCGCCTATTTCCAGCCCAAGCATCAAAATTGGGATTGATCTGGCTTCTAGCCTATATCTTTTGTTTGCAGTGGACATCGAAATTTCTACGCGAAATATTATTCCACTATTTAGAAGCGCGCACCAAGTTTGTAAATTCATTTGAAATTCAAACAGCTGACAGAAAAAAACAACAACAAGTTTTACACTGTAGGTATCGTAAGGCCTTTCAATTGAATTTTCAGATTTCATCAATGGTTGATTGAAATTCTAGCCAGGTCTCAGACTAGAGGTCAACAAGTGCCAAACAGGATTGCTTCATCTGCCAGGCAGCTTGGAAACCACGACGAAAGGACGGACATTACTAATAACAACAAACATGACACACTCTAATGAGCTTACCGCAATGGACATAGCCAACACACCCGGTATCACTGTGTGGGGTCCCCATTTACCATTTTCCTCCTCTTTTAAAATCTACTTTATTGATGATGTCAATACGTACAACTATTTCCTGTCTTATTTCCGATGTTCAGCGCCCCTCCCCTTTTTTTCTCTCCCTTCCCCCCTGTACCAACTGATTAATTGAATGATGATAGTCATCTTTTAAAATACATTGCAACATAAAATTTTAAAAAAATCCGTGTTGCTAATAAATATGCAAATGACTTCATTGTTGCAGCGCCACCTTTAATTTTTCACGGCTTCCGTAGCATTGACAACTTTGGCCAGTCATACTTTGATGTGCAACAAGAAAAGAAGGTGAAGGAGGAGGGGGGGGGTGATCATGTGTGTGCAGGGAAGAGGGAGGGGGGCTATTCACCTGCCTATCTATCAATGGGGTGGGGGGGGGAGGGTCGTCTCGTTATCAATCAAACTTTTCTCGCATGAGTCACAGGCTTGCGACACGCCAGCCAATCAGATCGCGCCGGTACTCGGCACAAATTTTGCTTCACACGCTCGTGGTGTTGGTGAGAGAGAGAGAGAGAGAGGGGGGGGGGGAGATAGTGGTGGGAGAGAAATGGAGAGGGTAGAAAAGCTAAGTCGCGTCTCGAGCCCTCTCTCTCGAGCTATGTGTGTGTACGCGACGTCACACGTCGTCTGCAGTTGATTTGTGTGTTATAACCCGTGCTGATTTATATAGCCTACCTGTTTTTTACCCCCTCTATTCCAATTTTAGCTCGTGGAGTCTTTGGACGTTGATCATTTCAAAATAAGACCGTTTATATTTCAAGCTAATACTTGTGATCGGATATTTTCAAACCATTTAATTCTGGACTAAATTCTCGACTCTGCCGTGACCAAATAAATCGATTTCGAATCGGATAAACACAGTCGCAGGTTGTGTGATTTCATTGTGGGAAAACCTAACACAGGTCGATATAGATTTAACTATCGTCAGCTGTTTTCAACCAGTTAAGATTAAGAATGGATTTAAATTAAACCATTCATTTCAGCTATGTAGAATTTTACAAATTTTGTTTTATGTTTTTTTTAAGTTCGTTTCTTTGAATTTTGTTTTAGTTTGTGATTAGGCCTAAACCAAAATCAGTAGACCCGGTTTTAAGATTAGATGAAATAAAGATAGTAATTGTCAATTGTGATAGCTCGAGTGTTTAACATTGTTTTAATGCTTCGTTGGACCACTCGTCGCCCCCGTTGGATTTGATAAACAAAACATGCCTCCGCACACACCCGTCATGGATCACAACACGAATCTGTTGCCAGAGTCGGAGACCAGCAGCCTCAAGTGCCCCAACGGCTCACCCGTCACCCAGCCGGTCGCCGCCAGGAAGGTCAAGTGCGTCCTGGTGGGCGACGGTGCCGTGGGGAAGACCAGCCTGATTGTCAGCTACACGACCAACGGCTACCCCACCGAGTACATGCCCACGGCCTTCGACGACTACTCAGGTGAGCGACCCCCCATTGACTTTTGACTCACACTCAACTCTCGACCACCTGTTTGTCCCACTAGGTTTGACTCATTCGACTTGTTGCTCGTGCTATGATCGTATAGTCTTAGTATTTGACTCGTTCAATAATTATGTTCGTGCTTACTAACATGCGTGTGGGATTATTTTTATTTTTTTGGGGTCACAATTTGTCAACACTGCGTTCAAGTCACGTGAAATGAACCATCCCTTCCCCCTTTGTACAGCAAACAAAGTAAAGTACTGAAGTAAGCCATAGGACTGGTGACGCATCGATCATCAGTTACTGTGACCACGGCATACCCCCCCTACTAGGCAGTTGTGTGGCCAACACAATACACAGCCGCAATTTACTTTCTACTTTGCCACCAACTAATGCCAGGTACCCATCGGGAGCTGGACAGACACAGGGGCACCAGACCCCAGTAGCAAATCCAATCCTAGCTTTTACCACGATTCGAACCCGGGACTTTCTGCTCGACAGTCGGTCACTGTGGTCCATGGCCCATACAGTAAACAAACTCAATACAAATAAGCCCACATTACATCACAGTGACTTATCAATGGACGTGGGGGGGAGGGGGGAAGAGAGAACAACTCTCTAAGTTACAATGCTGGGCCCTATGGATCGATTTGGTCCGATGGGATATTTTACTTCTCTCACTTTACCTTAATTCAAAAAAACAATGCTAATAATCTAAAAAGAGGCTTTTTCTAAAACTACCCCCCCCCAACGTATAGTCAACCAGGGACCCAACCCATACCTTTTAAGCTTAATTATTAATCCACCTCTAACATCATCATATAACTAAATACCGGGTACAAGTTACTTTGAAAAAGAATTCACTTTAAATGTACGTTTTCTTATATATGTTACACTCGCTCCTTCACTATATAGAGGATTATTTCCTAAGGCTGGGAGAGTAGGCCTATGGTATACAATTCCAATTTGGACAAAGTCACGCCCTTTGCATTATAAGAGGACTTTGCCATATGTGAACCAATGAAAGGATTTTTGCCATTGAGTGTGTACTTGGTCGTGTAGCCCTGTCTAAAGCCTTATATACAGTTATAATACCACTGTTACAATAGCCGTTTTTCTTGTTTGCATAACACTTAGAACTGTGACAGAAATATGTAGCTGTGATAACCCCTAACTATGTTATTGTCACAATATGTACGCTTCAACCTAAACTATTCTCTGTTATATAAAGGCTTTGTATGAAATTAAATGGACGATGGTTGTTATATCAAGACAAAGACGCGTAAATTTCGTGAATTAGAACTCTATTTACTATAATGGTTTAAAGACCTTAACACAAATCTAAAGTATTGTGTTGTGTTTTTTAATTTCAGTGGTGGTCACTGTGGATAGCAGACCTGTACAGCTACAGCTGTGTGACACGGCCGGACAGGTGAGTTTTAATTGTACTTGTGTGTTTGCTACCGTTCACCTTGGGACTTGGGGGGGGGGGGGGGTATCGTTGTAGTTTGAAGGGGGGGGGGGCTACAACGTGTGTATGTGTGCTGTTGACTCTTGGCAGGGGCATGTGGAAATAACTTGTGTTCAAACAACACGCACCGACCATTGATTATCGTTGAATGCCTAGAAGTGGACAATCACTCCCTCCCTTTCCTCTTTCTTCCAGATATATCTCTCTCTAAGTATATATATAGGCCTATATATTATGCCTCTCTCTCCCTCTTTTATTTATCCCGAAACACTCAGATTTTAATGATAAAAACTTTGTGCCATCGCTTCTGTGTTTCAATACATTGGTTGGAAGCCAAAGTTTATAGCTTTATGTCTATGATTCATTAATTTGTCAGACATCTGAAATAAGGATGACATGACCCATCCAGTGATGACTCGACAGTTTAAATCTAATCTCGTGATGATGTATTCCATATTACTAGTTTAATCAGTGTCTGATCGCTGGAGCCAGATCTGATAAACATAATCAACCGATAACCCGATACTTACTGCTGGCAATGATCAGTGTATCACACTCGTGGTGTGGGGGGGGGGGGAATTTTGTGCTTCCGTACGAGCACACTGGACGAGGGCCCGACACTTCGTTGTGTTTACACGCGAAAACCAATAAAAAGCCTTCCACCGTCACACACACGGATCTAGTCCCATGGGATCATTATGATGTTTAAATATATGGGGGAGAGAGCGATTTGAATGGCGTCTTTTCACGTCCCATGTTTATTTTAAAAAGCAGTTAGGTTTAAAAAAAAAATGGAAGGATATTTCGCTGTTGAGCTATTGGAAATCCTACGTCTTGATTTTTTGTGTATTAGTTCCCCCTCGTCTCACTGCATAGCTAGTCAACCCAAACATGTACATTGGCATATTCTAACATTGTAAACAGAACAGTTATTATAGCTAGTCACACAATGGGCTTCTGATTCTGGCGAGTCTAGATCTAAGAACAGCCTAAAGCTTTTGTCCACGTTATTGTCAGTCTGAGAAAAAATGCAGTTGTATTAAACACAGGTATTACGAACATCCTAAAATTTTGTTACCATGGACACACAAGTGATAACCATTACCACTTAGGCAAAATGTTGGTTAAACCTACAAATATAACTTTATATAACTTCCAAAAATAATTAAATCGTTCTATTGAATACCCCCAACAAAAAGCTCGTATTAGATCCTAATCTGACTCGGGTATATTTAAACATAATATGAATGAAGACCACGCTGGAAAAAACGACAGTCACATTTTTGTAGTTTCTTCAGTTATGGCCCTGATGTCATATAATATAGCCTATATATAGACTTACCCAGTATGTACTAAACTACTTTTCGAGTATTAAAAAAAACCGGCAATAACCTTAGGACAATTATCAAAAGAACAAAAATGTACGAAGCTTAGTTCTTTGTTAACCCTTACAGTCCTGGGCGCGTATATAGCGGAACTGAAGGCAGCATAGATAGAAGTAGGTCGGTACGGGAAGGGTTAAAAATTGGACTAAGTCTAAAAACTACAAAAGTTTGACTCTGCCTAATGGTCTTCATGTATGGTATGTTGTATGTATGCATACACATACAAATATTTCACAATATGGCAAAGAACAAAACTCTTTAAAATAGTGTCAATCGAGTGTCTCGGGCTGCTAAGAGATGGGGTGTATCCTGGGGACGTCATCATTTGGGTGGGGGGTGGGGGTGCTACAACATAAACACAAAGTTTTGAAGGTATAAGTCAAGCAGCTTTCTTTCCATCGAGGGCTAATCCTGTTTTGACTCGTTTGTTTGGTACACAGTCAACACGGGAGGGAGCCCCTCCCTACGAAAGTAGCTTATCCTTACACTTAGGTCACGATCTGTTCTTTGTTAAGCTTCACCCCCCCCCCCCCCCGGACTACTGATAAAAAAACGCCCCGGATTAACGTACTAACGAGGCTCATAGAAGTTAATCATTAGTGGCCTGTGTAAGAAAGGGGAAAGCTGATTTTATAGTACTTCTGTATTGGCTGTGCGCTAACAAAGTCGTATTTTTGTAAACATAAGAAAATATGTGAATGTCATTTGAGATACGTGTATTGTCATTTGACATGACATGTGGTCGTGTCATTTTTAATGACATTTTGAACTCGGGAACTCAGGCTGAGTCTGGGATTAGGTAGTGGGGAGGTGGGGGGGGGTGGAGCTTGCGGGAACAGGATATGCCCGGGACAATACATACCAACAAAAGTCAAAACTACGACTTTATTACCATTGGCCTTTGTGACTCTTTAGTCTAGTGACGCAAAGTTGCCTCAAGTTTCTCTTTGACTCTTATCACATTTGACGCCATCTAAGCCGGACTAAGGACTAACTTATTGTCATATTTAAAAAAATAAGGGGGATTCAAACCTAGGTGTTTTGCATTGACATAGCTACTCCCAGCAGACAGACCACTCCACGTACGGCGAACGACGTTATACAGTTATTAAACTATATAATGAACAATAAAGTCAATATGAAAAGTGTATCTACTCTTTCAACACAAAGTCACTATCATAGTTTTATCTGCTTTCTGTCGCCCATACTACTAGCGTGTGCACTTGCCACTTGTGGCACACCCACCCACCTACCAATCTTCAGGGCCCCACAATCTCGTCCACCCCCCACCCCCACTTATACCCAGTTGTGCCCCCCCCCCCACAAAACAGTGTGTAGGCTAACAACGTATTTTTTTTTAAATGTCCAGCTACACACCTACATACACGAGAAAACACACACACACTCATCACATCACGAGCCGGTCTCCGTGTCTCACACCGTCTGAGACTCGAAAACACAAAAACAACAAAATGAAACCAGGACTCCTGTAAATAGACAAATATTTTGATTCAACACACTTTTCGCTGTTTGAACTAGAACCCTGGTGGCAAAAGAAGGCGGGAGAAATTTCGTGTTTGAGAAGTAGTGGGGGCGGGGGCGGGAAGAGGGCGCCCCCCCCCCCTCCCATTCAAAGCAAAGACATTAGGACAACTTGAAAATACAAACAGTATTCCGCTTAAGAATGTGGTCAATAGTTTTTCTCCCTTTAATGGGGCACACATGACACAGGGAAACTATTGTGTTTGTGTGAATGGAAACGAGGGTGGCTGGGGGTCACATGTAAAGCGTGTATTTGTTGAAAAGTTAATAATAAGCGTCGATTGCCCTGGTCAATTAGTCGATAGGCTACAGTCTGCGCTAAGGAAAAATATTTTGTTTAAAACAAAATATTACCATTGAATCAAATGTGTGGATAGCGAATGACCACATTAGACCGTCACCCCCCTCCCTTTACACCCTACCAGATCCCGGCAGTTTACGGGCTACGGCAGTGACGGGTGGGTTGTTTTCTCGTCACGGACCGCTGACTTAGTGACTATTTTACTCGGTGGGGTGGGGGAAGGGGGGGATACACACCACTAACACAAAAAAAAAAGGGAGAAATAATGGGTTGTCAAAAAGGGCACATCATTCTAAGAATTGAGGGTGGACACCTGTGAGAAAGATGGTCAGCTTAGAGCAAAAACCCCTTTTTTTGTTGACCGATGAGCCTTCAGAGTGATGGGCTCAGGGTTACCTCCCCCTCGTGTGTTGTAGAATCTATTCGTATCTGGTCAAGATCAATACTTACGGTGGTCTTGATCTGGTGCGCGTCTTGTTCTCTCCGTGACCCTAACCCCAATTCGATCCCCCTCCCCTCCCCCCCCCCACCTCCGGGACCTGAGGTGACTGCACGATCAAATTGACCCCCCCCCCTCCCATTTCAGAACATCAAGCTAGACAGTTGCTCATTATCGCGCGCATTAAGAGTTTTTTTTTTTTTTGGGGGGGGGGGGAATTCACTGTAGTTATAACCTCCATTGCATCTTGTCATGTAGGCTTAATATATACAAGGAACTTTCAACCCAATGACTTTTTCTTCACATCACTCGAGCTTAGGCAAGACCATCGTAAGTACTTACGGTGGTCTTGGCTTTGAGCCTTTATGATAGTGCCGTGCTCACACGCGTGTGTTTAGTCTATGTTTACACGTTGATTGTTCTTTATGGTATTGAGATGAGGGGATAGTGTGGCCAGTATGGTAGACACTATTTCCTTATGGTGCTACTTTATTTTATTTGTGGTTTAACTTGCATTGTATTATAGTATACAAAAAATGGCTTTTTTTTTTGTAATAACATTTTCTTTGCTTTTATTTTGTATACACACAGCCGTAACTTATGTTAAGGGTCACAGCACATCCACAAATGAACGCACATCACAAGCGTGATGGCACGGTCATCTCGCAGCAGACATATCATGTGTTATCTATATAAAAAAAACATAAGCATAAACAAACAAAGACAATTGATATCCTAACCCCTTTAGCGAAGGGAGATTACCGAAGTGTCGCTATCTTCCTTTCTGCCAGGGCACACCGTCCATTCTCTCAGCCCTGTGAAAACACGTTTTCCCACGATAACGGTAAATATGCGCTACAATTACCCACACATCTATGTGTGTGTGAGTATGGGTGTGTGTGTGTGTAGCCTGGGAGAGATAAGTTGGAATGCACGAAGAACTCGTGCCGCTCTCACGTGGTCTCTCATACGACGCGGGGCACTGTTTAAAGCTCTCGCTATACTGCTCGGCATTCTATCTAGGTCTCTTGGCTTGTTTTTTTCTTCTTTCTTTCTCTCCTTTGATTTCAATGTGTATGACGAAAACACACTCAAGAAATGAGGAAATCCAAATAGATAAAGGGATGGAGAGTCAGAATGAAAGGGACAGAGAGAGAGAGAGAGAGAGTTAAAGAGTAAGAAAGAGAGTAATTAATTGTTACCTTTGCTTTCTTTATAGGAAACACTGTTGATTCTAATAATCGTGATACTCCGGAAATAGTCGGGAATTCGGTCGCGGAGTTTCCCGATAATAATAATTGTAAACACTTGTTGATGACGCTCACTCTCCGTCACTGCCTGTTGGTTTCCCCTCCTTCCCCTCCCACACCTCCCTTCTTTACGACCCCCCCCCCCCCCATCATTCTGCTTCCCTTGACGTGGTGCACATAGCGAGGCTGAGGCGAGAGAATGAAATCGCCAATGACATTGATTCCCTGGCATGAGGAGATTAAATGACAGGAATCAGGTCAAGCGCTCGGCATCCAACTTATAATGTAACAGACACTCCGTCCCGTACAGGAAATTAGTTCGTTTTACTCTTAAACCGTGGGTTGATTCTAGTTTTACATTATTATGAGAGGGTGTTTTACAAATAATGTTAAATTGTTTGTTTTTTCCCGACTAGTTCAAGCAACCCATTACCGGAACTTTATATGAATTCGTCCTTGAATAGGGACATTAAAAAAACACTTTTTTTTTTTTTTTAATTTATAATATTTTCATCAACAATTCTTAGTTATTGGATGAGAAATCATCCATTTTGATTATTCATTTGTTATATTATTTTTTTTCCCGGATCTAAACCCATTCCATGTCCCGGATGCCACTCGAGAAGAAAGCGTACTTATATGCGTGTGTTCTTGCATATGGGATAAGAAAAGTGTTTTTTTATGCTTATAAGTCTATCTGAGCATTGTAACGGATTGTTATTGTGTTGTATTCACCAAGTTAAAAAATTTAGTTCTCTGTATATTATTACTACTTCATCCTTCTTTCCATCTAGTGTTTCCATTTATAGTCATGGTCCTGGCAGACACATTATGTTGTCCCCTGGTGCCCTGTAGGATCCTATTACTCAGTTCCCCCCCCCCCCCCCCAAAAGAAAAGTAGTGTATTTTTTCCGATTATATTTGACCTCCTGAAATAAACTATTCACCTTGAGGGATGGGGGCTATAAATAGTAACGTGAATCTATAAATAGTAACACGAATGATACCCGAGCTTAACAGGAAACAGTACATTGTGGTCCGGGGGATAGTGCGCTCAGATGTCTCGTGTTCCAATCCATGTTTATGGTAGTTGTTTTTTATTTTTAAATCTACCCCGTGTCTACCCAGCTCTGATATGTTATTGCGAGGAAAGTAAAGAGTTGTGTGCAGCATTGAGCTGGTCACACTATCCCTTTTGTGCGCCGTGTCAACATGGTTTGAAGTGGATGCTTTCGTTTTTGTAAAATTTTAGTTTGTAAAAGCTTGACGTAGTTCTTGTGGGTGGGCCATTGTCCTGCTGACAATAAGCGTGATGTACTACGTTGCCATGGAGATGGATCGATAGTGATTCATTGGTTTAATGGCGACACTGGCTTTTGATTTTTAACAACTTTCTTCCTGAAGCATTGTTTACCCGTTTCCTTGGCGATGGCGTGCGAGCGGATTGTGGGACCAGAACAATGTCACGGACACGTTTACTCTCCACATCCTTCTACCCACCAGAGCTGTAGTGAAGTAAAGTAGCCTTCGGACCAAACTGATAGTCCTGATGGGCTGGCGAAGCATACGAGGGGATGTGTGGCCAGCACAATGCCCAGCTTTACTTTCCCCCAACTAGTGTCAGGTACCCGCCAGAGCTGGGTAGACTCGGGGGGGGGGGCACCCTCAAGCCCCGGGAAAACAATTGGATTCGAACCTAGAACCTTCGGATCGCCAGTCGAACGTGTTGCCCAGTTCGGACACCGTGCGACCATGCCGGAGATTGTAGTACTTTTAGGTATTGTTTTTTTTTACCTGGATTCTAGCGGGTCACTTTGGATGCTTTATAATTTATGATTTCGTATTTTTATCATCCAAGTATTGTAGCTTGAAGTATGGCTATCGACTCTATAACAGGGGTCGGGAACCTTTTTGTCTGAGAGAGCCATGGACACCACATATTTTGAAAAGTAATTCTGTAAGAGCCATACATTATGTTTAAAACTAAAAATTCAAGTAAATTTCCTTTTTTTTTAATTACAATGAATGCAGGGTTTTCTATCTTTTAGGTCAGCGGAGTTTATCTCCTTTACCACTTCTGATGCTGAGCTGCAGTAGACTTTAGCTCATTTGTAGAATGAAATATTGATATACAATTAATATGTAGATCAAAGGAGTCTTAAGAAACATTTTTTTTGTAATCGAACATTTGTCTGCGAGCCAGATGTAGCCATCAATAGAGCCACATCTGGCCCGCGAGCCATAGGTTCCCGACCCCTGCTCTATAATGTGGTTGTCAAAACAAGACCCTAACATCATCTCCCCCACCCCTCCCCCTCCCCCCCACCCCATCCCCGTTGTTTTCACCAATCCAAGGTCGTATCTACGTGTGGGTTATATTGATTCTATCCCCCGTTGTGGTTTTTTGTAGTTTTTGAGAGGCTTAGGAAATGGGCGTGGCTAACCACACGGTGGCATTCGCACGCTATAAATAATGTAAGTCGCCATGAAGAAAAAGCCCTAGTTTTACTAGTACAGATGTGTGTGTGTGTGTGTGTTTGCGGTTGATGTAGCGGACCCATCGTCAGTTTGGGCATCGGGAATCGGGTATACGACCAGGGTTCAGTTGTGTGTGTTTGTTTTATCTTCTTCAATCAGAACAACCTGTTCCATGCTGTCATTATCGATCACCACCGTTTGCTTCCCCCCCCCCCACGCGCTCACACTACTCACACTCAAATCCATGATCGCACCGAAGAGGCGAGGTCATTAACTCTTGTTCGTATCGATCGACCAACAGTTAACTTGTACATCTCTCGGAGCCACACCCACCAATCCCCCCCTCGCCTTCCTTTCTAACCCATAACTCTTTCCAGCTGGCGTTTGACCTCTCGGACAATCACCCCCCCCCCAACTTTCTATCTACGTCACTGCGTTAGTCATCGTCAGCACTTACCACAAGCGCACCGTCACGTGTCTTAGCTGCTTCATACTCTCTGAGTGGCCTAAACACTCCTGCGCTCGCCATTCGTGCCCTCGACCACGGGCTCGTTGGACCTCTCTCTGTTCGATTTGGTCCGCGGTATTAATTTAGTTACTTTTGACAAGTTATACAGTAGTTTTAATTGCACGGGGCGTCCACAAGGGTGGGCCCTGTCCAGTAACTTTTTTAAAACTATAAAACGAAGCTACCAATACTAATGCCAGGTTTCTCCCTCCCTCCTCCCTCCCCCTCCCCCCACCTTACCGGAACTCTGGGGACGACTACGTTTCTGGCTTTATGTTCTGCGCAATGGTAGACGCTTACGTGTATTTTTATTACATTCTATTGTTAGAACTTTATTGCTCTGTTATCAGAAGAAGTAAGAAAGAGAAAGAAACAAAGATTTAAGGATAAAAATAGTTTCTCCTTGTATTAAAGTTTAATGTAGAAACAAGTTGCGCCAGTAAAAAGGGTGTGGTCATCTCATAAAAATGACATAAATTGGAATTTCGTAACAACAACACAAAAAAACATGGATATCAAAAGCAGTGTCCGGATGACATAGGAACATTGAAAAATGTTGACGTTTCGGCTATGATGACATAGGAACATTGAAAAATGTTGACATTTTGGCTATGATGACATAGGAACATTGAAAATGTTGACATTTTGGCTATGATGACATAGAAACATTGACAAAAATGTTGACATTTTGGTTATGATGACATAGGAACATTGAAAAATGTTGACATTTTGGTTATGATGACATTGGAACATTGAAAAATGTTGATATTTTGGCTATGATGACATAGGAACATTGAAAAATGTGGACATTTTGGCTATGATGACATAGGAACATTGAAAAATGTGGACATTTTGGCAATGATGACATAGGAACATTGAAAAATGTGGACATTTTTTTAAAACAAAAAATTGCATTCTCGGAATAGGTCTATATGTGTAGTAGGTTTAGTATGAGCGTCTGTAAGAAGTAAGATAAGATAAATTCGTTTGCAATTGGCGGCACGCGCATAAAAAAATCCGCCCCACATATTCCACTCGTAAAGTGTTTGAGGCAATTAGTCAATCTCGCATTCCTCGGATGCATTGCAAGCCGCCCTCGCCCCGTCTTCGTTTCAAGTTATTTCTTCTTCTTCCTTCTCGCAAACTGGACACGTTCGTGACTGCCAGGTATGTGCGGAATGTGTTTCAGCAATATTAATTTGAAACTGTTTTTTGTAGGATGGGGGGTGGGGGTGGGGGTGGGAGCAGGTGTCTAGTTATATAATTTGATTTAAGACCTGCCCCCGTGTGTACGTCGACGCCACGGCGACTTCCTCTCTCAACAGTAGTAGTAGTAGTGGAGTCCGAAATATGGAACGCGGTGGGATGTCTGGAGAGAAAAGAGTGCTGAATTACAAGAGGCCGGCTGGTCTTGTGGTTAGTTCGCCAGACTGACAACCGACACGTCACGGGTTCTAGCCCTGCCGCCTTCCATGAGTCTTGGGCCTAGTGGACGTAATAATCTTTTATCTAGAAGGAATGGCTGTAAAACTTATAAGATAAGTTGTGATGTCTCGGGCTGTTTTCGTTAGAGAGTATTTTCAGTATTCGGTTGTCAATGACAACCGAGGCACTGTGGGAAGGTACTTCGTATAAGTTGATTATCATCAATTCTGTGTTGCTATATTGATTTATAGAGCCAATCATCGAAAGAGAAGGAAATAAATTATCTCGTAACAAAATATTATAGCATGAACATGAATACTGCAAGCATGAAGTCGGCAACCAGACTTGGCACGCGGAGAACTTTTCAATGACACGCGGAAGACTCTTCTTAAAACTGGCTATTCAAGTCTCTTCTACAACTTCTACAAGACATTGAGTGTTAAACTATGGATACACTTTTTTAGGACCGTTGGCACGTTGAATGAAATATAAACTCCCCTTATGGAAAACCGTTATCAAACGGTTGCCGACCCCTGCTGTAAGGCACGTGAACAGGATGATAAACCAAAGTCGAGGCTGGTGAGGAAAAAGTCGAGGCTGGTGAGGAAAAAGTCGAGGCTGGTGAGGAAAAAGTCGAGGCTGGTGAGGAAAAAGTCGAGGCTGGTGAGGAAAAAGTCGAGGCTGGTGAGGAAAAAGTCGAGGCTGGTGAGGAAAAAGTCGAGGCTGGTGAGGAAAAAGTCGAGGCTGGTGAGGAAAAAGTCGAGGCTGGTGAGGAAAAAGTCGAGGCTGGTGAGGAAAAAGTCGAGGCTGGTGAGGAAAAAGTCGAGGCTGGTGAGGAAAAAGTCGAGGCTGGTGAGGAAAAAGTCGAGGCTGGTGAGGAAAAAGTCGAGGCTGGTGAGGAAAAAGTCGAGGCTGGTGAGGAAAAAGTCGAGGCTGGTGAGGAAAAAGTCGAGGCTGGTGAGGAAAAAGTCGAGGCTGGTGAGGAAAAAGTCGAGGCTGGTGAGGAAAAAGTCGAGGCTGGTGAGGAAAAAGTCGAGGCTGGTGAGGAAAAAGTCGAGGCTGGTGAGGAAAAAGTCGAGGCTGGTGAGGAAAAAGTCGAGGCTGGTGAGGAAAAAGTCGAGGCTGGTGAGGAAAAAGTCGAGGCTGGTGAGGAAAAAGTCGAGGCTGGTGAGGAAAAAGTCGAGGCTGGTGAGGAAAAAGTCGAGGCTGGTGAGGAAAAAGTCGAGGCTGGTGAGGAAAAAGTCGAGGCTGGTGAGGAAAAAGTCGAGGCTGGTGAGGAAAAAGTCGAGGCTGGTGAGGAAAAAGTCGAGGCTGGTGAGGAAAAAGTCGAGGCTGGTGAGGAAAAAGTCGAGGCTGGTGAGGAAAAAGTCGAGGCTGGTGAGGAAAAAGTCGAGGCTGGTGAGGAAAAAGTCGAGGCTGGTGAGGAAAAAGTCGAGGCTGGTGAGGAAAAAGTCGAGGCTGGTGAGGAAAAAGTCGAGGCTGGTGAGGAAAAAGTCGAGGCTGGTGAGGAAAAAGTCGAGGCTGGTGAGGAAAAAGTCGAGGCTGGTGAGGAAAAAGTCGAGGCTGGTGAGGAAAAAGTCGAGGCTGGTGAGGAAAAAGTCGAGGCTGGTGAGGAAAAAGTCGAGGGCTTTAATACTCGAATCCATTGGTGGGGCGAAGCATTTTGAAGAAATCTGAAAATTTGACTCGCTTAGCAGCTTTCGCGATTCACCTTTTTTTTTAAAAATAACTCTGTGTTGGTGTCGTTAGCAACGGTCTCGACTTGGTCAAGTGGTATTAAAGAGGGCAACTCGTGGAATCTATCGAAATAGATTCTGTAGGGCCCCGCGAGTCGTTGTCGCGCCGCGTGCATAATAATTGTTGCATTGTTTGCTCAGCACTTCAATTTTTTTTTCTTTTTAAGCATTCCGTTCTTGTCTTAGTACACAGCCACCGTGACCTTGAACCCCAGCCGTAAGAATGCTCCCACTAAAAAAATGTGTGTGTGAATGATGTGTGTGTGAATGATGTGTGTGCATGTTTTCTTATTGTGATTTGTGATTGAGACAAATGACGAGCTGTGTGGACGAGGGCTGAAAATTCTTGTCGAGTTAAACAAAAAATACATTTATAATTAGCATTTCGTAAAATTTGAGCTATAGTAGCGCAGGGCTTTGCCTGGCAGGAATTTATAGTCTATCTCCCCCCACCCCTCCCTAAAGAAAAATATGCTGTAAACATTCAAGGTCTGGGAAAAAAATGCTTAAGGAGTCCAGAGGTCAAACCATTGTTAATGTATTTATGCGAGCGTTTTAAAAATTTTTACGTCGAGATTGGGCGGGGCCATTTTTTTTTTTTTTTTTTTTTTTTTTTTTTTTTTTTTTTGCGGCGCAGTTTTTTATTTTGATGTAACGGTTTTGCTTACTTGGTATTTGTGTCACTGATAGCGGAGGGTGGAGGGAAGGGGGGGGGGGTTGCTTAACATTCTTTGCATTGCAACCACAGACATTCATTCTAAACATTTTTAAAGTCGTGCACTGAGACGACGTGGTCTAGCGGCTGTGGGTTTGGATTGTTGTTCCAGAGGTCTTGGGTTCGATCCAGGTCAAAACAAAAAAGAAATGCCAGGATTAGGTTCCGAGGTTGATCCGAATTCTACCCGGTTCCAGACTGGATGAAGTGGGCATTTTCATTTATCTAGATATGCTTTTTTTGTGTTAAATTGACAAGAGATTTTAGTAATTGCTGGGTTGAGGGGTGGGGCAGATTTTTGTATTGGCCTACAAGTTTTCTTAAAAGCACCATTTTTTTTTTGTCAAAATGCACCCTTACAAAACAACACACAGATACTACACACCCAGACAGCACAACACACACGCACGCACAAACACGCCGACACAACACACCCGTATTATACACTCACACACTTACACACGCAGAGAGAAACACAGCTACGCGTCTTTAAGACACACACACACACACACCAGACATCTTATCTTCCACATTACATACGCTCCTTCTATAAAGAAGATTATTGCGACTTATGCACATAAGGTGGTTTTGAGTCGTGTTGCGTTTCTATTAGTGTTTTAGATGATGTTAAGTTACTGGTGTTCCTGGTCTGTTCAGGCAACCCATTCCAAAATCGTAAGACTGAATGGCACCCATTTCTTTCGTTTGTACACTATGATGATTGAAGTGTTTCAAGGCCACCAAGTTAAAGGGTTGCTCCTATAATGAAAAGTAAATGTGTGCGTTTACCAGTGTGTGTTTGAAGAGGGCGTGTGTATGGCGGAGGAAGCTGTTTTAGAAAATCAATATGATCAGCCAAATAACAACATCCGGGGGGTTTCATCTTGACCTACTTTTTTTTTCCATCTACATCTCGAGACCACCCGGTATCACCCCCTACCCCCCCCTCCCACAATCTTTCCACACACACACAAAGAACGACCTTTTTTTCAATCTGTTCACAAGCCGTCGATGTTGTTGTTTTTATCTTCTAATAATACTTGGGTCAATGCGTCGTATTTGTGTTTTCATCAGCTGCCTCTGTAGTCTTGTTTAAAAATAGCATGCGGATATTCCCCGTTTTAATCCCATTTGGTGTTTATCCCCGTTTTTCTGTTGTTTTTTTCATTACCTGGGTAGAGCTTTTTTTTTTATTAAAGTATAAAAGAAATGTATATTTTTGCTTTTTAAAAAAAAAAAAGAAAAGCTGTGTGTATATGTGGCGTGTGTGTGTGAAAGAGGGAAACGGTTCAAATCTGCTAATGACAGGCATTCACAAAACGAATGTTCTCGCTAATCCTATTATTAGATCTCCACTCGACCGTGAACAAGAATAAACAGGGTTCTCACACAGTCTGGAAAGTCTGGAAAAGTCAGGAGTTAAAAAAACAGAACAAATCAAGGCCTGAACAACCTTGAATATTGGCATTTTAGCCTGGACAATAGCCTGTCAGCCTGGAAATTTATCTAAATCTACATTTATATCTAAATTTATCATAAAAATCAAGGTCAGACAAAAAATGCCAATCCCATTTTTATACGCCATAAACGCCCACTGACCGAGCCTTAGATTAATACCTCATTCACGCAATATTTAGGTCACTTGGGGGAGGAGGCGTGTGACCGTTTTCCAAATAAGGTGTCCCAGCAGCCTGGAATTTGGCTCTTATAGCCTGGAAATAGTCTGGAAACCGCCATGAATTTTTTTTCAGAAAAAATGTGAGAACCCTGAATAAAACACTGAAGTATGAACATAAGCAAAGTAAAGGAAGGAAGGACGGAAGCTGGGCGATTTAAGAGATGCTGGTTTAGAGTTTAGAGGACATTATTATTCATCGCTGTTTTTTCAGAGGATATCTATCTCTTTGCTTGTTTTATTTCAAACACACGAATCACTGCAATAAAAGACTACGTGTCTACGTGTCTACGTGTTGAGTTTGTGCTTGACTCTAAATCCTATAGGTGTGTCAGGTGTGTGTTGTTGGAGGGGGGGGGGCTGATAATGTGCAGATTGTGAACTTG
Source organism: Anisus vortex (assembly GCA_949126835.1). NCBI lineage: Eukaryota > Metazoa > Mollusca > Gastropoda > Planorbidae > Anisus > Anisus vortex. The sequence continues at coordinate 50,383,094 of OX421495.1, read as the reverse complement.
GTTTTGCGCAATAGGAAAGGCGTGGGGAGATAATTAAAAGAATGAATGGTAAATCAAAATGTCTACGCGTTGTCAATTTGACACTGTCAATATATCCCGGGTAAAATGCCGGCTCGTCGTGCTATTGAGTCATGTTTATTCAGAGCGTAATGTAGGTCCCATGTAATTCACACACTGAGCCTTGCGCCGAGGGCGAACACTTATGTGCTTCTTAAACTGGCAGCTTGCTTTTTAGAGAAAAAAATCACTCTATTCACTCTATTCGATTGGCGGTACCTTTTTTTTTCTTTCTTTGACTCATCATTTGTACAGTATTGGCCACTTCGTCCAGGCACAAGGTCAATGCTGTACAACTCCTATCGTTTTATGTTTACTTTTATTATAAGTTGTTTTTTTTTAAGATAAGAATTCCAGACAATGCAAATGGCGTCGCTTAGATCTAGTCGTTGCATAATGTCTCAATGCGATACAGCGCAAGCTCCACTTCCTATTGTTTCTCTGTTTTTGATTGGATAACAGCGTCCTTCCCGCACAGATCTACATGACGTAAAGTGCTCAATACTTGTTGTATGTGAAACATTATCCCTGCCAGACTTCACAGCTAGATTCTACACTACATTATTCAAACCGTAAGCTACAAAAAAACAAACAAACTGGCATGTACTAATCTAAAGAATTTATAGAACATTTCCAATCATTTTTTAAATTTTAAACGGTCTTTCTCTCTCTCTCTCTCTCTCTCTCTCTCCCTCTCTCTTTCTCTTTAAAATAATTAGCTATGAAGTATGTTTTTTTCTCCACGTGGGGGCGACTTTAATAATAATAAAAAAAGTCTTTTGTCAACTTTGAAAAGCGGTTAAAGAAAAAGAAAAAAAAACAATTCCGCTAAAAAGCTCGTGCTACCCGTTTTTCAAACAGCTGACGTAAATAGAAGCCAGTGTGTGTATCAGGCGACAGTTGGCAAATATCAAAATTAGCATAAAAACCTTCCTCCCGCCGCCCCTTTCCCCCTCACCTAGTTTGAAATCTTCTCACGGGTGTTTTAAGTTTTACCCATGCTGTAGGTGGTTGGGTCAAATAGAAACACGAAGAAGGTTGTTGGGGGGAGTGTACGGGAGCAAAAGTAACAACATTTGTTGTTGTTGTTGTTTTATTGGAAGAGATGAGCTACAAACGCAGTGGGCACAAACACCAACACGTCTTCTCAGTGAATACGGCTTTCGTTGTGAGTCGGTGTTGGTGACACTATTTAAACCTAGTAACCGCACGCAGTGAGTTCAACACGACTTCGGACTTCAACAACACGCTTTCGCACCAACTTTTTTGACGAGAGTGCTCAACTGGCTTGCTACATCTCATGCCTTCGTTTTTTTCACGGTTGCTAGTAGTCGCGTCGACCTTGAATGTGTGACGTCATAGGGCTGGACTGGGGACATTTTCACTTTCAATTTTCTCATCGAGAAAGCATCGCAGACAATATCTGATTTCATTTTTGAATTCAGCGACTAAAAATCAAGGGGAGATTCGAGCAGAATTTGAATTTGTGAAATATTTAGCGAGATTAAAAAAAAAAAATACGGTAATAATATTGCACACTGCCGGGTTTCGTCTGGCGCCGCGGCCACCAAGAGCAGTACATTTAAATGTTTTCTTTTAGGACTTGAAAAGACAATCAAGAAGCCATTTCTTTTTTCCATAATATCAATGATTATATACACCACATTGGATCGGACTTTGATCAATAAAAAGTTACAGTACTTTATAATCAGTACGTTTTCTTGTTGCTTCTGTTTTTTGCTTTGTTCTGACTTGTTTGTTTTGTACATTAATTGTTGTTTTATGTTTGTCTGTTTGTTTGTTTGTTGTTATCAAGGACTTGTATGAGTATTGGAGCTCTTAAAGTTTAAGTGGTCCGTAAAACCTGTACAGCCATGGCAGCCATGCTTTGTGCCCTGGGGACTGGAGGACCTTAAATGTACCTCAAGATTCTGCTGAGTGCAGATGATGATGACTTACCTCAATGTAATCAAAAGTCGTTCTCTTGGGGACAACGGTTTTCGGAAGTTTGTGGTGCGCTCGGTGATGCTTGGGATCGCTAGCTCTAAAATAGGGATGTTAAAACCGGTTTGTTTTGAAAACCGGTTTTCGGTTCTATAAAACCGGTTTAAAACCGAATTTCGATTCTCCCCCCCCCCATCCCCAGGCCAGAAAAGTCAAATGTGCGTAGTCTTGTAGGTATATTTGAAAAATAGTTCAAACTTAATTATTGTTTGCAGGACATTCAAAGGGTTGATTTGTGTGAATACAATATAATTGTGTACACTTTACCATTAAATTCTTGAGAACTTAAAAAAAATCTGGTCTAATTGATTAAAACCGATAATTGTTTTCAATTGTGATAATTTAATTTTCAACTATCGTTGACCGTATTAAGAAGCATTTGAAGAGGATGACGATGTTAATCCAGGATGCTTCCTATGCAGGTGCGTACGCAATCCAGTGGTACTGCCACCGCTCCGGCTTATCTGTTGGGAACATAGTTTACACTGAGCCATCGTTAAAGAATTGTTTTCGAAGATGAACCGAAAAGTAAAAAGATTCATTTTAGTTGTAACTGTAACTTAACATTAGGTTTGATGTTGTTTTTATCGCAAACCATAGGCCCTAGTTGTTATTTGGAAAAAAAGAAACACAATATCTAAGACTAAATAGTGTAAGCAAGGCATTTCAAGAATTGTTTTGAGCGGATCCAAAAAATTTTATTACAATTATTTCCATCAAAACAAAAATAAAAGGGTTGCTACCAAAAAACCGAAATCCGGTTTTGAAAATCAAAACCGGTTTTCAGTTTCAAAACCGGAATCCGGTATTCCGATTTTCGTTTAACATCCCTACTCTAAAAGTGTCCGAACAGTTGAGGGTCTCATCCTGATGTACGCGATGCATTTGTCCTCGTCGTTCAAAACCTCGTATAAAAGATGATGGTATTCCCCAAACCTTTCTCTCTTTCAAAATATGTGATGAACCCAGTACCGTTGCCCTATAATACCTTTTCCCGAGCCAATAAAATAGAACAAGCTGCAAAGCTGCAATGCACAGCGCCTCCATTTTGGAACGACCTGTGTGTCACATGATCTCTAGGCTCTCGCTGGCTAAAAGTTGAACGCAAGTCGTATCGCGCACTGCGTTTGTGCCAATCCCAGTTCAATCGTACAATTGGCGTTCGGCTTAAGATACGTGCCGAAGGTGTGTTGGTGTTTGTGCCCACTGCGTTTGCAGCCATGCTCGTCAAATCTCGTTGCAGTGTTAGCCTCGGCCACTGGTCTCGTGATGTCACGAGTTTATCGGTGGGTGAGTGGGGTGGGAGGAAAACCGGCCAAGTCCGACGCAAATTTTTCATGAGAAGCAAAAAACTGCACAGATCGAGTTAACGAATCAACGTAGCCGCCTTAATAAGAAATAAAATTGTAGAAAATCTATTGGACAATACCACAAGATATTTTTAGACATCATGTGGGATGGGATGCCCAAGGAACATTTTAATAAAAAAAAAAAAGAAAATTTCCGACTTGGCCGGTTTTCGCCTGGCAACGACGATACACATTGTTTCAATTTGACGCTATAAGAAATTGTGAGAATAGATTACAGACAATTCCTGCACTAAGAATAATATAATTAGATGACAGACAATTCCTGCACTAAGCAATGGATGACACCATGAGTTAGTTTATAGACCTGTAATGAGGACATAATAACTATATATCCCACACACGACGAATTAACGTGTTATGTTTGAACGTGTGTAAGTGCTTTGCTACCCTGTGTGTATTGGAAAAGAATGACATTGTTTGGAGAAGAAAGAATGGAACTTTTTTTTGTGTAGGCCTACATCTTTATAGATTTTATATTTTGGAAGTTACGAAAATGTGGTACGGTTGTACATGTCATTAGTACCCAATACCCATTCTTCTCTTTTAAAAAAAAAAGAAAAGAACAGTTTAATTAAAATAGGGAAATCTTATCTAACGAGATCTCAACTAACGAGATTTCATCTGACTATATCTCAACTAACGAGATTTAATCTGACTAGATCTCAACTGACGAGATCTCATCTGACGAGATTTCATCTGACGAGATTTCATCTAATGACATGTCATCTGACGAGATCTCATCGGGCGAGATTTCATCGGATGAGATTTCATCGGACGAGATTTCATCGGATGAGATTTCATCGGACGAGATTTCATCGGACGCGAGAATTCATCACGTGACAGGTACAACCACTATCTCGTAACAACATCACTAGCACCTTTTCCATACACACTATGTGTTGTGTGTGTCTGTGAGATAGACACAGAGAGAGAAAGAGAGAGATTGGTAAAAGTGTGATAAATATAACTTCTGACTCCCCCCCCCCCCATACAAAAACACTCATGTTTTTTTTTTACATGGTGGAAAATGGGGCTGGGTGGGGAAAGGTTCAAATTATTCATTGATTTTCTTTTCGTGCTGCTGATGCCATTAGTAAAGAAAAGAGGGGGGGGGGGTACAATCCATTCAGAAACATTATACATGATTCCATTATACACATTATACATTATACACGCCCTGTATTCAAAACTTTTCGTTTTATATCCTTCCCTTTTCTTGTTTGTGTACCGTGAAGCAGTGGTTCCCCCCACTAAATTTTGTAGGGCTACACACCCGTGGCGCCATTTTTTTGTGATGAAAAGGCTTTCTCATAGCGCCCATTTCCCTATTATGGCAAAAAAAAAAAAAGCTGTAAATTCTAACTTTTGACTACCTTGAATCGGAAACCAGAAAAAAAAATATAATACGATCTGACTGCATTTTCGATGTCCCCGCGGCTCCCACGGGGGCGCCGAGGCGCAAAACTTTGGGGGTACCACTGCCCTAGAGTGATAAAGACGGTTAGCAATAAGTTGACGTTGATGTCAAAAAGAGGGGGTGGGGATGGGAGAAGGGGCGTCTTGAATACATACGTACGTAATTTGAAAAGCGAGGGATATCATATGTTATTGGGCATTATGTTGTTATATTTAAATGGCTGAGCTTTCTGTTTACACTGTGGGGCGCCCACTCATTGCAGTGGTCCCCGCGGGGGAGGTTGTATTTGTTTTTTAATCCCATGTCTCTTGTGTGATCAGAGAGCGAGAATAATACATACACACGCACACACACAAACCAAGCAAGGTCATGTCTCGTGGTGACGTAAGACACTGCAGCAGCGCGAGACGGGTGTTCGAGGGCTAGAAGATTGAAGTGACGTGACAAATTATGCGTAGTGTAGCTTAAGCTACAAACGCAGTGGGCACAAACACCAACACGTCCTCTCAGTGAATACGACTTTCGTTGTGAGTCGGTGTTGGTGACACTATTTAAACCTTGTAACCGCACGCAGTGAGTTCAACACGACTTCGGACTTCAGCAACACGCCTTCGCACCAACTTTTTTGACGAGAGTGCACAACTGGCTTGCTACATCTCACGCCTTCGGTTATTTCACCGTTGCCAGTAGTCGCCTCGACCTTGAATGTGTGAAGTCATATGGCTGGACTAGGGAAATTTTCACTGTCAATTTTCTCATCGAGAAAGCATCGCAGACAATATCTGACTTAATTTTTTACGTCAGCGTCTAAAAATCAAGGGGGAGATTCGAGCAGAAATTGATTTTGTGAAATATTTAGCGAGATTACAAAAATAATAATACGGTAATAATATTGCACACTGCCGGGTTTCGTCTGGCGCCGCGGCCACCAAGAGCACACTGTTGAGCCACCAAGAGCAGTACCGTTGACGTTGAGCCCTATAATACCTTTTCCCGAGCCAATAAAATAGAACAAGCTGCAAAGTTGCAATGCACAGCGCCTCCATTTTGGAATGACCTGTGCGTCACATGATCTCTAGGCTCTCGCTGGCTAAAAGTTGAATGCACGTCGTATCGCGCACTGCGTTTGTGCCTATCTCAGTTCAATCGTACAACTTGCGTTCGGCTTAAGATGCGTGCCGAAGATGTGTTGGTGTTTGTGCCCACTGCGTTTACAGCCTTAGTTTTCCCCAAACATGCCGGGTAGATGTAGGGGAGATTATTTTGATGATGTGACGGTTGGACATATTATATTGTCTTCGGTTTCGACAATTGTATAGACCAGGGGACGGAAACCTACGGGACTCGTGCCACAGGCTTAGCACGCAGAGTAATTTTCAACGGCACGCGAAAGACTCTGAAAAAAGGAAATTCAAGTATATTTTGCAAGAAAGCGGGGGTGCCAATAAGCACGATTACTTTGAGTCTGTTGGCACGCTGAAGAAATTAGAAATCCCATTTTGGCGCGCTATTATCAAAGGTTGCCCTCACCAGGTATAGACTGTTGCCTTCATTTAATAGGCCTATGGTATTGCTTGTAGTTAGTTTAGGCAATATTATTTAATGGGTCACGTAAGTACCCACTTGTCTCCCCTGTTAGCAGGGCCACCATTGTTGTGGTACAAAAGTTATTATTAGTAAAAGCTATTTCGATGTAACCATTTGGTCTATTGGATGCGGAGTATATTATGAATTGGAAGGGAAGGATTGTGTGTGGCCAGTGCAACGTTAACTTATTTGTTCATCGTCGCCATGTATATAACTTCTCGTTTGTCAATAAAACATGTTCACCCCCTCATCCTTTGCTATTGCCCCCAATTTTTTTGTGTGTAAACTCCATTTTATATTCTTTACCTTTTTGAAAACAAAGGTCAAGGGTTTTTCGATTATTATTACCTAGCCAACATTCGAATCTATTCATGGACGCTGACGATTAAAGTTTAGATTTTGGCTGTGTGCAGAAGTATGTGTGGAGGGGTGGGGGAGTGGTAGGGGTAGTGATCAATGAGTCATGCAGACGTCACGCTCTGATGATTTCACTTCGTGCTGAAAACTTTCCATTGAATAAAAAACTCACACACTTACACACACAATCTCTCTCTCTCTCTCACACACACTCATCGACGCTATTGAGTTTAATCACGTTTCTAATTAACGGAGTGAATTAGATGTTTGTTTTTGTTATTGCTTCTGGAAAAAGGGGGGAAGGACTACTTGAACTGAGGTGAAAGTAGTCGAGGTGAAAGGTTGCGATATTTTTATAATACACTGTGTCAGACTTCAAACACGATATACTTTTGTATAGAGGGTTATAAGCGGGTGGGGAAAAAAACCATCTTGTGTATTTCTGAGTGTTTATTTGTCCGACTTTGCTGTGTTTTTTTTTTTTACTGAAATAATTTGGTTGTTTCTGGGTATATTTTGGTATGTCAATGATTGTTGATTGTGTCCAATTTAGCATAGATCTACCCCAAATCAATAATCAATATATATTATATTCAAAGTTTAAAGTGTTTTGTTATATTTAGACTGATTACGTTTTTTCTGTCCCATTCCAGGATGACTTTGACACGATCCGCCCTCTGTGCTACCCAAACACGGACATATTTCTGCTGTGCTTCAGCGTCGTCTCCCCGACCTCCTTCAACAACGTCGTCGAGAAGTGGGTCCCGGAGATCAGGAAGCACGCCCGGGACATCCCGATCATGCTGGTCGGCACCCAGTGCGACCTCCGGAACGACGTGAAGATCCTCATCGAGCTGAACGGCTACAAGGAGAGGCCCGTCTCCGAGAGCGACGCGGCCCGGCTCGCGCAGGACATCGGGGCCGTGGGTTACGTGGAGTGCTCGGCCCTGACGCAGAAGAACCTGAAGGACGTTTTCGACCAGGCCATCCTGGCGGCGCTCAACATCATCGACCTCGGCCAGTCCAAAGACGTTCGTAGGTCCGGGAGGAAGAAGCTGTCGCTCGGAGACCGGCACAGCGCCAGTCTGAAGAAGGCCGGATGGAAGCGGTTCTGTTGTTTCTTATGATGGAAGACAATATCTCCAAACATCTGTTTTGTTGTTTGTTTGTATTTAGTCATGTACATACATACATACAGGCGGTCTCTTAGACAAGGACATCAAGACACTGCTAAATGACATTTTAATTTATAGATAGACTGGACAGAGAAATCATTTAGACTGATCGTTTAGACTGGTGATTCACACTGGCCATTTATGCCGGTCTTTCGGGCTGGCCATTTAACAATATCAAGGGGATTTCCATGTTTGTTGCGTACATTTTCAACTTGAACCTTTTGAAACTGGCCCAGACACTTTGTCTATGTACAGTGTACAGTCAAACGTAATTAACAACTTCTATTGGAGTTTTTCAAGTGCAACAGTACTTCAAGGATATATCAGTACTTCAAGAATATACACCAACAGTTTTTGCAAGGATATAATTGTACTTCAAGGATATAACAGTACTTCAAGGATATAACAGTACTTCAATGAAATAACAGTACTTCAATGAAATAACAGTACTTCAATGAAATAACAGTACTTCAATGAAATAACAGTACTTCAATGAAATAACAGTACTTCAATGAAATAACAGTACTTCAATGAAATAACAGTACTTCAATGAAATAACAGTACTTCAATGAAATAACAGTACTTCAATGAAATAACAGTACTTCAATGAAATAACAGTACTTCAATGAAATAACAGTACTTCAATGAAATAACAGTACTTCAATGAAATAACAGTACTTCAAGGATATAACAGCCTACTTCAAGGATATAACAGTACTTCAAGCATATAAGAGTACTTTGGTATGCTTGTATTAAGAATAGATCAACTGGGGAGCCTTCTAATTCATTTGTTATTATTTTCTCTGACATTGTATAAAGTGTCACTTACTCTAAGCCTGTTGAAGTGTAAACTAATCAAAATGCTTCCCCCCCCCCTGTCAGAATGTTATACAGATATAGATAATGTAGTCACTTGTAAACTGAGGTAAGATTAATGACCCCTCAAAAATATAAAGGCCTATATGTAATAGTTTTCTAACAAAAGACAGGTTTGTTTTAAACTGCGCTTTTAAAACGTTTGTTTGCATTTGGCTACAGAGAAAGGGAGAATTTTGTTTTCAATCTTATCTTATAATTCCCACCCCTACCCCTATCCCCAACCCTACCCCCAACCCTACCCCCAACCCTTTCCTCTTTTGAAAATGGTAATTGAATTTTGTTATGGTAGCAGGAGAATCCAATTGACATGTTCAACTATTCTACAAAAAAAAAACATCAACACAGTCACCTTCTTTGACTTCATGGCCAACTATTTTCAGAAAATTAAAAATAGCTACATTTAATTTTACAAACTTTGTTCCCTGCAACTAGCACACAGTAGCTTCAAGCGTGAAGACTGTTTGAAAACAAAATGTGAGAATAGTCTTTCTTTATTACAACAAACAAAATGTATCAATAGGTCATGTTCAGTCTGTCTGTTAATGATTGCAGTTTAAAACTTTTTCTGGATTTCAGTTTAGACTTTGAGGCCTTACTACACCATAAGACTAGGCTCAAACTTTGTTTCTGTGGATAGGTTAATGTATAGCTTTGTTCGATGGGGTTCAGAACTAGTTTAGTTCACTACATTCTGATTTGTTCAGATTCACCTTTTATTCATTCACAAAGGAGTCCCATGTTTTTCTTCTTTTTATTTCCTTTACCTGTTTACTCCCACTGGTTTCACATTATGTAAGCTGCGTGGGTTTGTGAATAACATTGCATTACATGATAAAGATCAATGTAGCGGGGGGGGGGGGGGGAGAAGGGGGCAGGTGGGGGGGGGGGGGGGGCCCATGTATTCAAGTTTAGCCAGGCTTGCATTCATAACAAGGACTTAAAGATTTCTTTGATACTATTTTTAGACTATCCTAAAGTTTGGACTGGTGTTATCCTCCATGTATTTGTTTTTTCATTTGCTAGTGATCTTTTTTTTTCTTTTTTTTTTATCTACTCTCTAGTTCTACATGTTGGGAATCCCCAGACATTATCTGTTTGCTATAACTGCAGATTACAGTACAAGATTAAACCCTGTTTTAATTATGCCACAGTTCCTTATATGATTTCTGCTGTGATAGAGAGAGAGAAATTCTGAGATCAAAATTTAAAGAGTATTGTGATTTGTATATTGTGAGGAACTGATGGTCTATTTTGTATCACGAATAATCATGTAGATATATTGTTGGGAACTTAAGCTATTAAATTTCTGAAAATGCCTGCTTTCTTAATTTCTAAAAATGTCTGCTTTAAAAAAAAATTTTTTATATGTTCTCTATATAGTAATAACATAAAGGATGTAATGTATAAAAAAACAACTAACAGTTATGAATTTGATTGTGAATTGAGGTAGGCGTAGTTTTCATAAAGATCTGTGTTTATATAGGTCACCTGAGACCAGAATCTTACTTCTGATAGTTACATGGACATTTTGTGTCAATAGAGATCTCCTGAGTCCAGAGTTTGATCTGTTTGTTCTTCATTGATTTATAAGTTCTGGTTTTTTAATTATTATTTTGGGCTTAGGAGGGGGGGGGGGGAAGGACATTGGATGATTCCAGTAGGTGCCTAAACTCTGGTGCATGTGCTTCTTCAGTCCTCCTTAATATTCTTTCTTGACTGTAACTGAAATATGATTGTGTGGTCACTGGATGTGATGGAAAGGAGGGGGAAGGGGAGTCGATCAAGCCACTACTTTAATAAACAGGAATCCAAAATACAAATCATAATTTTATCAACACATTGAATTGTTTTATTTTGTTTGAATCTAATGGCAATGTTGTTTCTGCTGCTCTACTTAAAGAATTGTAATCCTAGTGATACCTTGTATGTTTATGTTTTATGAATGTGGATCATGTAATGGGACCAGTTCATGTGCTTCCTTCGTGTGTTTTATTGGGCAAAAACAAGTGAAAGTGCCTTATTGAAATCTTTCATTGTGTAGTTGTAGTTGTTGTAGTTGTTGTAATATATCCGTCTGTAAACAAATGAACATTGCATTGATGGAAGAAGTGGTATTTTGAACACATTTCTAAATGTCTGCTAATGCAGGTATCAGAAATATAGTTTATGAGTTCAGTTGTAGGTATAAAAAACAAGAAAAAAATATGATAAAAACTGTTGATATTTAATGTAGTATACTTGATCAAATCTGCACCAAGCCATTCTCCAAGATAGTTTGTTTCTTTACTTTTAAACCCACCATTGAAACATCATTATTTTAAGTTTTATTTTTTTGTTTTGTTTTCTTAAATCAACATATTTTTTTATTCCTTATAATCTTTCCTTTGAGTGTTTGTTTGTCTGTCTGTACACGCCCTGAAAGTTTTATCTAAACAATGTCACCTTTTAGTTTTCAAAATGAAGTGCATTCCTTAACATACTATTGGAATTACTCATAATGTTATTCTCTCACCCTGCATATTATATATACTTTGTTTACTTGTTTGTTTTCTCTACAATAGTTGCCTGAGTGTTTCCTCTATTCTCAACTGGGCAGTAACATCACATCATTAACCGAACACCACATCTTCCTTTCACCACTCTTGTCTCCCCTGATTGTAAGATTTTAATTGTCCAACAGATTTACTTGGTTCAATTTTGAACAATTAATGTTAAAATTAATTTGACCAATCAGACCTTACCTTTTTTTTTTCAAATTTTGCTTATAGTTTATACAGACCTCATTATAATATAATTTTAATGATCCTCTTACAATAATAAGCTGCTTCTATAGTTTGTTTACCCATCTTTGCTGTTGTGCAACCTCAATAGCTTATAAAGAAAAATGTTGACCACTATATCCCTTAGACTTTAATGACTGAATGTTTTGCTGTACTTTGAGGTCTGATACAAAAGCAATTAGAAAGTACAGGTGGTGATGTTGATGTTTAGTGGCTAATTGGATGTTCGTTTTCCCCAATGTGTTAATATCGAGTTTTGCTTCAGAAGAAGAAATCGACACACAGAGGCCACAGTAATCATTAGTTTCATTTCAAACTGTAAAGGGAGGGTTTTGGCTTTGATGTTTTTATTTGTTGACTTGTGAAATTGTTTTCATTGGCTTAGATCCAGCAAGTAAACAAAAGGATGAATTAAAAGTTTTATTGACAGATTCCCATATGCATCATTAAGGGGAAGGGGTCAACTGGGTGATCCTGTCCCCCCTCCTCCTTCCCCCAACCCCATAACAACCTTTTCACTCACGCATCCACAGCCCCCCCCCCCCCCCCCCCCCAAGAAATGTGTTTACTTTATTGAACATATTATTCATACTACTTAGTTAGCAAAGTAAAATGAGGTTTATATAAACTGTAACGTTTTATTTTATTGTTTTAAATAGTTGAAAGTGAAATGATTGATGTGTGTGTCCTAACATTCCTGCCTGTTGCTGACCTTTCAGTGTGGAGATCATGCTGACCTACATCTATCATGTACACCCCAACCTGGAACCTGGCCTGACCTTGTTTTCGTGCATGTTTCCCCTCTGACTCAGTTCAAATCTTTCAACTCTAGGGCCTTTTGTTTTTGTTTTTTTATTCCGTTTATTGTAGATTCAATCAATGTTCACTTTACATGTCCAAGTGTATTTAGTATGTAAGCACACAGTATGTAAGCATACACTCCTGTGTGTTGATATGATTAATCTGAACAGGTTGCAATGTGGACATTAACAAAAGCTTAAAGTTAATCAAAGCTGTACATTTCACATTTGTTTTCTTTCCATTGCCTTCAAAAATTTATTTGTATTTTTCTTTTTTTGTAATAATGTCGGTTGTAATGTTATTTTTTCCCTTAGTGCTTTCATAATTATGTTATTACATAGTTACTTTTAACCTAAACCTTTCTCTGATCTTCTAGATTGGAGCCAATTAACCCATTGCATCTAGATGTACCAATTATTGCAATCTCTTTAGGATTCTTCTTCAAAGAGTTTGGCCTTTAGTGACATGTGATCCAACCAATGCTCTTTATTATCAAATTCACTTTAAAACTATCCCCCCACCCCACCCCGGGGCATTTTCTTCCCTCCTCACAATCTTTTGGGCTAAATAAGTTGCATCTATCCTTATAATTTTAAATGTCATCTTATTATAATGATTTATAAAATTTGGAGAAGGCTAAGGTAGATTTGATATTTTTTTCTTTGAAACTTTTTATTTCCCCATCTTTGTTTTAATTTGAACTTTTTTTTAACCCTTCCTGTACCGACCTACTTCTATCTATGCTGCCTTCAGTTCTGCTATATACGCGCCCAGGACTGTAAGGGTTAAAAAGAAATGTCACAGCAGCAATGGGGGGGAGGCAACTCTTAACTTAAACATGTAAATAGTCTTTTCTTTTTTTTTTTTTTTAATTACACATTTTTTCATTTAAAAAAAAAAATCATTTTGAAAAAAAAAAATAATTGTCAAATACATCTTGGTAATGTCTGGATGCTGTTGGCCAGGCAATTGTGATTGGTCACTCCCTGATGGAGTTTCATTTTGTTGACCTGTATGAGTGTGTGTGTGTGTGTATGTGTGTTTGTGTACCTGCTTGCAGCCAATGCCAGGGCCATGATTGTCTTTCTACTGGATCACAATATCACCACAGAGCTTTCATCAAAAACTTTTTCTGGTCTTTTCAACCCAAGGCTGTCAACTTTTGTTAATAATTTTTAGTTTTTTTTGTTTTGTTCAAAATGTTATGGAAATAAACAATTTTAGTTTTGAATAGTTTTAGATTAAAATTATGAGGAATGAATTACTTTAAATTGTAACATACATAGGCCTAAAAAAAAGGTTAAATTTTGTTGATTCTCTACACAGCACAGAAACAGGATGAAATTTTGATTTCCAAGAAAAATTTTCATATGATAATTGTTTTTAAATTTCATAATTGTTCAGTATAGATTTGTAAATGTGTATGTAATAGAAAAAAATGTATTGCGGTAGTTAGATATAGTGAACAAAATATGTTCCTTTTTTTTTTTGTAGTTGTTGTTTTTTTTAAATTATACATTTCAAATACAAAATTCAGCCTGGTAGAAAATGAGCTTATAAAGTTAAACTGTACATAAATAAATCAAAGAATGCATATTTAACTACACGCTAGAATATTGTATATATTTTTATCACTGTAATATGTCCATCAAATAGTGTTGATATAATTTGATATACAGGGTCAACCAACGGCCAGCGTTTGGTCTTCAGGGATTCTGTTAAAAACACCTGTGTTACATAATGTCATGTTACACAATGACATGCTACATAATGTCATGTTAAATATGACATGTCACATAATGTCATGTTACATAATGACATTACATAGCGGCATGTTACATAACGTCATGTTACATAATGACAGGTCACATAGAGGCATGTTACATATTGGCAGGCGTATATAAATGCTCATTAATGACTAGGACAGTTCATGAACTGAACAATGAAACAAATAGATAGGCCTATAATATAAACAGTGTATAACTTTATTCTATGTCCAGTTTTAATCAAAGAGTTACAGCCCCTGACTCTACTTGTTCCCATAATCAGTCACTTTGTTTATTGCCCGGGTAATACAAAAAAAAAGTCTGTTCTTTCTACAGGTGGGCAATACTAAATGGAACATTTCTTTCATTACATTTTTCTAACATTCTATAGATCTAGTGCAGCTAGCCTCTTAAAATTGACCTCTTGTGAGCTTAGAATAATAAAATGTACTTTAGTGGTCCAATTCAATGCAGTGGGAAAAAAGGTTAGGCTAAACTTTTTTTTTTTTTAAGTAAATCAAATAAGCTTAATGAAGTTTGCTTTTAATTATATTCATGACATTTTAGCGTCTTGTCTTTTTATGAACATGTTATTTTATTTTGCATTAATTTACACAGGAGATACAAATGCTGAAAACTCTGGCCAAAATCGCTTATAATAATAAATGATTCTATTGGTTTAATTCACTTGTTGAAATTGTATGTTTAATTTAAAATATGCCACATTGGATATCACAAGAATCATGATTTTTTTCAATACCATGTTATTATTATTATGATTAAAATGAGACAATAAAATTTTTGCTAACTAAACTAACTTTCTTGTCAAATTATTTTTTTTAATTTAAAGTTTTCTTGTCGTACGATGATTGTGACTTGCAAAAAATTTAAAAAAAATAAAAACAACGTTAGTCTATATATAAAGACATCAACAGACCGCTCTGTGTGTTCAGTATAACCAACGTTTAAACCAAACAGCCGATATCACTAATAAAAGTGTAATAGCCTATGTCTCGCCTTTTATACTTAGTTAAAAATAAATTCTAAGCGACGTAAAAAAACAACACAAAACCCACCCACAAAAAAATAAATAAAAAAAATAACCCACTAAAAACTTGAAGACACGAGTGCTTGCCCCTTTTCTTCACTTTTGACGAGCTCAGCGCTGCGATAGTTTCACACGCTTCTCTCGAGACGGTAGTGCAGAGCTTAGGGGAAGAAAGGGGAGAGAAAAAACACGAAGAATCGGCTAATAATAATTGTGTCTTTTCGACTTTGGTCTGGTTCATTGCGAAATTGTGTAGACTTTTTATGCTTTTATATGCGTGTGCTTATTGATGTGTGTGTGTGTGTAAAAAAGGGGAGGGGTGCTAATGGGTGGGAGGGGGGGGGAGGATTATGTCAACTGTTTAAGTGTAAGATCTGCCCTTACAGACAAATGGCCCGTCATATGACGGATGTGTGTATCTTCTGAAATGGGAATAGCAGCCTACATACATAGTTTTATATATTTACATACACATAGACTAAGAAACAGGTAGAAGCGTCTTACCTTTCATCTCCCCTCATAACCTACACACACTCAATCTCACTTTTTAAAAAATTAGTATCCCCCAAACAGTGGCTTACAAACGGTCTTACTCTACTATAACCCACTTAACAAAATTACTATTGACCTTCCGCAAAGCACTTCGCAGAAACTCCGCATAAACAAATGACGTGGCCGAAATGAAGGGAGATAATCTAAAAAAAAATCAAAATATACAATCTATTCAAAAATTATTTTAAAAAACACAGTTATAAAATTAATCACACAAATACAAAGTAACAAAAGGAATAGTGATGAGATATGTCCACGGGTTGTTTGAAAAAAGTTACCAGGATTTTCATGATTATCTATGAAATGTTCGTGTATTTAGAAAAGAGTAACCTACCTTGTATGTTGTTCACTTGATAGACTATGATTCATAAAGGAAACTATTTCTAGTGTCAATAAAGGTATTAGACTGAAACACTTGAACAGATAATGGAATGCAAAGTACTTAGGAGTAATAATAAATGATACGTTATAGTGGAATCTACATTCTGATGAAGTAATACAAAAAATCAATCAAAATATTAGACTTCATAAAAAGGAACTGTTACAAATGTTATAAGAATATAAAACTAAAATGCTATCTCACATTAGTTAGGCCTATACTAGAAAATGCATCATCTGTATTGGACCCATCAACTAAAGAAAACATTTTTTAAAAATTAGAACAAATTAAGAAAAGATCTGCAAGGTTCATTACTAGCTAATATTTACAACTGACTAGAGTAACACCAATAGTTAAATCACTAAACCTAGAAACACTAGAGCAGGGGTCGACAACCTTTTGCTAACAGCGTACCGAACTAGGATTTTTAAATCATTCTGCACGCCAACAGCCTAAAAGTCTTTATACTTTTTATTTTTACTTTTATACTTTTAATCGAACAATTAATTTAACTCCGTAGCAAGACCAAGGCCAAAAGCAAGGGAGATTATTTATAGAAAAAATAGTTAAAGAGTTTTATATTTTAAAAAAAATTAACGTGCTTGTGATTATCATCTTTTTTTTTATTAGCATTTATATCAAATACGATATTTTATTTAGGCCTAGTCTACTTAACTTTCACATTTATGGTAATTATTGTCTAAAGTCTTAACATTAGTTGTGTACTCAAGATGAAGATATATCAATAATATTAATTATATTGTGATCTCAGTTTATTGAGTTGTCCTTTATATTATTTTTAAGTTTATAATTCTCTTCATTTTACTGCCATTAAGCGGAATTGATACGAAGTAATCAGACAAACTGGGTAGTTAATGTAATGTTTGAAAGTAGGCTATACATAGAAATGCTTTAGTCGTAAAATATTAATAAAATTTTCAAATACTTTTTAAAGTTTGTTCATTTCAAAGTTATAACTTCTAAGCCGTTTTATTTTTTTTTTAAACAGAAAGAAAAAAAAAACAGACTTAAATTAATAGTGCAAATAAAATGCTTTAATTATCTCCCTCTAATTAAAAAATCTTTTTCACATTTTATTCAATAGCGATGCCAAACAAGTAATGTTTTGTAATATAAAAAATATTACAGACTAGTTTTTATTTCTTTATAAGTGTAAGTTGAACCAAAAGCTAAAAGTAGAAGAGCGAATGCAGATGAATACCAGATGACTTTCCTAAGCTACGAAGCTTCCTTTCAGATTTTTTTTTCCGCAAATGGGCACCTTAGGATGCCTATTTTCGAACAGTTTTTGAAAGTCTTGCCTTTGGTTAGAAAACTCCGCTTTGAATACTTCGATGTATTTCATAAAAAGTCCTAACTATCTATCTAAATATATTCCTTTATATAGGGTTGTAGGCCTACATATAGTTAAATGTTTTGAAATTGATTTCACGGCAAGATATATGTCCAGATTCAATGCAAATCCATTCCAGTGGCCCGTGTAAATGTAAGTTCAACTCACTGAAATGTGTCCCTATGTCATTTAGAAACATCGTCTTCAATAGTCAGTTATTCTCATTCAGAAACAGAAACTGTTGCTGTTATTATTGTTGTTTTAATGAATAAAAAAAATTCTCAGAGGACTCTCTCGCGCCATTGAAAATTGCTCTGCGTGCCAAGTTTGGCACGCATGTTTTAAATTCTAATTTAGAAATACAACCCAATAACAAACTGTTGCAAAGCTCAGATAAACATAAAGACAAAAACACTTTCCTTATCCCTTATGCGAGAATAAAAACATAAAAGTACTCTTTCTTCACGAGTGGCATTCGGGCATTCAATGGGTTGCCTGAACAAACCAGGAAAACCAATAACTTAGAATTATTTAAAACACTAATAAAAATGCCGTACTAGACTCGGACCACGGATGAGCGTAAGACGCAATAATCTTATTTATAGAAGGAGCGTCTGTAATGTAGGATTTAAGGTAATATAACATAGATTCGCAAGGAAAAATTTAGTGCATTGATTTAGGAAAAAAAAAGGGGGGGGGTGTGATGATACAGAGTCAAGATCTCTTTAACCCATCCTTAGTGCTAAAACTGTATTTTAGTTTCTTATTCACTCTCAATAGGCGACCAAGTAGGGTAGGCAGAACAGTGCAGTGTTTGCTACGGAATGCCAAGAAATCGGATATCTCCTCTTTGTCTCTCCTCTCTCTCACACACACGCACACGGTCTGTTCACCTGTCACGGCTGAATTGCTGTACAGGGAGGCTGTGGCTAGCGTCTCCGCTGGGGGAAAACACAGTCAGTCCTAGGCCAACTTTTGGAGCGATAACACCATAGTGTTAGTATTAGAAAGACAGTCATCGTTTAGATAGTAACTATAAAATTTCACCTTATGTTTATTCTCATGCTGTATTTATTATTATAATATCATCGAGATTGACTTTTCCTTTTTTTTCATTGAAACTCTGCACAACATAAGAACTATAAAATATATTACATGACGTGCTATGAATAAACCGTTTGTATGATTATTGTGAAAAGCTTTCTTGTCGAGTGAATTCATTTTATTGTGTTATGTAAAAATCTGACACACCATACAACTAGATACAGCCATTGTGATGATATAAAAGCCTTGTGTTACCCAAGCAATACTGCCGAGTGCGGGACAAATTACGTTTTCAAAGACACCCGCACTTGAGTGAAAAAATATTATCACAATATTGAGGACCTCGTCCGGTATGAACCCGAGCAACAAACAACCACAATAAGATACTCACAACAGAGGGGGCTCGCCAATAACAGCCACACGTAACGACAACAACGCATAGGGCTAAAACAGCATATCAGCTAAATAGCCTTAAACGCAAAAGCGGCATCTGCAGCTTCAACAAACGTCATTTTGTTTCTGCATCTACGAGACCGTCAGCAACCATCAGACACTGATACGCCTGTACTTCTCAACACAGACAGAACAGCAAAGAAGACGTGCTTCAACAAACGTCACTTTTGTTTCTGCATCTACGAGACCGTCAGCAACCAGCAGACACTGATACGCCTGTACTTCTCAACACAGACAGAACAGCAAAGAAGACGTAATAGACAGCAACAGCAGATCAAGCTTCAAAACGTCTTACAGTGAGCTAGACAGCACCGTGAGAATCGACAACAGCATACACTTTAGAGGAGAAACAGCAAAAGAAACTGAACAATCTTATAGACTAATTGAACAATTTCAATGACTCCAGTTTAGTAATTTTGTGTTTTATATTCTACTCTTCAGAAGAAAGAAGAAGTTGAACATTTTTATTGACTCTAGTTATATAACTGTGTTAATTTAAATATTTTCATTAGCTTTAGATCTAGGCCTACTTGTGTCTTATTTCTTGTTGACATTCTGGTGAGTAGACACTTTTTGTTTTGTCTTACCTTAGGAGGTCGATATTGAGAGTGACATAAATTATTAGTAGATAAAATTAATTAAATATGGCTGAAATAGTTAAGCTAAAGTCAGAATTAAAAAACTTTGGGGAATCATTAGGCTTTCTAGGGCTTGAACTTGTAGAGTATATAAATGTAGAAATGGAAAAAAATCAGTAAGGCCCAAAAAGAACAAAATGAGTTTAGATTAAAAGAATTAGAAATAGAAAAAGAACTAAGGCTAAAAGAGATGGATAAGGAAATAAAATTAAAAGAAATAGAGGCCCAAAAGGAAGCAAATCACGATGCTCTCATAAGAGCACAATGCGAAACACGATCTTACGGCCCTATCTCTGGCAGCATTGATCCAAACATCAATGGCAATGCCCATCCTTCTTTACTTTTCCCTCTTGATCCCTTTAATGATAAGATGGAGTCGGTTGAGATATTTTTAAATAGATTCGAAAAATTGGCTGAAATGTACCAGTTACCAGAGGACAAGTGGAGCATAAAGCTTTCACATGCTTTGAAAGGAAAAGCATATGAAGTATATGCAAAGCTACCCTCCACTTCTGCCCTGGACTACAATGCACTAAAAAATGCACTCTTAGTACAATATGACCTCACAGCTCAATCTTATCATAAAAGGTTTAGAAACTCTCGTCTTGAAAGAGCAGAAACATATTCACATCTATCTGAACGTCTGTCTTCTTATCTTACAAAATGGCTAACACTTAGCAAATTTCCAGAAACCTTCCAAGGCCTAACTGACTTAATACTGGTTGAGCAATTAAAGCTATGCATGACGGCTGAGCTTCGCATTTTTATTGATGAAAATGGTGGAACAACGCCAGCTGAGATCATAAGACTTGCAGACCGATACACGTGCGCTCGTAACGAGGAGAAGCAACGTACCATACCCAAGTCACGCTTGGAAGATCCTGCCTCAGTGGCAGATGACCTTGTCCCGAAAGGGGCAGCTGCTTCGAATCCTCACACACTTGCGCATAACACGGCAAATCAGTCTGGTAAACACGTCCAGACAGGCAAACCGCTCAACCCAAAAAACAAAACGTGGTGTGACGTACACAAGTCAACTACTCACAACACAAAAGACTGCCGGTCTAAATTGAGGCATGACCCAAAACAGTCAATCTCTGCTGTATCTGATTCATCTGAACAGGTAGAAACAGCAGCGGTTGGGGACCAATGTCTTGATAAGGATCAAGAAGAGATAGTTTTCCCTCCCGTTAGCGAAACGGTACTAGTGAATGGCAAGCCAGCGCAGTGTTTGTATGATACTGGTTGTTCATACGACGCCATTGTTAAAAGCTCACTAGTTGACTCTGTAGACATAACAAATGAGTTAGTCACCCTAAAGGGGGTCAATCTAGAATCTCCAGCCATGACTTTACCCATAGCTCACATCAAAGTGAAATCTCGTTATGTCCACGGTACCATAAAAGCAGCCGTAATGGAATCACCCATTTACGATCTCATTCTTGGCTGTCGTTTCGTGTTCTTGGGAAATCCTAGAGAACCTATTGTGACTGCACCTGTGATCACTCGTTCACAGGCAGAACAAGACGTTTCAGAGGATGAGCATAATCCACTACCACGGGAAATGCAAGAAGCCCAACGAAACGATTCCACATTAGCAAAACTCTTTGACCTTGTCAATGAGGACGATCAGAAAACCGGTAAGTTCAAATATTACCTCAAATCTGACCTTTTGTATCGACGACTAAACGGTCTTGATCGCGGTCGGAGTCAACTGATAGTCCCCACCCCTTTTCGGCAGCAAGTGCTCCAGACTGGACACGCCAGTTCGCTAAGTGCTCACCAAGGTCACAGCGCAACAATGAATAGAATAAAGTTCTATTATTATTGGCCTGGCATGACGTCTGACATAAAGAGGTTTGTTTCTTCTTGCCCTCAATGTCAAAAGATGTCACCAAAATGCCATGTGCCTCCAGTGCCCATGGGTAAAACACCATTGATAGAAACTCCGTTCAAACGCGTTTCTGTTGACATTCTTGGTCCATTACCCCGCACGAAGAAGCGCAACGCATACATACTGTGTGTCGTGTGCCAAGCTTCAAGATGGCCTGAAGCCATAGCCCTTCCCAGCATTGATACCAAACATGTTGCGGAAGCTTTGTTCAACACATTCACGCGCATTGGCTTTCCGGAAGAGATTCTAACTGACAACGGATCTCAATTCACCGGTAAGCTGATGAGTGAAGTATACCAAGTTTTCAATGCAAAACATCTTCGCACATCTGTATACCACCCTCAGGCAAATGGACTAGTCGAGCGTTTCAATCACACGCTCATCTCCATGTTAAAACGTCTCATTGATGGACGGCCCGAGGAATGGGATACTTATTTGGCTGCTGCACTCTTTGCCTACCGTGAAGTACCGCAAGCAAGCCTAGGCTACTCACCTTACCAGATCATCTTTGGGTCTCAACCAAGAGGACCTTTAGAAATTTTAAGGCAAAACTGGACTAAGGAAGTAGTCGATGTTGAAGCCAAGACTGTGTCCCAATACGTTCATGACCTTCGTGAACGTTTGGATACAGTAAGGTCGATTGCCACCCACAACCTGATCAAGGCACGTAATCGGCAAGAGAGATATTACAATCGTCGCGCCAAAGAACGTGTGCTAGAAGCTGGAGAAAGAGTACTGTTGTTACTGCCAAGTCACACCAACAAACTTCAAGTGTGTTGGCAAGGACCATACGTGGTCACACAGAAAGTGTTTCCGACAAATTACAAGATCAAAGTGGGCAAGAAAGAAAAAATGTATCATGTCAATTTACTAAAGAGATACATTGAACGCGCTGCTGAAAACGAGACACCTTCTCTATTGGCCGTGTCAATAGCTGAAGACATGGTAGAGCCTAAAGTTCTTACTGAATATCCACTGCAGCCCAAAGAAACTGTCCATGACGTCTCAATCTGTCCTGATCTATCCCAAGAACAGATTTCCGAGACAACAACGTTGCTCAGAGAATTTTCTGATGTTTTGACAGACATTCCAGGCAAAACAAATCTAGAACGCTTCAGTATGAAACTCACAGACAAGACACCCATCAATGTCAAGCCCTATCCACTACCCCATGCTAAGGCAAAAGTGGTGGAGCAAGAAATAAGTGAACTACTGAAAGCAGGAGTGATTGCAGCATCAATGTCACCATATAACGCACCCCTTGTTCTCGTACGCAAACCAGATGGAACACACAGGATGTGTATAGACTTTCGACGTCTCAACGCCGTTTCCGAATTCCAAGCGGAACCACTTCCTGATCCATCCACCCTGTTTTCAAACATCAGCAACGCCCACTACTTTAGCAAATTTGATCTTAGTCGTGGCTACTATCAAATAGAAGTAGATCCAGAGTGTAGACCTATGCTTGCATTCAGCACCCCTCAAGGGCATTTTGAATTCCTTAAGGTTCCTTTTGGGTTGAATAACTCCTCGTGTGTGTTCACCCGAATGATGAGGAAATTGCTCGCCCCCATCCTCAGGCCAGGGTTATCAAATTTCATCGATGACATTTTGATAGCAACTGAAACCTGGGAAGAACATGTGGGAATCTTAGCAACACTCTTAGGAAGGCTGCGCGAGACTGGACTTACAGCCCGCCCATCCAAATGTCTTATCGGATTTTCACGCTTGAAATTTCTGGGTCACATGATTGAACACAATCATATCATGCCAGACGAAGAAAAAATTGATCGTCTGCGCCAGGCACCACAACCACTTACAAAAACAAATGTTCGCTCATTTTTGGGAATGTGCAGCTACTATCAAAAGTTTATAAAGGACTTTAACCACATTGCTGCCCCGCTTTCAAATCTGACCAAGAAAGATCAACCTGAGAGAGTTATTTGGAATGATGAGTGCGAAACTGCGTTTCAAAGTCTCAAAGCAGCTCTCATTGCTAAACCCATCCTTCATTTACCAGATCTCTCCAAAACTTTTCTGCTACGTACCGATGCAAGCGGTTCCGGCCTTGGTGCGGTTCTATTGCAGGCCGATTCTGAAGATCCTTCACTCCTATGCCCAATCGCTTACGCTAGCCGCAAACTTACTAAGGCCGAAGCTAACTACGCCACTATCGAGTTAGAATGTTTAGCAATAGTTTGGGCTATTGAGAAATTTCAACCCTATTTATATGGTAAGCATTTCATTCTTCAAACTGATCATCGCCCGTTGACATTTCTGTCTTCTTCCAAAAATCTAAATGCCAGACTAATGAGATGGTCTCTGTTGTTGCAACCCTATTCCTTTCATGTAGAATATATTCAGGGAAAGTCCAACGTTCTTCCCGACTTTCTGAGCAGACATCCTTTTGAACATGAACCTATAGGGCAACCTTCAGAATAAAGAGGTTTGATAAGCTATTATATAAACTGTTTAGAGGCCTATTAAATAAAAACTACTAGGATAAGGCACTTCTGTTTGGGTTGATAGTCTTGACTGCATTTTACATGGTTTTCCCCTGGATAAACCATCTTAAGGGGGGCCTTATGTGATGATACAGAGTCAAGATCTCTTTAACCCATCCTTAGTGCTAAAACTGTATTTTAGTTTCTTATTCACTCTCAATAGGCGACCAAGTAGGGTAGGCAGAACAGTGCAGTGTTTGCTACGGAATGCCAAGAAATCGGATATCTCCTCTTTGTCTCTCCTCTCTCTCACACACACGCACACGGTCTGTTCACCTGTCACGGCTGAATTATTGTACAGGGAGGCTGTGGCTAGCGTCTCCGCTGGGGGAAAACACAGTCAGTCCTAGGCCAACTTTTGGAGCGATAACACCATAGTGTTAGTATTAGAAAGACAGTCATCGTTTAGATAGTAACTATAAAATTTCACCTTATGTTTATTCTCATGCTGTATTTATTATTATAATATCATCGAGATTGACTTTTCCTTTTTTTTCATTGAAACTCTGCACAACATAAGAACTATAAAATATATTACATGACGTGCTATGAATAAACCGTTTGTATGATTATTGTGAAAAGCTTTCTTGTCGAGTGAATTCATTTTATTGTGTTATGTAAAAATCTGACACACCATACAACTAGATACAGCCATTGTGATGATATAAAAGCCTTGTGTTACCCAAGCAATACTGCCGAGTGCGGGACAAATTACGTTTTCAAAGACACCCGCACTTGAGTGAAAAAATATTATCACAGGGGGAGACAATTTATAACCATGGCCGGAAAATCGGGGTAAAGCATTGTTATAGAGGGAGGGACAGAAGGACGAATTAATACAATAACATTTAAAGGAATAACAATTTATAACAATTATCGACACAGGCATAATTCAATTTAAAGAGCTGGGGGGGGGGATAGCATTGATTTGAATTGTTAAATTTTGAACAGCAAGGTATAATGAGGCCACAGAGGCTGAGGGATAGCGCGTTCGGTTGGCGTATTCGATGGTCCTGGGGTTCGAATCTTGATGAAGGCTAGAATTTGTTCCCGGGTCTGGAGGGTTGTCCCCTGAGTCTCCCCAGCTCTGAAGGGTACCTGACTTTAGTTTGGGGTAAAGTAAAGGCGGCTGGGCATTGTATTGGTCACACAATCCCCTCGTATGCCGTGGCCACCGTCCCTATGGATCAATTAGATCCCACGGGATACTTAACTTTTCTTTTTATTACATGTTTAACACTGTTAAAAGAGACCAGGCCTCCATCACTGCCTCTGCAGTTCCGGCCTTCAAATCGTCACTAAAGTGCTGGTCCAAAAACCTAAAGTGACACTCTTTTATCTGTATATAAGTGTTATTTGCTATGTTATGTTTGCTATGTTATTTTATGTGTATTTAAATTGTGGACTTTTTCCTCGGTTCTACGGGGTCTCCACAGTATTACGAAGAAGAAGAAGAAGAAGAAGGGTAAACAATAACAATTTAGAACGTTGATTTAAAAAAGGGAACGCAACAGTTGTAAAAAAAAAAGGGGGGGGGGGGTATCTCTGCAGTAGCAGCAACTTTCAGGAGATCATGAACTAGATAGCCTCAGCATTTTATACCAGCAACCTATTCTGTGTAGGTGTCCATGCGACCTGAATCTCCCAATACGCAACCCCCATCTCCCCCCCCCCCCACTTCCCCGTCTTACTGTTTATACACATCTTTAATATATATATAAAAAAATTACTTACCACCCTCCATTCTCCACGGGGGAAAGGTAGGGGGGGGAGTGGGAGAAGGGGGGGTGCAGTGATAGGATGTGAGATTATGTCCTTGTCCCGGTGGCGTGGGTGGGCGGGCGCCACCCAAAGTGTAATAAACCGATAGTCTCTACCTATCGCTACAAACCATCTTGGCTAGACGGTGAAAGATCTGAGGGTTCGATTCCTGATATTGTGCATCCTTTAGCTAGGTTAGTGTGGGGAGGGGGGGTGTTGTTTGGGGAGGGGTCTTGTGTGAGGGGGGGGGGGAGGGGGCGACATAATTTAGGGAGAATCAAAAACTTTATAGTGTACTTGCATTTCGTTTGCCACACAATCCCCTGGTAATGTATAAAAACTCACCAGCACAATTATTCCAATAGTTTTTTAAAAATGCATTACATTATTTTATTTCACGAAGAGAAGGTAACTAATGCCAAAAGAAAGGAAGAGAAGCAAGTAGTAATATATCAAAACTAAAATAGTAGTTAGAATAATGCATGGATTTTAACCCTTACAGTCCCGGGCGCGTATATAGCGGAACTGAAGGCAGCATAGATAGAAGTAGGTCGGTACGGGAAGGGTTAATGACTGTGGTGATATTCCAAATTATACTAACTGGTTTTATCAAGTCAAAACATCTTTAGGACCAAAATAGTCTGTATTATTTACTTACTAGCGGAACGATGTTCGCTATGGACGCTCAGAGAAAAGAGTGGGGAGCAAGAATGCTCCTCCCACCTCTTCTGGGTTTCGCTAAATGTTAATGTAAAAAATATTAAAGTTTTTTCATAATACTTTTGCTAAAATGTTCAAACTTCCCTAAATGTAGAATACTTACCTACTCAATAATAGGACTATTAAAAAAAGTGCCCGTAGAACGAATTGATCCTAGGGTATGGTGAAGCAGCGTTCACCAGTTTCTGTGGCCACGGCATACTAAGGGATGTGTGGCCAACGCAATGCCCAGCCGCCTTTACTTTACCCCAACTAATGTCAGGTACCCAACAGAGCTGGTTAGGGACACCCTCCAGACCCGGGGGAAAATCCTAGCCTTCACCAGGATTCGAACCTTCGGTACGCCAGCCGAACGCGCTGCTACTCGCCACTGTGCCCCCTTTTATGTTTAACTTTGGAGTATTTGAATCATAATATTTGTGTATTTCCATTTGGAGACGTGTTTAACACTGTTTGATTAGGTTGAGTTGTCGCTCTTGGATTTGTGTATAACCTACAGCAGGGGTCGGGAACCTATGGCTCGCGAGACAGATGTAGCTCTATCGATGGCTGCATCTGGCTCACAGACAAATGTTCCATTATAAAAAAAAGTTTGTTTTGTAGACTCCTTTGATCTACATATTAATTGCATATCAATATTTTATTCTACAAATGAGCTAAAGTCTACTGCAGCTCAGCATTAGAATAATTCAGAGCCATTATTATTGTACTTTTAGTGTTGAATTTACACACAATGCACACATTTACTTGAATTTTTAGTTTTAAAAATAATGTATGGCTCTCGCAGAATTACTTTACAAAATATGTGGTGTCCATGGCTCTCTCAGACAAAAAGGTTCCCGACCCCTGACCTACAGGAACAGATTTACCGCCCTTTGCGACTCAAATGTTCGGGAATTCGCGAAGATCCATTCAAAGTCGTATTTTAGTCAGTCCCGAATACATAAAGAAACACACACATATGCATAACCATAGCCAGACACACACACTACACAGACACACTTCGAAGAGACACACACACACAAACCACACACGACGGAACCAGACATACGTATTTCCACATAATAATATACATCAATACACATTCATATAGCTATTATTAGCAACAAAGAATATGTCATTTGAATATATTATAGGCTACATACACACACATATTATCAGATTCTATGTCTTTCATGTCGGCTTATCACAATAACCAGTGATGTCATTATAGTTGGTGTCATGCAACTAATGGTGTCACCATATGTCACCATAACATTGTGTTGTTATTGTTGTTTTGGTCTAAAAAAGACGCAACATCGCCTAAAGGGGAAACACAAGATTGTCACCCAGTCACCGAGTACAAATGTACAGGTCCCCACATTCTAATATCACTACCGTGTTTGGGGGAGGGGGGGGTAAGTGGGTAGGGTTGGCTGGCACGCCCTAGTGACGCCCTCGGTGGCGCCAGTGGGAGCAGCCACATTCAAAAGCAGTAAACAGTGGGCTTTGGGCTTTAAATGTTTTTTTCCTACCAATACAACAATTAAATACCTTCTTATTTTGTAATGGATTTTCCCGATTGTCTGGATAATGTCTAAAAATAAACCTGAACGGGTTTTTATAATAAAATGATTCAATGAAAGAAGACAAAAAAATTACAATTGTATTGCATTTGTTTACGAACATGACTTGTTTATAAGCAAGAATAGTATCTCTTCTTTACCTAAGCTTTTATCAATGTATCTTGTATATATTCATCTACTTATCCACCTACCTACCTGCCGTTTGCTTGTTTACCTCTCTGTCTGTCTATTCGTCTATTCGTCTATTCGTCTATCCGTCTATCTGTCTATATGTTTCTATGTCTGTGTCACTGTCTCTCTATCCGCCTGTATGAGGGCATGTTTGTTTTTCTGTATCTCTCTCTATCTCTCTCTATCTCTCTCTATCTCTCTCTATCTCTCTCTATCTCTCTCTATCTCTCTCTATCTCTCTCTATCTCTCTCTATCTCTCTCTCTCTCTATCTCTCTCTATCTCTCTCTATCTCTCTCTCTCTCTATCTCTCTCTATCTCTCTCTATCTCTCTCTATCTCTCTCTATCTCTCTCTATCTCTCTCTATCTCTCTCTATCTCTCTCTCTCTCTCTATCTCTCTCTATCTCTCTCTATCTCTCTCTATCTCTCTCTATCTCTCTCTATCTCTCTCTATCTCTCTCTATCTCTCTCTATCTCTCTCTATCTCTCTCTATCTCTCTCTCTCTCTCTCTATCTCTCTATATCTCTCTCTATCTCTCTTTTTTCCATCACCCTCTCTCTATTTATTACTTTAGCCCCATCTACGTATCCACATATATATTTCCAGCTATCCTTCTAACTATTTGTCTATCTCTATATCAATCTATCTATTTATATATCTATAGTCTATCTATACACTCATATTAAATCTATCCTCTTTCTGTGTTCCAGTCAGTGTATTTGTGTTATTTTACCCAAGAGGGGGGGGGGCTAAGCTTCTCCCCCTCCACCCCCCCCGCCCCTTCGGTCCTTTCCATTTCTTAAATTTTGGCAGAAAAAAAAATAAAGTCTTTAAATAAATTGTTCTTCATTCTCAAAACAATTTGGTCAATGTTTGTAACTTAAAGGTCTAACCCCCTCCCCCTTCCGGACCCCCCCCCCCCGATCCCCTTTCCCTTCCTTTTCCGGAAAAAGAAATCCTGGGCTCGTTTGTTCCTGATTTTACCTGAGTGTCAATAAGCATTTTATAAAATGTCTAGTAGTTATACCCGTCAAAATGACGGAGAAACGAATGACTACATTTTAAATGATGTTTAGTCATTTATCAGGTCTGTGGTATTTCCCATGTGTGTTCCGAGTATTAAGACATGAACACAAGAATAAGTAACCAGACAAGCAGACAGACAAACAGACAGACAGAAACAGAACGACAAGAAACCGTTCCCAAATGTTGACCTCATCATCTCCTTTTAGCATTGGATCGATTATGCACATCTGTCTTATTGTTTCTGTAGGTTGGCTTTTTGTAGGACTAAGGTTTTGCGCGTGTCTATGCAGGGCCGTATTTAGGGTTGTGGGGGCCCTGTTCCAAAATTTATGTGGGGCCCCTTTCGGCTTCGCCCCTGCCTTCGGACATCGCTGTGTTAGCCTATGTACAAATGTACAAATGTACAGTTTTGTTGATGATGAATGATAACCTGTACCGGTAACCCACTCTGTCTGACGTACTCTGATTCGGCGAGCGAATTAGCATTTCACTTCATTTAACTTCAGTTGCTCGTTTGAACACTCATACACGAACAACCATATTGGCCTACAGCAGTGGTTCCCAACCTTTTAAATGCACTGTTATAAAATAAAATGTAAATATCTCATATAACTGTAATGTGCTACTGTTATAAAATATAATGTAAATATCTCATATAACTGTAATGTGCTTCTGTTATAAAATATAATGTAAATATCTCATATAACTGTTTTCGCAACTGCTTAAAGTAGGTATGTGATGGGGTTGGTGCGCTGATGTCTTCACGCCGGCTACTCGTATGTGGATGTGTCTGCATGCACAGAATAAGTATAGAATTATAATTCTATTCTGGATGCATGTGCTTGGGCTCGCCTGTAGACTGATAAAATATGCATTTTCCTGTGGTCTTAGGTGACCCCCATATAATGGTTGACTCATTAACAAATAATGTTGGTATATTATAAAAACCATATTCTTGTAATTTTTTCAAAAAAAATTCAACGTGAGCGAATTTGACATTTAAATGAATTGCAACAAATACTTACTAAATCTAATAAAGGGAGATAATTGTCATAGTTTTAAGTCTCTGGGGCAATGATTTTATTAAACAATTTTTTTTACTACACAATTTACATGTGAAAAAATAAATATTGTATATGCGTATAATCTACCAGTACCGGTACTCATAATGATAAAAATGCGTAAAATGAACAATAAATTCATTCATATTTTTACGTTATCATTGTAATTTTTAAAACACCTTTTTAGCTACTAACTTGTTTTCATCAGTACGCATTTAGTACTTTGATTAGTATGGCATAAATATATTGTATAATGAAAATTTTTGGTCTGGCTTCCCCACACGCCTCGTGCGATTAGATTTTTCACACAGGTGTGTGGGAAGTCTTAGTCACCCCGAGCTACGGCTCTCACCTAAACTTACCCAAAGGAGGGGCAAGGATGTAAGAATCCGGACGCGCCTCCTACTGGAAAAAAAAAAAAAAAAAAAAAAAAGAAAATCCTTATTAATAAGGTTTGATCATAGACTATAATATACCTGGACCGCTTGCTTAATAATATTTCTGCTAAAAGATGACTAGAAAGACTGCTTTTCGGGATTTCCGATTCGTTGTTTCCTTTGCAATTCCGTTTTATTGAATCGCTTCGATTTTCTCAATGAAAAATTAAAATCGAAAGTTCTATACATTTAAGAAACAACGAGGAGCGTCGAAGTAATTTAAGACAGCCTTATTGGTTGCGCACGGAAAAAAAGTACATATAAGCTCTAAAAATAGAGCAAGCGGCCCATCTTATTATAGTCTAAGGTTTGATGAATGAAAATAAAAGAGGAACAGTCTAGACAAGGGATCGGCAACCTACGGCAAGCGTGCCAGACTTATTACACAAAACGATTTTCAATGGCACGCAGAAGACTACCAAAAACAAAAATATCCAAGTATCTTCTATAAGAAATAGAGTGCGAAAGCAGGGTGACTTAGGCTGTTGGCACGCTGAATGAATTAGAAACCCCACTTTGGCACACAATTATCAAAAGGTTGCCATTCCCTGGTTTAGACTAAAGAGTGTTGGTGCAAGGAAACGTCCCTGTTTGACCCCGCTAGGGGAGGGTTGTGAGGTAGCGCCATCGAAGAGTACTGTGCTGTACATGTTGTTGTGGAAAGCCTCAATAAGACCATCAAAAATAAGTGTTTTCCTATGGTCCTTGTCGAATCTCAGGAAATGGTCGTTCGACCCCCAAAGGGGTCCACAGGTTGGGAACCGCTGTCCTACAGTGTGTCAGTGTCAGTTAACAATCAAATGCGATTTATCACTCACAGTATTTGTTGCAGTATTTTTCTAGTTGAGTCAACTTGAGTCCAGTCTCTGACTGTTTCTGACTGTTACATGCCCGCTACAGTCTCTATCTGACTGTTTCTGACAGTTACATGCCCGCTACAGTCTTTATCTGATTGTTTCTTGTCTGAGTCATAACTGGTGGTGTGTTTTTGTTTTACTTCTGCTTTATTTCATGTTTGTGTGTATTTGTGTGTGTGTGTTTATTTTTGTTTGTTGTTTAAATATTTAAAATTTTAATTTTTGTTTTAATTGCATTAGTCGTGCAGTGATTTTATTCAATACTTGCTTACCCATTGCTTACCAATAATTGATATAAATTCATCACCAACAGTAGAAGACGGGTAGTTTGTATTTCCACTTCTTTGATTACCATGTTAAGCAATGTGTTTAGCAAAAAATTACCTTGTTTTGCTATCAACTCCAGAATACCAAGAAAATTACCATTTATGGCCGAACCAGATGTTTGATTACTCTGAATGCCAACCCCATTTCACTTAGAAAATTTATTATATTGACGAGTCGTTTGAGTAAATTTCTCCAGTATGTTACTGCAGTAGACAGCTGATCCTTAAAGTCAGACTCAATGCTACCCGATTCAGCAGCTCCACGGTCAGATGCTAGGTAACACAGCTTCCACGTGACACGTTGATTGTTCATGTTCAGACAACTTAGCACTAGCATGATACCAGTCATCGAAACCACCGTGCGATAGCTGCGAGTTAAGCTTTGAGAAACAATGACGTTCAAACCGAAAGTAGCAGTATCCAGCATCCACGTAAAAATTTGCGAAAGAAAGAAGGTGACGTTTCTCACGTTATGATTCAGGCAAGAGTCGTCACATACGTTTACAACCTAGAAGACCGCCCTTCATTGTGCGCTCCTATAACATCACTATTCTAATTGCCAAAAGAAAAGACTAAAAAAAAATTGTTGGGATGTGTGGGGGGCCCCTTTTGTGTGGGGACCCCTGTTCCAATGATGAATGGAACATGTGGAACATGCCTAAATACGCCCCCCTGACTATGTGTGTCTTTGTGTGTCTGTATATGTATCTTTGTGTGTCTGTGTGTGTCTATGTGTGTATGTGTGTGTCTGCGTGTGTCTGCGTGTGTTTATGTGTGTCTATGTGTGTGTCTACGTGTGTCTATGTGCGTCTGTGTGTGTGTGTCTGTGTCTGTGTGATTGTGTGTCTCTCTCTGTGTGTGTGTGTGTCTCTGTGTGTGTGTCTCTCTGTGTGTGTCTGTGTCTCTGTGTGTGTGTGTCTTTGTGTCTTTATTTGTGTGCATAATTGTGTAAGTCATGGTTTGATTGGATTTTGTTGTTATTATTTTGATTGTTAGTTGTGTAGGAAAGTCATTGTGACTTGGGCCGTTTAGACGGTTGTACTTTTGTGTATTTGATCTATGTGATGCGTCCATCATTATGTTTGAAATGGTATCTATAGAGATTACACTGAAAATAGAATTGGACTAATGACCCATATACTTTGACCCTGTAATTAAACATAATACGTTGGTGTTAATGAGCACACACACCCCACACACACATAGACACATACACATCAACTTTTCGACGGAATCAATACAAACGTTAATTGCTTAAGACTACGATGTTGAAAATAAAAAAAAGAATTGCTTATGGGAATCACCATGACGTCATAACGAGGTGATGACGAAAGTGGAATCCGTAGAAAGCCGCGAGGCAATTGACACCAGCCAATGGGAATAGAGGTGAGAGGTCAAGAGGTTGCAACCAGTGGAGCAAAAAGTTTGGCATCATCGGAGTTGACGGAAGAGTGAGACTGGCACAATGGAAGAGAGGGAGAGAGAAAGAGGGCGGGAGAGGGGAAGAGAGAGGGAGTAGGGAAAGAGGGAGGGAGAGAGAAAGTGAGGGAGAGAGGGGAGGGAGAGAGAAGTGAGGGACAGAGGGGAGGGAGACAGAAAGTGAGGGAGAGAGGGGAGGGAGAGAGAAAGTGAGGGAGAGAGGGGAGGGAGAGAGAAAGTGAGAGAGAGAGGGGAGGGAGAGAGAAAGTGAGGGAGAGAGGGGAGGGAGAGAGAAAGTGAGGGAGAGAGGGGAGGGAGAGAGAAAGTGAGGGAGAGAGGGGAGGGAGAGAGAAAGTGAGGGAGAGCGGGGAGGGAGAGAGAAAGTGAGGGAGAGAGGCGAGGGAGAGAGAAAGTGAGGGAGAGAGATAGAAAGAGAGGGAGAGAGGGAGAGAGAAAGAGGGAGGGAGAGAGAAAGTGAGGGAGAGAGGGGAGGGAGAGAGAAAGTGAGGGAGAGAGGGGAGGGAGAGAGAAAGTGAGGGAGAGAGATAGAAAGAGAGGGAGAGAGGGAGAGAGAAAGAGGGAGGGAGAGAGAAAGTGATGGAGAGAGGGGAGGGAGAGAGAAAGTGAGGGAGAGAGATAGAAAGAGAGGGAGAGAGGGAGAGAGAAAGAGGGAGGGAGAGAGAAAGTGATGGAGAGAGGGGAGGGAGAGAGAAAGTGAGGGAGAGAGGGGAGGGAGAGAGAAAGTGAGGGAGAGAGATAGAAAGAGAGGGAGAGGGAGAGAGAAAGAGGGAGGGAGAGAGAAAGTGAGGGAGAGAGGGGAGGGAGAGAGAAAGTGAGGGAGAGAGATAGAAAGAGAGGGAGAGAGGGAAGGAGAAAGAGGGAGGGAGAGAGAAAGTGAGGGAGAGAGGGGAGGGAGAGAGAAAGTGAGGGAGAGAGGGGAGGGAGAGAGAAAGTGAGGGACAGAGGGGAGGGAGAGAGAAAGTGAGGGAGAGGGGAAAGGGAGAGAGAAAGTGAAGGAGAGAGGGGAGGGAGAGAGAAAGTGAGGGAGAGAGGGGAGGGAGAGAGAAAGTGAGGGAGAGAGGGGAGGGAGAGAGAAAGTGAGGGAGAGAGGGGAGGGAGAGAGAAAGTGAGGGAGAGAGGGGAGGGAGAGAGAAAGTGAGGGAGAGAGGGGAGGGAGAGAGAAAGTGAGGGAGAGAGGGGAGGGAGAGAGAAAGTGAGGGAGAGAGGGGAGGGAGAGAGAAAGTGAGGGAGAGAAGGGAGGGAGAGAGAAAGTGAGGGAGAGAGGGGAGGGAGAGAGAAAGTGAGGGAGAGAGATAGAAAGAGAGGGAGAGAGGGAGAGAGAAAGAGGGAGGGAGAGAAAAAATGATGGAGAGAGGGGAGGGAGAGAGAAAGTGAGGGAGAGAGGGGAGGGAGAGAGAAAGTGAGGGAGAGAGATAGAAAGAGAGGGAGAGGGAGAGAGAAAGAGGGAGGGAGCTAGAAAGTGAGGGAGAGAGGGGAGGGAGAGAGAAAGTGAGGGAGAGAGATAGAAAGAGAGGGAGAG
Organism: Anisus vortex; assembly: GCA_949126835.1. Classification (NCBI taxonomy): domain Eukaryota; kingdom Metazoa; phylum Mollusca; class Gastropoda; family Planorbidae; genus Anisus; species Anisus vortex. Next base: position 50,348,150 of record OX421495.1, on the reverse strand, counting down.
AGGGAGAGAGAAAGAAGGAGGGAGAGAGAAAGTGAGGGAGAGAGGGGAGGGAGAGAGAAAGTGAGGGAGAGAGGGGAGGGAGAGAGAAAGTGAGGGAGAGAGGTAGAAAGAGAGGGAGAGAGAAAGAGGGAGGGAGAGAGAAAGTGATGGAGAGAGGGGAGGGAGAGAGAAAGTGATGCAGATAGGGGAGGGAGAGAGAAAGTGATGGAGAGAGGGGAGGGAGAGAGAAGTGAGGGAGAGAGATAGAAAGAGAGGGAGAGAGGGGAGGGAGAGAGAAGTGAGGGAGAGAGATAGAAAGAGAGAGAGAGAGGGGAGGGAGAGAGGGGTGGGAGGAGAAAGAGTGAGGGAGAGAGAAAGAAGGAGGGAGAGAGGGAGAGAGAGGGGAGGGAAAGAGGGAGGGAGAGAGAAAGTGAGTGAGAGAGGGGAGGGAGAGAGAAAGTGAGGGAGAGAGGGGAGGGAGAGAGAAAGTGAGGGAGAGAGATAGAAAGAGAGGGAGAGAGGGAGAGAGAAAGAGGGAGGGAGAGAGAAAGTGATGGAGAGAGGGGAGGGAGAGAGAAAGTGAGGGAGAGAGATAGAAAGAGAGGGAGAGAGGGAGAGAGAAAGAGGGAGGGAGAGAAAAAATGATGGAGAGGGGAGGGAGAGAGAAAGTGAGGGAGAGAGGGGAGGGAGAGAGAAAGTGAGGGAGAGAGATAGAAAGAGAGGGAGAGGGAGAGAGAAAGAGGGAGGGAGCTAGAAAGTGAGGGAGAGAGGGGAGGGAGAGAGAAAGTGAGGGAGAGAGATAGAAAGAGAGGGAGAGAGGGAGAGAGAAAGAGGGAGGGAGAGAGAAAGTGAGGGAGAGAGGGGAGGGAGAGAGAAAGTGAGGGAGAGAGGGGAGGGAGAGAGAAAGTGAGGGAGAGAGGTAGAAAGAGAGGGAGAGAGAAAGAGGGAGGGAGAGAGAAAGTGATGGAGAGAGGGGAGGGAGAGAGAAAGTGATGCAGATAGGGGAGGGAGAGAGAAAGTGATGGAGAGAGGGGAGGGAGAGAGAAGTGAGGGAGAGAGATAGAAAGAGAGGGAGAGAGGGGAGGGAGAGAGAAGTGAGGGAGAGAGATAGAAAGAGAGAGAGAGAGGGGAGGGAGAGAGGGGTGGGAGGAGAAAGAGTGAGGGAGAGAGAAAGAAGGAGGGAGAGAGGGAGAGAGAGGGGAGGGAAAGAGGGAGGGAGAGAGAAAGTGAGGGAGAGAGGGGAGGGAGAGAGAAAGTGAGGGAGAGAGGGGAGAGAGAGAGAAAGTGAGGGAGAGAGATAGAAAGAGAGGGAGAGAGGGGAGGGAGAGAGATAGAGGGAGGGAGAGAGAAAGAGGGAGGGAGAGAGAGGGCGTAGGGAAAGAGGGAGTGAGAGAGAAAGAGGGAGGGAGAGAGAAAGAGGGAGGGAGAGAGAGGGCGAGAGAAAGAGGGAGGGAGAGAGAAAGAGGGCGGGAGAGAGAAAGAGGGAGGGAGAGAGAAAGAGGGAGGGAGAGAGGGAGAAAGAGGGCGAGAGAACAGTATGTGCTCTTGCTCAATGTAAGCGTATCGGTGGTAAGCACTCTTTGCCAGGCTTTGAGGCCCATGGGTAAAAGAAATGATTACCTCCAGTAATACGACACATAATGTAAAACTAGGAAACAACCTAAAAGTTTAGTGTAAGCAGTGAAGCAGCTTTCTAAACTTGCAAAGGATAAATCTGATAAACTTGAAGTAGACCTGGATCTATATATTTTATATTCAAGTATCTATTTTATTCATACACACAAAAAGAAAGACTGAAAAAAAAAAAAAAAGAATTGTAGATAAGTATTCAATTTTAGAAGAGAAAAAATGGGTCGTTCAGAAAAGAAGTCATGTATAAAAGAAAGCTTTGTGTGTGTGTGTGGGGGGGGGGTGCAATAACATATATGAATAGTGAATACGCGTGTTATATTTGTGTGTGTGTGTGTGTGGCTGAGGAAATGATAACAATCCAGTGTCCGGCTGAGGTCAACAAGACAGGAAATGCGTGCTATCAGTTTCGGACAGAATGGGCGGATAACCAGGCGTACAATATAAAGGGGAGACGACAACAAAAAGCAGTTCCCCACCCCCTATGATGACCATTGTACAAACAAATAAGATGACCTGCACCCCCCTCCCCCGCAATTTTTTTCCTGTCTATCTTTCTTTCTACGAATGGGATACTTTGAAGTATAAAAAAAAGCAGTGGAGGGGTAGACTAGTTGTTTTTTTAAGTGTGCCTAAAAGACGACGGCGGCTTTATCAAATGTCTTGTTTTCCTGACGACCATAATCCCACTCATCAACTGAGAAGTTGACAGTGATGCGCCCTTGGAAGTCCCTGATAACGAGTCTCTAATCGCTTGAGTTGAGTGTAGGAGGTCCAAAACGTCTCCGAGAAGTTAAAAAAACAACAAACAACAAAAGTCTGGATAGAGGAACCATCCAGATATTAAAAAAGAAAAAAAAATGAATCATAATATCATACCCTCCCCCATGTTTTACGCAAATCGTAAACATTGAATGTGATTGGTTAGAAATTTTAAACTTCTCAACCAACGCTACATCTGATAGGTTACTATTGGGAGGGGTGGGGTGTAAATCGATTGTAATTTTTTTTTTAATACTGTAACCTGTAACCTAGCTTTATGTTTAGAAATACAACACAATAACAACTTGCTATAATGCTCAGATAAACATAAGGACAAAAATACTTTCATTGTCTCTTATGCGAGAACAAATGCATATAAGAACTCTTTCTTCCCAATTTGACATCCGGGCACGAAATGGGTTGTCTGAACAAACAAGGAAAATCTAGTAACTTAACATCATTTAAAACACTAATAAGAAACCCAGAACTACACTCAAACCACGGGATGTGCGTAGGACGCAAAAATCTTCTTTATAGAAGGGGCGTCTGCAATGTATGAAGGTGAATAACATTATGTGACCACATTTTGCACACACTTAATTTGTCGTGTAGATCAATGATATGCAAGGGGAATCCAGATGGATTATTATTGTACTTTCCCTTACCAGGTGCGGGCTATAAAGAGCATACAGGCCTCGGGCACTAAAATACTTTGGTGCTTCCTTCTTTAAAGAAAATGTAATAAGAATATAAAACTAAAATGCTATCTCACATTAGTTAGGCCTATACTAGAATATGCAGAATCTGTATGGAAACCATCAACTAAAGAAAACATTAAAAAATTCGAACAAATTCAAAAAAGAGCTGCACGGTTCATAACTAGTGAATATTCCCAATTGACACGAGTAACACCATTAGTAAAATCACTAAACCTAGAAACGTTAGAGAACAGAAGGACAAAGAGTAAAGTAGTAATAATACATAAGGCATTAAAGTCTAATTTAGAAATACAACCCAATAACAACCTGTTGCAAAGCTCAGATAAACATAAAGACAAAAACACGTTGCTTATCCCTTATGCGAGGACAAACGCATTTAAAAACTCTTTTTTCCCCAGTGGCATTCGGGCATGGAATGGGTTGCCTGAACAAACCAGGAAAACCAGTAACTTAACATCATTTAAAACATTAATAAAAATGCAAGACTAGACTCGGACCACGGATGAGCGTAGGACGCAACAATCTTCATTATAGAAGGAGCGTCTGTCATGTATAAGATAAGAAAAGTTCAAAATGTATATAGACAATAGACACAATAGAAAAAATTAATATACAATAAAATACATTCTGTTTATTATTCTTTAATTGTGTGTTTATATTTTCTGTGTGGTTCTAACTGAATAATGTATTGATTCGACCGTTAATAATAACTTGCTGTAGAAATAAAATAACCTAGGGAGGGAGGGAGGGAGGGAGGGATGTGGGGTTTTATGAAAAGCGCACCTTGCCAAAAGGCAGATTGTTCCCCCTTGCAGCTCTGACGCCATCGACGCCATTCTATCAGCATGTTCCAGGTCGCTCGAAAAGATAAACCTCTCTCTCCCCGCCCCCCAAAAAGAACCAAAATCAACCCTTAAAACATATGGACATCACTGATGTTTCGGTACGCGGGAAAGATGAACCCATAATCCGCGAAGCACAGCACCAACAGATCCTTCGCGCTGGGGATGAGTTTACCATAGACATAATATTCTTACCTTTAGACGGGGGGGGGGGGGAGGTAGAAGGAGAGGTGGGAATAGAGAGGGGACGTCTCCCCACATAAACCTCCCTCCCTCCCCTCCTTTTGATACCGATGTGGAAGCGACTTGGACAAAAATAAACTTTATCTTAATATCACGTGACCTTATCTGCACCTTACTTCTGCACAGGTAGAAACAAAAAACAAAAAAAAATGGATAGTTTCTGTGTATGACATTTATTTATTTCCTTGTCGGTGTATCAGTTCTGTGATGGACTCTTCTGGCGATATTACTGGAACACCTACACCCCCCTCCCCCCTAGCGGAAACTGCATGAGCAGAGCACACTACCCGCACCCACCAGTGTCCCACCTTCCCAAGGGCCCTAAATTGACCACACAGAGTAGATTGGGGTGCAGCCGGTACATTGCTGCGAGGGCCTAAGAAGTTCCAAAAAGGGGGCCCCGGAAATACAAATCTAGTAGGCCTACATGTGGCATGGTGGCCGAGCAGGCAGCGCGCTCGACTGGCGTTCTCGAATTCAATAAGAGATAAGGCAAGCGTTCTTTGTCATTATGTTTATCTGAGCATTGCAATAATGTGTTGCTGTGTTGTATTTCTAAATTAGAGTTTAATGCCTTGTGTATCATTACTACTTTACTCTTTGTTCATATGTCCTCTTAGAGTTTCCATGCTTAGTGATTTGACTATTGGTGTTACTCTTGTCAGTTGTGAATATTCGCTAGTAATGAACCTTGCAGCTCTTCTCTGAATTTGTTCCAATGTGTAAATGTGTAAGTTAAGTAGACTAATGAAATATTGTATTTGATATAAATGCAAATAAATAGGATGATAAACACAAACACGTAAATTTTTTTTACTAAATATAAAATGCTCTAAAGACCAAGTGAAGAGCTTTTTATCAAAATTTAGATAACATTAGATTTTGATAGTAAATAGTGTATTCAGTATCTGAATGTTAATAAAAATCATTTAAACAAAATATCAAAGATAATTTTTAAGTAATTAGTTCAATATTTGCACTTAAATGTGTGTGTATTTTGGAGGATAAATCCAAATCTCGTAGCCATTTGAGATGATTTTATTTCCGGCAACATAGGAAAGTGACGTAAGAGAAAGGATTCCGATTAGGAAAAATGAATATTGTCACGTGTTTTGAATCTATTGCCACATGTTTTGAATCTTTTCCCGGTTCATATTTTTAACAAAATGGATAAATATAGATTTATAGCGTTGAATTTTGTTTATTTGTTTTCTTTCTCAAACGTCACTTCCGTTTGAGGGTATTCCAAATCTCGTTCCTTTGAGAAAAACCTCTTCACTTGGTCTTTAACTATTTTCTCTGTAAATAATCTCCCTTGCTTTTGGTCTTGGTCTTGCTACGGAGTTAAATTAATTGTCCTATAAATTATTATTTTCTTAAGTATAATAGAACAGGTTGACTTTTAGGCTGTTAACACACCATTAGCAAAAGGTTGCCGACCACTGCTCTAGTGTTTCTAGGTTTAGTGATTTGACTAATGGTGTTACTCTTGTCAATTGGGAATATTCACTAGTTATGAACCTTGCAGCTCTTTTTTGAATTTGTTCTAATTTTTTTAAATGTTTTCTTTAGTTGATGGGTCCCATACAGGTGCTGCATATTCTAGTATTGGTCTAACTAATGTGAGATATCATTTTAGTTTTATATTCTTATTACATTTGTACAAGTTCCTTTTAATGAATTCTAAGCTCAGATATAGGAAAGAAAGGGAAAAGGCATACCACATCATACAATAAATACAAATTTAAACCTTTCAAAAACAGCAGACGACACAGTGATACACAAAAGTTTGAGAGGGGCGGGGGTGGTGGAGGAAAAACATACTCGTCAAAATGATGAAGAAAAGAATAGCGACATGTTTTTAAGTCTCTGTCTCGAACTATCGTTTATAAATAGCTTAAAGCCATTTGATTAATAAATCAAAAGGAAGTAAACATCTATAAATCTAGACTAGTAGTAAATCATAAAGTCTAGTTGCAGACGATAAGATTGCAACCGGAAATGTTACCTGGAAGATTCGCTCGCGCGTATGAAACGTTTTATATGCTTAGTCAGTAGATTCGTCTTTAAAGTTTGAACACTGTCTTATCTAGAATGTTCACAGACGTGCCACTAGGCCCAAAACTCCTGCAGGGCGGCAGGGATGGGTCGGCGGAAGCGCTAGTACCCGGGCTGTCGTGGTTGACAGTCCGGTGAACTAACCGCAAGACCAGCCGGATTCACTATGTATGAACTAAGGGCTCTCCAAACCAAATTTCGGCGCGTCCTACAGTCTTTAAAGTCACTGACGGTTCATTTTTATAACGATATAGGGTCGCTCCGAAATGAAAACAAAAATAAGCTATATATAGCATATTACGTCATTTCATCCGGGTCGCTGTTACAGACATTCCGCTATACCGCTATGATTTGCACTGATCTAAAAATAGATAATGACAATTTGCTGGACTAAACATATTATACAAATATTATAATGTAGTCCTAATAAAAACAAAAATTAATGTATGCCTGAAATGTATTATCTTTTTTTTTAAAGACGATTCAATAATAAATTTAAATATAAAAAAATATTGTCAGAAGTGGGATTTGAACCCACGCCCACATTCGTGGACCAGAACACCCACAGGGTAGGTAAGGTTACACAGCCTTGAGTCTGGCGCCTTAGACCACTCGGCCATCCTGACACATACGAGGTGGCGTTGATATAATTTGATATCTGGGTAGGAGATTATCAGGCTGATAATTTTTTTTTTTTTTCTGTTGTCCTAGTTAAGAGTAAAATAAAATGAAAGAATAAACATTTTTAGTAACGAGTTGATAAGAAGTATTTTAATCAACCATCTTTCTCTATTGAAATTTAAAAAAGTAAACAGTTTGGTAGAGACAATGTCAAATAAGTAGCAACTCATCACAGGTAACAAGTAATAGGGCTAGGTGAAGGGCCTGTCCTATGGCTACTGGCTCCCTGGCCCTGGTCAATGTAATCCCAATGAACATCAGTGTCCCTTAAGATTTTCTTAGCGCCCTCATGGGTGTCGATTGCATCATACTCCCTCTCCTTCTGTAAATTTGTAAAAGTGTAACCTTGTTGGCCAATATTATTGATCTACGATTCTATAAATGTCTATAGCCTAGTCTATAAAATAGAAAACTGTCTAGTATTCATTTTGTAGTGTCTACCTACATTTCGTAAATAATAACAATGAGACGATGAGTGATCATGGGACATAAAGCCAATCTTACAAACAACAGCCCCCCCCCCTCCCGGTTCATCAGAGAAAAAGGACTGACTGTCTGACACAGCAAAGGAAAGCAAAAAATGGAACTCTGAAGAAGAAGTAGAAGATTTGTTTTTTTAAATGATAACAATATTATTGAGATGAAAGTGGGGCTTAGAGAGTAGGAACAGAAGAAAGAGTAATACATGTACAATTTGGTTAGAGAGTTTGCTAAGCAAAATTTTGAGACCGCACTGAAAGCTCCTTATGACGTAATGTCTGGAGAGGAAGTCATGGTGAGTTTTTTTTAAAGTTTCGGACGAGGGGTGAGAGAAAGTTCCGGCTCTTAGGCCAGATTCGGCCGAGATAATATTCCAGCACAGCCCATCGTCTCCCACCCCCCTAAATCTAGTGGGGGTTATTTGGTACTTATTAAATGGTATGGCCTAATTGAATTGTCTTGGTATTGTTCTATTCTATCATTGCTGCTGGCAACCACAGACGAAAAATAACAGCCAACTTGTAAATTTCCCCCCTTCCCCCCCACACACAGTGCAAGGATTAACTTTAAAAAAAGAAAGAACAAAAATAGAAATTCGTGTGTGTGTGAGAGAGAGGGGGGGGGGGTTACTTACAATGTAAACATGGCAATCAGTGAGTGACTATATTATAGGCCTACCTACTACCGCTACTGCGCATGTTTTGAAATAGCAGGTCGCATTAAAACTAAACTTAACACAGCCGCCGAAGTCTGATAGATTTATGTAGGTGAAGGCCAGACTGAGGGTTTATGGGAAGGAGATCTCTAAATGCATTGTATGGTTTTGTTTGTAGTGCCGAACGAATCATAGGATTAAATCACAACTTGGTGGTCAAATTTTAAAACAAGATATGTCGGATACGCTGTTGTTGGCATTGATGTCAGGGTCAAGATAGACAAAATGCATGTCATCTGAACCATTACCTGATATCGATCGATAACATATCGCTACAGATTTGGCATGCCCAAGTATTGACATAATATAACAAACACTGCCAACAAAGGTTGAACATAGGATCTATATATAACTAGAGTCGTTATATAGACCTATCTAATGAAAATGACAATAGAGTATGACAATAGAATATGACAATAGAGTATGACAATAGAGTATGACAATAGAGTATGACAATAGAGTATGACAATAGAGTATGACAATAGAGTATGACAATAGAGTATGACAATAGAGTATGACAATAGAGTATGACAATAGAGTATGACAATAGAGTATGACAATACAGTATGACAATAGAGTATGACAATAGAGTATGACAATACAGTATGACAATAGAGTATGACAATAGAGTATGACAATAGAGTATGACAATAGAGTATGACAATAGAGTATGACAATAGAGTATGACAATAGAGTAAGACAATAGAGTATGACAATAGAGTATGACAATAGAGTATGACAATAGAGTATGACAATAGAGTATGACAATACAGTATGACAATAGAGTATGACAATAGAGTATGACAATACAGTATGACAATAGAGTATGACAATAGAGTATGACAATAGAGTATGACAATAGAGTATGACAATAGAGTATGACAATAGAGTATGACAATAGAGTATGACAATAGAGTATGACAATAGAGTATGACAATAGAGTATGACAATACAGTATGACAATAGAATATGACAATAGAGTATGACAATAGAGTATGACAATAGAGTATGACAATAGAGTATGACAATAGAGTATGACAATACAGTATGACAATAGAGTATGACAATAGAGTATGACAATAGAGTATGACAATACAGTATGACAATACAGTATGACAATAGAGTATGACAATAGAGTATGACAATAGAGTATGACAATACAGTATGACAATAGAGTATGACAATACAGTATGACAATAGAGTATGACAATAGAGTATGACAATAGAGTATGACAATACAGTATGACAATAGAGTATGACAATACAGTATGACAATAGAGTATGACAATACAGTATGACAATAGAGTATGACAATAGAGTATGACAATAGAGTATGACAATAGAGTATGACAATAGAGTATGACAATACAGTATGACAATAGAGTATGACAATACAGTATGACAATAGAGTATGACAATAGAGTATGACAATACAGTATGACAATAGAGTATGACAATACAGTATGACAATAGAGTATGACAATAGAGTATGACAATAGAGTATGACAATAGAGTATGACAATAAAGTATGACAATAGAGTATGACAATAGAGTATGACAATACAGTATGACAATAGAGTATGACAATAGAGTATGACAATAGAGTATGACAATAGAGTATGACAATACAGTATGACAATAGAGTATGACAATATAGTATGACAATAGAGTATGACAATAGAGTATGACAATATAGTATGACAATAGAGTATGACAATATAGTATGACAATAGAGTATGACAATAGAGTATGACAATACAGTATGACAATAGAGTGTGACAATAGAGTATGACAATAGAGTATGACATAGAGTATGACAATAGAGAATGACAATAGAGTATGGCATAGAGTATGACAATAGAGAATGACCATTGACCACTATTCAAGAGCGAGAGAGTGTGTAAGTGTGGAGAGAGGATTAATAGAGAGAGAGAGAGAGGGGGGGAAGGAGAAGAGAGGATGAGAAAGGTGGAGTGATTCAAAAAGATTGAGAGATAGATTGAGAAAGAGAGAGAGAGAGAAAGAGGGGAGCGATAGAAATAGATTAATTGGGTGAGAAGAGAGAGAGAGAGAGAGAAATACAGAAAGATAATGAGGCATTGATAGATGAAGAGAGAGAGAGAGAGAGTGGAGAGGGGGAGGGAGCGATAGAAGATGGTTGAGAGCGAAAGGTTGAGGTGATTTTCGTGCGAAACGGGGTAGGGAAAAGGTAAACTATAAAGAGAGATAGAGAGAAAGTGAGAGAAGAGTACAAGTAGGGATTGAATGATAATAGGATAAGTGGAGGAAAGAACAAGATCATTATTATTACGCTTGCGTTATGACCAGGTCAAGTATACTCTATCCCCCCACCCCCCACCCCCAATAATCAGCAAAGCTACTATTGACCAAGGGTTAATTGCCGATCTACGTGACCCAGCTCACCACTGCTGGACCACCACCGCTACGTGAGTTTGTCCAGTCACGCCTGGGCGACTGGGGGTTGAAGAGGAGTGGGAGGTCAAGATCAACAGTGGGGGGGGGGGGGGCAATCGACAGTTAGGGGCGTAAAACACTAGCCTACAACAGACGTTTCCACTTGAAAGGGGAAACCATTCTATTCATCCATTTCTATCACCAAGCACAAACCGTAGCCGCGTCAACAATACTGGTTACGTCGCTCTTAACACATTAACACAAAAAACACACACTCATACACACTCGCCCGCACACACACACGGCGGAATGTGTAACCTCGTTTTGGAAATGAAATCGGAAATGTTCGTGTTGACATATAATAGAAAAATTGCTTCCTGCGAAGCTTCCACAAGAGCAGTAAGTTTTAAATTCCCTGGTGCTGTTCAAGTGAAAACAGGGCCGTATTTAGGATTGTGGGGGCCCTGTTCCCAAATTTATGTGGGGGCCCCTCATGGCATCGTCCCTGTCTTCCACATAGGCATACCTCAGAAAAATGCCGTTCATTCATGTTACATTGTGTAAAATCATAAATAAATTGTATGTTGCGCTTAGCTTGGTTGGACTGGAGCGCTTGTTGGGGAATAAATGACTTTTATTTTACTATTTCAGCGAAAGAATGGGGGTGTCAAAAAAAAATTTTGGGATGTGTGGGGGCCCCTTTTATGTGGGGGCCCCTGTTCCAATTTAACACGTGGAACGTGTCTAAATACGCCACTGAGTGGAAATGATGAGATGAAACAAAATGTCATTATTATAACCTTTTTTTTTTTAAACTTGTTTTTTTTTATATTCGTAGAATATTTAAGAAAGCTTAATAAAAAAATTTATAAGTACAAATATTTCCATAGGTCAGTGGCACCTCACACCTTCTACATCTGAACGCATCATTAACAAGTCTTAACGATTATGAATGCATGGTGAACCTAACTGGTCGATATATTCCAACACTTCCGGTCCTATTAGTTTATTTACTGACAAAACATGCTGCGTTTCTGAGTGTTCTTTGAGAAAAGATATAAAAGATAAAATCATGTCCAGAAAATGTTGGCAAAAGTAAACGATTGATCTTGAACATCAGACGTGAAGAATCACTTTTTTTAAGGTAAGCTATTTTTTTAAAAATTCATTTAAATATGTTGCCGGAAGTAAACCGGAGATATATGTATGTATTGATACATGACCTATATAGTTGAGTTTGTGTATGCTAGTTTTAAATTAAAAAAAGATTATCAAACTTAACTCGACTAACAAGTTAACCATTAATTATCGCACACTTTATTTTGATATTAAAAACGGATTCCTCATAACTAATCCTTTTTTTTTTGTATATTTTTAAAAGCTATACTTGAAAAAAAAAAGCCGAAAACATTTTTTAAAGTTTGCTGCCGGAAATAAACCGGAGGTTCATGTATTCATTGAACCCATAAAGGTCAGTCCTCAGTAAGACTTAAGAATTGCCACTGCAATGTAGGAATAAAACCACTTTAAAAATGATGTCATAATAAGTTGAACTATTGTCATAGCGATCTACTTCCTCCACACATCGCTCGGGCACATACACGAGGGACAAAACAAAACAAAAAACCGTTGCCGTTAAATAAAACGGTTGCCATGACAACAACACAACAACAACAAAAAAAAAAAAAAAGACTAAACAAAAGAGGAAGCTTCAAAAAGTCAGACAATTCCATTACCTTCACCCTGTTTAGTTATGCAAATGTAGCGTCTTGTGTTTTATTAAATCCCTTCCCTTGGGATAGTGCCACTTTTTTTTTTGTTGTAGCTGTTGTTTCTTTTTAATTCAGATTCAGCCAAAAGCAAAAAAATGGCTTGGGCTGTTTTTTTTTTGTAACGATAAATGTGTAAAGTAGCAGACGATATTATGGCGCGAAACCATGATCTCCAACATGCTAAACCGTATGCAAGTCAATTTAGTCAATGTTTCGCATTTCTGCTTTTCATAAATGATTTCAGAATCCATACATTTTTGTTTCCTTTTTTTGTTGTTGTTTGTGTTTTTGAGTCACAAGACGAATGATACGAAATCATTCTTGACATAGATGGCTTTTTTGTTGTTGTTGTTTGCATAAGAGTTGTCAAGGAAACGAGTGACCCCGCTCCCACCCCCTTATCTTCCCCCCTCATTATTTCTTCCCGGGCTTTTGGGCGATCGCCGAATGCATAAAATTGTGTCAGCAGGCAATGGTTTCAACGGACATGGCCACCGTTTATTGGCGAATTCTGCTATTGTATAATATTAGGATCAACTATTTGATGTCATTATTATTTTATTAGTTATGAATGAAATTAGTAATGAAATTTCCGTTTTAACTTTTTTTCATATTTAACAACTGTCGTAAAAGAGGGAGTTTTTTATTCGGTAGGTCTAGAATCTAGATCTATATATTTCAATGAGTCTAGACTTTGCTGCATTAATTGGGACCTTTTATTACAATTTATTTAGACCTTATGTTACAGTTTGTTTGGGCCTGATGTTACAACTTTTGATTGACATTAAGTTTCAAATGGGGGCATGCTGGTCTAGCGGAAGCGAGCACGGATTGTCGTACCAAAGGTACCCTGGTTCAAGTCCTTTTAAACGCCAGGGATTTGTTCCGGGATCTGGAAGGTGAGAATACCCAATTTCGATAGATATGTCGGGAAAGAGCAACGGCGGCTTGGCATTGTGCTGGCCACACATTCCCCTTGTATGCTTTGTCCTTAGAAACTCGTAAACACTGTTTCACTTGTCCCATGGAACCACGGTATAAAACGGTTAGCACACTTTTGCTACAAACATTTTTTCAAATTATTTTTTAAAAATGTGAAAAGTTATCGCATGCTTTGTTCTTTTAACGCAACATAATTTTATTTCGCTTTTATGCTTTTTTCAGATCACATCGATAAAATAACATAAGGATTAATTTTGTTTGTTCAAAAATAATTTACACGTTATCAGACAAGGCCGGGATCACAAAGAAACAAAAAGGCCAAGACTATTTTGTTATGTTTGCATTCCGCAAGATAAACACATTAACAACAACACAACAAAGACATTTTGAAAAACAAATTATGATTATACTAGTTTTTATGCCCCTCAAAATGACGGAGAAACGAATGACTACAACTGGTTTTAGCTTTATTTTTGTATTAATATTTTGTTTACTATGTTGTTGTATGTTCTATATACTTGTTTATATGTCATAAGGCCTCGCCTAAGGCCAAGGATCAGATCGTATCACTGTCAGAAGAGTTTGTTTTGCTAAATGTAGATATTGTTAAATATCACCTTGCACTTTCCAGTGAATGTTGTAAAGTGCTTTTCTTTATTGTGTCACGTGCGAAATCAGCTACTGACGTTAGATGATATTTTTAGTAATGTATTATTATATATTATTTTGATTCATATCCATCTTGGATCTCACAAGGTTGTATAAGAATTTATATTGATGTTATTGAATTAGATTTGATGTTTATTTGACTCGTGGCGATATGAATCTTTTGTGTATAAAGTGATTTAGATAAACTGTACCTTAATATATAGGAAATCCACAATCCTGTTTGAAATTGAACACAATTTTATTCCAACAAGTTGAGATGATAAAATATAACAATACCACAGAATACATGTACCAGTATTATATAATAAAACTTAATCAGTTGAGATTCTTCTATAATGAATTAAGCTGTAATCCTATCTTTAAGAAAGTGGTCAAAAACAGTCCTCACACATTAGCGCCCAAACTAGAACTAAAACTAAACGGTATTCCACCCTCGTGCATATGACGTATTTTATAGCTATGACGTAGTGTCTAGACATATGCATGTTTTATTCCTAACACGGAAACATTTCGGGTTTAAGATTATTTCATTTTAACTTTAGTTAATAATAACAGAACCAATATAATATGGAAATAAATCTACTCGTAACACTCGCCCCCCCTTAAGACACAAAGGAATTACAGACAGCGTTAAGTATGGAATTCTTTGTAGAGTACCCATAAAATGAACCGAATTCCCAAACTTTTCGTAAGATTTAATTGACTATTGGACAATCTTTTAAAGATTAAAATGAACCATATATTACATATCCCTTAATAACAAAGTCGCTATTATGGAATCCCTTATCACATTATTCTATCAATGATTATTAATTAAACATTTATTTATCAATTAATATTTACAATTATGATTATTGTGTGTACAACGTTGACCAGAAAACTATTACCACCAATAACCAATTCCCACAGAATTGATATGAATTACCCAAATAAGTGGAACCGATTAATAATTGAATATATAATTCTTTAGGAAATTTAATTTATTTATAACCTATCACTGTATCATTAACTAATGATTTTCAGTTATTATATGATTATTATGATGTCTCAATTATGACATCAAGAATATTTTTAAAAAAAATGTTATAATCTCAGCTGATTTAGCTTTTACATAGCATAAAATAAGACATCCAAATTATAACATGACGACATAGAAACAAACAATTTTCAAAACACATCAATAATCAATTGAACAAACACAAGTGTGGATGTATTCAAGTTAAATACCGGTGTGTGTGCAATTGCTGTATGCAATAGTTACCTTTTACCTTACAACGTATGATTGTTTCTAGTAGAATTTGAAGTTTTGTTCTGTAATGTCTCATATTGCAATATTTCAAAACATAGTTTATTTATTGTCATATTTACAATAATATAAATGTTAATCAATACAATGAATGACATAAAAGAAAACATTTAATGAGAAACTGACTTTCATCTTCAACGTCTCAGCGACCACATTTTGTTTACCTGGTAAATATAACACATTTAAATTATATGCTTGGAGGAATAAGCTCCAGCGAATAATTCTTTGGTTCTGTTTAACCCTGGAAAGGAAAACTAAAGGGTTATGATCAGTTAAAATATCAATTGGATATGGAGAACCATTGATATAAAAATCAAAATGTTTCAATGCCAGGATTAATCCTAAAAGTTCCTTTTCTATCACACTATAGTTTCTTTGATGCTTATCAAATTTTTGAGAGTAAAAACTAATCGGGTGTTCCAGTGAATCATCACCCTTTTGGGAAATGACCGCTCCCAACCCTGTATCACACGCGTCAACGGTAATTTTAAAGGGTTTACTGTAATTGGGTGTTACTAATACAGGTGCCTCAGAAAGAACATCTTTTAATTTATCAAAGGCCTGGTGGCATTCATTAGACCATTTGAAAGTGCAATTCTTCTTTAATAGATTTGTTAATGGACATGCAATGGTTGAGAAATTTTGACAGAACCGACGGTAGTACCCCGCCATCCCGAGAAAACTACGGAGTTGTTTACAGGTTTCAGGAACAGGGAACTCACGAATAGCCTTAACCTTTGCATTTAATGGTTTTACCAAACCATTTCCCACTATGTGACCTAGATACTCGATGGTTGCATGGCAGAACTGACTCTTAGTCAAGTTAATGGTGAGATTAGAATGAGTCAATTTCGTAAATAACAAATGTAGTTGATCTAAATGAGATTTAAAATCGTCACTAAAGACAACAATATCATCGAGGTATGCATGACATTTAGGAATGTCCTGAGTAATGGTATTTATTAACCGTTGAAAAGTAGAGGGTGCATTAACCATACCAAAGGGCATGACCTTAAATTTGTACAGTCCGTCAGGGGTTACAAACGATGATATCTCCTGAGCCCTCTCCGTCAGGGGAATCTGAAAATACGCCGTCAATAGGTCAATTTTCGTCACAAACTTAGCATTACTCACTTGATCTATTAGATCGTCGATTCTTGGTATTGGATAGGAATCAGTTTTTGTCACTTTGTTTACCTTACGGTAGTCCACACAAAACCTCATGGATCCATCGGCTTTAGGTACCAATACGCAAGGGGAAGACCAGTCACTACTACTAGGTGTAATAATGTCATTGTCAAGCATGTAGTGAACCTCTTTACGGATGCATTCTAACTGGATAGGATTTGACCTGTATGGATGTTGTTTAATAGCTTTAGTATTTTCATTTAAAATAACATCATGCTTAACTACACTAGTTCTACTAGGTACATCTCCAAATAAATGGATATTTTCATTAATTAGACCTTTGATAGCGGATTGTTCGCAATCAGGTAAATGTGCCAATTTTTCATTTAGGTTTTTTAGAGCCTTTGTATTTTGCAGTTTGCTTTCTGCCACTTCACGCTCAATTTCGGGTGAATTATTCCCGACTTTAATAACAGTGTTTACCGAGGCAACAACTTTTTGTTCTTCTCTGGTAATGTATGGTTTCAACATATTGATATGGCACACTCGTTGCGATTTCCGTCTATCAGGGGTCTTTACAAGATAGTTAACCTCACTAAGCTTAGCCATAACCTCGTAGGGTCCTGTAAACTTGGCACTCAGGGGTTGACCAGACAGTGGCGTCAGCATGAGAACTTTATCACCAGGTTGGAAGATACGGGTTCTTGCGTTGACGTCATAATAGACCTTCATCTTGTCTTGTGCCTGCAAAAGATTAGATCTGACAACTTTTAATGCATTATACAGTCTATTTTTAAAATTTTCCACGTATGTCAGTAGACCAGTGTCTTCAGTGGATAACAACCATGTCTCTTGTAACAGCTTTAGTGGTCCACGAACTGTGTGTCCGAATACCAGTTCAAAGGGACTGAAACCAAGAGATTCTTGTACAGCCTCTCTGGTTGCGAAGAGTGCGAAGGGAATACCACGATCCCAGTCGTCGTTATGCTCGAAACAGAAAGTACGGAGCATATTCTTCAATGTTTGGTGGTATCGTTCCAGTGCGCCTTGACTCTGTGGATGATATGCACTCGATACTGCATGACGAATACCCAGCCGTTCTAAGACTTGGCGAAATAATTTCGATGTGAAATTTGAACCTTGATCTGACTGCACGGTTTTCGGAAGACCATATCGGGTGAAGAATCCGATAAGTGCATCAGAGATTTTGTCGGCATTGATGCTACGTAGAGGAATAGCCTCTGGAAATCTCGTTGCCGAACACATTATAGTGAACAGATACTGGTGGCCAGCCTTAGTTTTAGGCAACGGACCGACGCAGTCTATAATGATGTGACTGAAGGGTTCTGAGAATGCTGGTATGGGTCGTAGAGGAGCTACCGGAATGGTCTGATTCGGTTTGCCGACCATCTGGCAGACATGACATGATCTGCAAAACGATGTGACGTCACGACGTAGGCCAGGCCAGAAGAAATATGGAAGAATCCTATCGAAGGTTTTCTGAATCCCTAGGTGACCAGCATACGGTGAATCATGGGCCATATGTAGTATGTCCTTGCGGTAAACATTGGGTACCACGATTTGATGTACTTCGCTGCATGTTTCATCGTCGTTTTCTTTCCCTCTCCATTTCCTCATTAACAACTCGTCCCTCAGGTAATAACCTGCGGCCATTGTTTCTAACTCTCCTTCATTCTTTGCTTCCTCTTTTAGCTTCCCAATCTCTGGATCTTTGCCTTGAGCAAGAATGAGTAGTTGTCTAGGCGACAAATTATTTTGATCAGTATGACTTGAGTGACCACCTAGAACATCCGCCATGAAGGTTGCTTGCAAGTCAATCTCTGGTGTTGGTTCCGGTTTCTTTGTCGATTCATTAGCCATCTGCTGTTTCTCCATAGCTCTGGTGATAACGCATACTGAATTTTCAGTATTCCTACACTGAACAGAGTCTTTGGTTTCTTTAAGTACAGGATGTACCTGATTCTTGGCAATGTCACTTCCTAAAAGTAATGAAATGCCTCTGTAGGGAAATTTCTTCACTATCCCAACAATAACAGATCCAGTGAAGTAATTACTCTTCAACTGTATACGATGTAACGGTGCCGTGAGTGTTCCAGCCATAGTACTGATTAAGGCATACTGGCCTGTATGAGTCAATTTCGACGTTGGTACAGTATTCTTCAACAGTAGAGATATATCAGCACCGGAGTCACGTAGAATTTTAATCTTCCGTTCTCTAGCTTGATTATCTATAGGTGACACATAGCCCTCGCTAACATCCGATAGCATGCACTCGGGTAGTTCTCTGCCTACTGAGTTTCTTGCTACACTACTGCCTCCATAAGTAAACGTTTTATTTACTGATTGTTCATCTGTCACACTCCCTTTGGAGTTGAAACTAGAATGTTCAATAGCCTCGGTCTTCATTTCAAAGACTTTTTCCGACTTTGAGCAACTTGGACATGCGTGTTTCGCCATCTCCTCATGACTAACATCAAATGTCTTTCTATCAGCTTTAATTCTTTTGTGGGCAGTTTTATTTATGTGAGTTTCAATTTGTACGGCGATGTGTGATAAAACCACGTTGTTCTTGTTTTTAATGGGTCTTTTCTCTTTATGTAGACTCCAACAATTCTCTTTTATATGTCCATCTTTCTTACAGAATGTACAGGTAATTCTCTTTTGTACAAAACTTGAATTCTCTTGTTTATCGGCTTTTTGTTTACTTTTATCCTCTGTCGATCTTAACTTTCTCTCTGTATTACTGTTTTGAGTCCTCAAACTTGTTCTGTCATTTTGAAAATAATGGCTATGCGGGTGAATAATGACGTATTCATCGGCTTTAACTGCTGCTTGTTCTGCTATTTCAATACCACGATCAGCCAAATGAACTTTTATATCAGTGCGAATCTTCTCAGTAAAATCCTCCATCAGTATGAGATTATATAGTTTCTCATAATCTTTATTCACATTCTTAGAACGTAACCATCGATCAAAATACTTTTTCTCTAATCTCAGGAAGTCAACATGTGAAACTTCTGGTTCCTTCTTGTACTCACGATATAACTTTCGATACTTTTCTGGAGTTAGAACATAACTCAATAGTACTCTGCTCTTTATTAGTTCATAATCATTGCATTCCTCTGGAGTCAAATTCAATACAACATCTAGAGCCTTGCCTTTTGTTAGAGCTGAACGTAAAAGTACTGCTTTCTTATCTTCAGGAAATTTATAATCGATCGAGTTTCTATCAAAGACCATAAAGAACTCATCAATGTCCATGTTCTCCATGCTTGGGACATGCTTTTTAAACTTATATAGTTCCACATTATTTGTTTCCTGAATCGTATGAGTTGACGAACGAGACTTTGCCAATTCAATCCTTTCATTACTAGCGATTCTTTCTTTTTCCAATTCTTTCTCTTTCAATTGTACTTCTATTCTTTTACCCTCTAATTGTAATTGTACCTGTAATTCTAACTTCTTCATTTCTAACTGGAATTTCATGTCCGCACTTAGTTCATTTACATTCATTTTAAATTCATGGTTATTTATGTCTGTTTTCATGGTTTCTGATACATTGAGAACCACTGATTCTTCATTATTCATAGTATTTTCTTCAAGCATTCTACCATGTCTTTTCAAACAGTCCTTAATATCTTGAATCAATTTACTCCTTACTGGTGTAACTTCAGTAATGTCTATTCCCAGAGAGTTTGCCATCTCTTTTAACTGGGTTAGTGACATGCTAGTTAACTGTTCTGACGTGATAGCAAAAATATTCAATTGCTCCAACGTAAGATTAGCTTCCGCCATGTTTTATATTAATGACGTAAATAGAAGATAAAAAATTTCAACTTTACCTTTTATAAAGTCCTTTGAAATATTTTTACACCACTGTTAATTTGTAGAAGATAAATTTTAAGGATGGTTGTGTACAAAGCTGAAAACAGTATGTCCGAACACAGACAGTGCCTCCCACGTAGACAGAATTTGAATAAATATTTGTTGTAAATCGTTTTCACTAAAACAGTTGTATATTCTTAATTTCTTATACATACAAACTTTAGATCCAGGACTTGAGCCCCCAATCTTTTGTCACGTGCGAAATCAGCTACTGACGTTAGATGATATTTTTAGTAATGTATTATTATATATTATTTTGATTCATATCCATCTTGGATCTCACAAGGTTGTATAAGAATTTATATTGATGTTATTGAATTAGATTTGATGTTTATTTGACTCGTGGCGATATGAATCTTTTGTGTATAAAGTGATTTAGATAAACTGTACCTTAATATATAGGAAATCCACAATCCTGTTTGAAATTGAACACAATTTTATTCCAACAAGTTGAGATGATAAAATATAACAATACCACAGAATACATGTACCAGTATTATATAATAAAACTTAATCAGTTGAGATTCTTCTATAATGAATTAAGCTGTAATCCTATCTTTAAGAATGTGGTCAAAAACAGTCCTCACACATTAGCGCCCAAACTAGAACTAAAACTAAACGGTATTCCACCCTCGTGCATATGACGTATTTTATAGCTATGACGTAGTGTCTAGACATATGCATGTTTTATTCCTAACACGGAAACATTTCGGGTTTAAGATTATTTCATTTTAACTTTAGTTAATAATAACAGAACCAATATAATATGGAAATAAATCTACTCGTAACAGTGGAGCCATAATCGAATAAGTCAGGAGTCCTTTTGATAATACTGTGCCAAAGTAGAAAATTTCAAATATCTAGGAGCCACCCTGTCCGTAGACGGATGCTGTGAGGCAGAAATTCGAGCCAGGATTGGGTCAGCAATGGCCGCAATAGCCAGAGAAAACTAAATCTGGACCACAAAAGGATTTAGTCTCCAGACAAAGCCCTTGTCAAAACCATTGTTCTGTATGGATGTGAGGCCTGGACACTGCTAGCAGCAACGGAAAACAAGTTGAAGGCATTCGAAAATAAATGCATGAGAAAAAAATCTTTCGAATCTCCTACCTAGAACACAGGGCTAATGAGTATGTCTGTGAAAGAATATCCGCAATTGCAGGCCCTCAAGAAACCATTATGACAACACTCAAACGGCGCAAACTGACATGAATTGGTCATGTGTTGCGGCATAATAACCTGCCAAAAACCATCCTCCAAGGCACTGTAGAAGGTGGACGTCGGAGAGGCCGTCAGCGGAGATGCTGGTTCGACAATATAAAAGGATGGACAGGGCTGCAGTTGACTGAACTACTGACAACCGCTCAAGATAGGCAAAAGTGGAGAAAGTTGACTGCCGAAGTGTCCATTCGCTCCCCCCAACGACCATAACGGTTAAGGGATTGATGATGATGGTGAAAGTAGGATTTTTAATTCATTCAGCGTGTCAACAACCTAAAATGCATCATGCTCTTTCCCTGTAGACCCAGGCTGAGATGGACAGATTATGTTAAACCTGACATGTGCTAGTGAGATGAACAGATAAAGTTAAACCTGACATGTGATAGTGAGATAAACAGATTATGTTAAACCTGACATGTGCTAGTGAGATGAACAGATAAAGTTAAACCTGACATGTGATAGTGAGATGGACAGATGATGTTAAACATGACATGTGATAGTGAGATGGACAGATTATGTTAAACCTGACATGTGATAGTGAGATGGACAGATTATGTTAAACCTGACATGTGCTAGTGAGATGAACAGATAAAGTTAAACCTGACATGTGATAGTGAGATAGACAGATGATGTTAAACATGACATGTGATAGTGAGATGGACAGATTATGTTAAACCTGACATGTGCTAGTGAGATGAACAGATAAAGTTAAACCTGACATGTGATAGTGAGATGGACAGATGATGTTAAACCTGACATGTGATAGTGAGATGGACAGATGATGTTAAACCTGACATGTGATAGTGAGATGAACAGATGATGTTAAACTTGACCCGTGATAGTGAGATGGACAGATGAGGTTAAACCTGACATGTGATAGTGAGATGGACAGATTATGTTAAACCTGACATGTGATAGTGAGATGGACAGATTATGTTAAACCTGACATGTGCTAGTGAGATGAACAGATAAAGTTAAACCTGACATGTGATAGTGAGATGGACAGATGATGTTAAACATGACATGTGATAGTGAGATGGGCAGATTATGTTAAACCTGACATGTGCTAGTGAGATGAACAGATAAAGTTAAACCTGACATGTGATAGTGAGATGGACAGATGATGTTAAACATGACATGTTATAGTGAGATGGACAGATTATGTTAAACCTGACATGTGATAGTGAGATGGACAGATTATGTTAAACCTGACATGTGCTAGTGAGATGAACAGATAAAGTTAAACCTGACATGTGATAGTGAGATGGACAGATGATGTTAAACATGACATGTGATAGTGAGATGGACAGATTATGTTAAACCTGACATGTGCTAGTGAGATGAACAGATAAAGTTAAACTTGACCCGTGATAGTGAGATGAACAGATGATGTTAAACTTGACCCGTGATAGTGAGATGGACAGATGATGTTAAACCTGACCTGTGATATCTCGGGGTTCTGGCAAGGGGGCGAAAAAAGCACAAACTAAAAAGGTCTGAATGGATGAAGGGGGTTGAGTCAGACAATAGGGCCCTTTATAGGCTGTAACGCCCGCTAATGATGACATACGCTGTAGCCATGTAGCGAACTACACACAGACTCAACCGTCAGCATTTAGTCCATGATGTATTCTCATGATGTTGACGAGAGATGACTAGACATGTCAATACAACTTTAAGAACTTATTTTGTTTTTTAACTGTCTGAAACTACACAGAACCGCACCAGGAACAGCAAGGATTTAGGAACTGTCCATTCCTATAGTCGGAGATAGGTTTAGGTTTTGAAAACACTGGCATCGTTTATATTAGCATACGGTGAGCAGCGCTACTCGGGCAGGAGTTGATTGTCTACGACTTCTCGAGGTGAGGGGGACTTACACTTGGAGCCAATGGGATTAAGGCTGGATTTGCCGTTTGAGCTATGAGTATTTGTGGTGAACTGAACATTTCATAGATTAAACGATGTGTTCAAACAAATGTATTCTTGGATATGCACTATGCACTGACCCTTATTTCCCTATTCTATTTCCTTAAAGCTCACTAACCAATGTATTATGTTTGCATTTTTGCAGACGAAATTGTTAATAGTCTGGTGTATCAAGATTTGAGATATTACGATCGCTCATACTGCACGTGCTGTTACGGGTCACGAGGTCACCGAGGTGAGCGGGGTCGTGTGCGCATGGCGAAACGAGATGGGCTTGTATCTTAACTGTGTATTTATTTTTAGCTCATTTCATTTTGATCTAAGTTTATTTTAAATTAAATTTAGTTCGAGTTGAGGTGTTTTTCTTTTAAATGTTTATCTAGTCCAAATGTGGGTTTTTTTTCTTCATGGGTTTGTCAAGTTTTTTTTACATCTCTATTATCTGTTTTTTATTTATTTGTTATGACAGTAAGGTAATGATGTAAGTTCTATTGAAGTTAAAACTTAAATTCTAGTTGATGAAGTTTGTAGAGAATACTGGGTGTGAGTAACGTGTACGCTGTGGGCAAAATGACAAACACAGAATGAGAGAAGTTGTTGGTAAAAAAATAACAACAAAGAACACGATTGCAGATGGGAAAGAAAAACCAAATCATGACTAAAGAGAGAGAAAATATTCTAGGACGAATAAGATACAGAGAAGGAGAGAGAAAGAAAGAAAGAGAGAAAGAAAGATTGAGTAGAAAGGCAATGAGAATAAGACTTACACAAACCATGAAAAAAAAAATGACCAGGTCATTTAAGCTCGTATCATATTTAGGGTGCTTCTTAACCCTTACGGTCCCGGGCGCGTATATAGCGGAACTGAAGGCAGCATAGATAGAAGTAGGTCGGTACGGGAAGGGTTAAAAAAAGAAATCATTTCCCCCTATCAGAGTGTATGTATGCGTTGAACTTTTGTTTTAAGAAGATAATTTATCACAATATATTTCTTCAAACATTTTTTTTTTTCAAATTATTTTTGTTTTAAAAATAGAAACTTTTAGTACACTTAAGTTAGATTGAGTACACTTAAGTTAGATTGAGTACACTTAAGTTAGATTGAGTACACTTAAGTTAGATTGAGTACACTTAAGTTAGATTGAGTACACTTAAGTTAGATTGAGTACACTTAAGTTAGATTGAGTACACTTAAGTTAGATTGAGTACACTTAAGTTAGATTGAGTACACTTAAGTTAGATTGAGTACACTTAAGTTAGATTGAGTACACTTAAGTTAGATTGAGTACACTTAAGTTAGATTTAGTACACTTAAGTTAGATTTAGTACACTTAAGTTAGATTGAGTACACTTAAGTTAGATTGAGTACACTTAAGTTAGATTGAGTACACTTAAGTTAGATTGAGTACACTTAAGTTAGATTGAGTACACTTAAGTTAGATTGAGTACACTTAAGTTAGATTGAGCACACTTAAGTTAGATTGAGTACACTTAAGTTAGATTGAGTACACTTAAGTTAGATTGAGTACACTTAAGTTAGATTGAGTACACTTAAGTTAGATTGAGTACACTTAAGTTAGATTGAGTACACTTAAGTTAGATTGAGTACACTTAAGTTAGATTGAGTACACTTAAGTTAGATTGAGTACACTTAAGTTAGATTTAGTACACTTAAGTTAGATTTAGTACACTTAAGTTAGATTTAGTACACTTAAGTTAGATTTAGTACACTTAAGTTAGATTGAGTACACTTAAGTTAGATTTAGTACACTTAAGTTAGATTTAGTACACTTAAGTTAGATTGAGTACACTTAAGTTAGATTGAGTACACTTAAGTTAGATTGAGTACACTTAAGTTAGATTGAGTACACTTAAGTTAGATTGAGTACACTTAAGTTAGATTGAGTACACTTAAGTTAGATTTAGTACACTTAAGTTAGATTGAGTACACTTAAGTTAGATTGAGTACACTTAAGTTAGATTGAGTACACTTAAGTTAGATTTAGTACACTTAAGTTAGATTTAGTACACTTAAGTTAGATTTAGTACACTTAAGTTAGATTTAGTACACTTAAGTTAGATTGAGTACACTTAAGTTAGATTGAGTACACTTAAGTTAGATTGAGTACACTTAAGTTAGATTGAGTACACTTAAGTTAGATTGAGTACACTTAAGTTAGATTGAGTACACTTAAGTTAGATTGAGTACACTTAAGTTAGATTGAGTACACTTAAGTTAGATTGAGTACACTTAAGTTAGATTGAGTACACTTAAGTTAGATTGAGTACACTTAAGTTAGATTGAGTACACTTAAGTTAGATTTAGTACACTTAAGTTGGATTGAGTACACTTAAGTTAGATTTAGTACACTTAAGTTGGATTGAGTACACTTAAGTTAGATTGAGTACACTTAAGTTAGATTTAGTACACTTAAGTTAGATTGAGTACACTTAAGTTAGATTGAGTACACTTAAGTTAGATTTAGTACACTTAAGTTAGATTGAGTACACGTAAGTTAGATTGAGTACACTTAAGTTAGATTTAGTACACTGAAGTTAGATTTAGTACACTTAAGTTGGATTTAGTACACTTAAGTTAGATTTAGTACACTTAAGTTAGATTTAGTACACTTAAGTTAGATTGAGTACACTTAAGTTAGATTGAGTACACTTAAGTTAGATTGAGTACACTTAAGTTAGATTGAGTACACTTAAGTTAGATTGAGTACACTTAAGTTAGATTGAGTACACTTAAGTTAGATTGAGTACACTTAAGTTAGATTGAGTACACTTAAGTTAGATTGAGTACACTTAAGTTAGATTGAGTACACTTAAGTTAGATTGAGTACACTTAAGTTGGATTGAGTACACTTAAGTTAGATTTAGTACACTTAAGTTGGATTGAGTACACTTAAGTTAGATTTAGTACACTTAAGTTAGATTGAGTACACTTAAGTTAGATTGAGTACACTTAAGTTAGATTGAGTACACTTAAGTTAGATTGAGTACACTTAAGTTAGATTGAGTACACTTAAGTTAGATTGAGTACACTTAAGTTAGATTTAGTACACTTAAGTTAGATTGAGTACACGTAAGTTAGATTGAGTACACTTAAGTTAGATTTAGTACACTGAAGTTAGATTTAGTACACTTAAGTTGGATTTAGTACACTTAAGTTAGATTTAGTACACTTAAGTTAGATTGAGTACACTTAAGTTAGATTGAGTTTTCATTTGAAAAGTTTTTAGTTTTTCCTACCTCGGTGCACAAAGAGCGTCTCTGTCCTTGACACCTCCCCCGCCCCCTCACTCCACCAGGATCAGACCTGTCCGTCAGAAGATATCGAGATGGTGAGTCACAAAGCATGTCGGGTTTACACACCGTCTGTCTGTCCCAGGTAATCACGTTCAGTGGAGCATGCAAACGCAGTTAGTTTACCTGGGGGAGGGGGGGGGGGCGGTCTGTCAAGGGTTGTTGGGGATGAGCAGATCACATTTAGTGTGGGGGGGGGGGGGCGGAGGGGGTATGACTGATGGATGGATTGATGGATAGATGGATAGATAGATGGATGGAAACTTCCTCTAATAGATAGTTGCACAGATAGACAGACAGATGGATAAACATTTGAAAAGAAAGATAGTTACACGCATGGATGTATGGTAGATAGTAAGACAATCATAGAGGTAGAAACAAATATAGGTAGATAGATAAATAGATTGTTGGATAGATAAATAAATTCATAGATAGATAGAAAGATAGATAGAAATATAGATGGGAAGACAAAAAATATAGATCCAAAGATAGATAGTAAGATAAATAGAAAGCTGGATATATATATATAGCTAGATAAATAGATATGGAGACATATACTTATAGATAGTTAAATAGATTGATAGATATATAGAAAGAAAGAATGATACATGGATACATAGATAGATAAATAGACAAAGAAAGTGAGAGAAGGCGGAAGGGGAAATGAACATATAGTTAAAGAACGTCAAGGGGGAGTAACACACACGAAGGAGAGAAAGAGAGAAACGAAACAGGAGAAATAGATTGTGTGAAAGAAAGAATGTGTAGAGAGTTGGATGACAAAGTGAAGAATGACGAAGTGCGGAAAGTAAAGAAAGATAGACAGAACATTGTAGAAAAGAAATGAGTACAGTAAGCTACAGAAGGGAAACCGAACAGTAGGCGATTTTAACCATAAGAACCATACTATAGACATATGCAGCGAATTGAATCGGGGCGACAAAGAGAGAGAGAGAAAGAGAGAGAGAGCGTAAGAATTAAGATAAATGGAGATTGCGATAGGGAGAAAAAAAGACAGAAAAAAAGGAAAGAGAGCTAAAAATGTAGGAGAAAGAAAGAGAGTGAAAGAGAGAGAAAGAGAGAGAAGAGAGAGAGAGAGAGAAGAGAGAGAAAGAGAGAGAAAGAGAGAGAAAGAGAGAGAAAGAGAGAGAAAGAGAGAGAAAGAGAGAGAAAGAGAGAGAGAAAGAGAGAGAAAGAGAAAGAAAGAGAGTGAAAGAGAGAGAAAGAGAGAGAAAGAGAGAGAAAGAGAGAGAAAGAGAGAGAAAGAGAGAGAAATAGAGAGAAAGAGAGAGAAAGAGAGAGAAAGAGAGACAATAAGAGAAAGAATAAGATCGAGAGAAAGAAATAAAATGATAGAAAGAGAAGAATAGAGTAAGAGAGAATGAGAAAGATTCAGCCGCAAGGAAACTTGGTTTGAGTCGGAGGTGAGGTGTATTGGACGTAAGTGTGTGTGTGGGGAGGGGGCGCAGAGCGGGAGGGGTTGTTTCTAGATACGTGTTCATAGTTCATAAATATATAGTTTAAATTATGTAACAGTACAGCAACAGTGTACATTTATATATATATATATATAATTTTTAATAGCTTTCAGACCTTATCCGTGCATTATAGATTGTATTAATTGTCATAATTGTTTAGCTAATCTGGATCCAGAAATAGACAAAAACGATTAGTCACAGTCTCAAATTTTTTCGCATATACAATATTATGTGTGTGTGTATGATTGTCATTGTATGCATGTATATGTGTACTTCTGTGTGCGGCTGTTTGTTTTATTCGTCTACTTGTGCGTCTGAGTGTGTGTCTTATCTTATCGTATGTATTACATACTTCTTCTACAAAGACGAGAATTGCGCCCTACGCTCATCCGTGGTGTGAGTCTAGTCTAGTCTAGTCTTGCATTTTTATTAGTCTAGTGTTTTATATGATGTTAAGTTACTGATTTTCCTTGCTAAGTTCCTGTTTTTTTTTTCCTGGTTTGTTCAGTAAACCCATTCCATGTCCGGATGCCACTCGGGAAGAAAGAAAGAGAGAGAGAGAGAGAGAGAGAGAGAAAGATAGAAGAGCAAGAGAGCGAAAAAAAAGAGAAAAATGTGTGTTCTTGTTTGTATGTGTGTTTCTGTGTGTTTTTGTATGTGTGTCTCCGTTTTGTGTGTGTTTATATGTGTGTTTCTCTGTGTGTGTGTGTGTTTGTACGAGTCTTTCTGTATTGTATATGTGTTTGTATGTGTTTTCGTGTGAGGTTGCCTAGTAACAAACATTCAAAGAAACCAGTACGACCTTAGCGTCTTCTACTGTTTTGTCCTCATTGTAAACAATTTTCTGTAATCATGTCTAGAATCTAGATCGCCACCAGCAGGGGGAACATTTAAAACTAGAAACAATTTACATACTCTCTCTCTCTCTCTCTCTCTCTCTCTCTCTCTCTCTCTCTTTCTCTCTGGCGAGTCTAAAGAAATCTACGCGTCCATGACGTCATTGTGAGTCAGAATTCTAGTTTCGGGTTTGAGCTAGTTAGGTTTATTTTCACAAATGTTTCTGGGTTATTGTTGTTGTTGCTTTTTGAACTATCAGGAAAACTAATTATTACGGCGTTATCATGATAACTGTATGTGGCAGTAGGAATGGGTTGCATGCAGAGTCTGATATGGTGTTTTGTTTGTTGTTATTTTTAGTTTGTTTATTTTTTAAATTGTTTTGTTGTAATCGTGTATGTTTTGTAGAAGTGTTGCAATTTGTATATATGCAAATTAGTGATCCAAAGGTCCTGGGTTCGATCCTTTTGGAGGCTAGGATTTTTTCTCCCAGGACTCGAAGGTGTCCCTAATTCTACTCAGCTCTGATGTGTACCTGACATCAGTTGGGGTCAAGTAAAGGTGGTTGGAAGTTTTGCTGGCGTTGTGCTGGCCACACACTCCCTTGAATGTCGTGGTCACAGAAATTGGTGAACGCTGCTTCACCAACCCTATGTTCTATGAAATAAGAGATCATATTCATATCTCTAGAGAGAGAGAGAAAGAGAGAGAGAGAGAGAGAGAGAGAGAGAGAGAGAGAGAGCATAGGGCAATCTTGCATTAAAGAGCGCAGAGAGTAGACCAGGCGAACGGCGGACAGACTAAAGAAATTACGCCTTCCACGTGCGGATGCTTTATAGAATAGAATAGAATATAAAATATATGTTTTACAAATGCTGCAGATGGTCTTTTGTAAACTTTGCAAATTAGATTTTTACAAATGTTGTATATTCGTTCACTAATGTTGCATATGTTTTTTTTTATGAGCGTTGAAAGTGGATATTTTTAAAAACAAAAATGCTTCTGTGGTTATTAAATTGCTGCATGATGTGTTGTTTTTAAAATAAGTTTTGTTTTTGAGATTTTAAAAATGTTCAATATGATTTTCATGAAATACATTTTGCATTTTAAAATGTTTAACTGTGTTATAATTTTTAAAAAAATATTTGCTCAATGTTGCAAGGTATCAATTTAAACGTATGTATGCAATTTAATCTTGCATAGCTCAAATATCTTTCCAAAACATACCTGTATGTAATATATCTTATAAGTATTAATGTTTAGTGCAATTAATTATTGCGTGTTAGACAGTAGTAATGTTTAGTGCAACGCATGATTGCGTATTGCATAGTTAGGCTATATTGTTTAATGCAACCAATGGTTGCCTATTGCAGAGTTTCAATGTTTAATGCAACAGATGATTGCGTATTGCACAGTATCAATGTTTATTGCAATGCATTAATTCATACTGCAATGCAAGAAACTTTAAGGTAACGGTAACGTGTAGACGCCGTATGTAAAGCCTACCCGTCACGGAAGCTACCTGAACTTACCTGAATCTTTAAAAAAAACGGCAAGCCGTGTAAACATGTCGGACAAACGGTGAGAATTATCTCCGAGATAAGCGTCACTGATACTCGGCGCTCGGTAAACAGCAGTGAGTTCTATCTGCCCACAGTGTACTCACTCACCACAACCTTCTGGATTGGTGTGTATGTTGTTGTTGTTTCCATAGGTCTACCAACACGACATGATTCCAAGCAAAGCCAACGTGAGCTAATAGCAGTTGTTCGCGTATGTTCTATGAACTGTTCTATGTTCCAACGTTTGTCTTTCACTACACTATATAATTAAATAGATCCGTTTAATTGATCTTTGATTATGCACCCGCCTTCTGGTCATAAGATTATATTTTCTTGTATGTTACATACGCTCCTTCTAAATATAAGACGCAAACATTTTGGTTGTGAAACAGTGCAGTGCTGTAATTTATATAAAACAGCTTATTGGTGTTATATAATCGTTTTTTTTGTGTGTGTTTTTTTGTTGTTGTCATTAGCAACACTAATAAACAAAATGTATGTCAAACATCAACAAAGGAACAAAGATTTTATCGGTGGGAGATAAACCATTCTTCTTATCTGTTGCTCCAACTTTGATTGAAAAGTTATTTCCCCATCTACAAGTTAACTAGCAGAAGACAATAGGAACATTTGCAGACGACGAAAGTAGAATTTTTTTTTTTTTTTTTTTATGAGCGCTGAACAAGGGATGTAACTCGTAAAACATTGTCTGCAGAAATAAATGAACGCTCAATGTTTCTTAGCGGCGGCATCTACTGGATCGCACGTATTAATCTAGGGGAAGTTAAAAAATTGGCGCGACTGAATGTGGCACCGTCTGACACTGAGCTAATCAGTTGCCATTTTATTTTACCTTGTGTAAAATTGTTTTGTTTAGTTGGACATGTGATGGACGTTTTTTATTCACCAAAGTTTAATAGTTGCTTTGAAGTTCAGAATATGTGTTGGCTTTCATTAGTCTCGCGAGACGACGGAATTTAGTGAGCCCTTGGGGAGTGTGCTCACATGAAATTACAGCTTCGGCTGTGGCTGTTGCGTGAGTTGCGTCGACGCTGTGAGGCGAAACTGGAGCGTCCTCTCCAGGGCACAGGCCTGGGCAGGAGGTGTAGAGCATGGGTCGGCACCCTAAGGCACGAGTGCCAAACTTGGCACGCAGAGCGCATTTTCAATGACACGCGAGAGACCTCCATGATGTGTTTATTATTGATTTAAAAAACTTTTTTCCGGTTCTCAAAGAGAAGAGCTGACTGTTGAAGCCGATGTTTCTGAATGACATAGCGACACTTTAAGTGACGTTAACTTCCATTTACAATGACCACTGGAATCGATTTGCATTGATACTGGACATGTAGATCTACATATACATCCCTATATTAAGGCATATTTTAAGATAGATGGTAAAGCTTTTTTTTAGAAGTACATCTAAGCATTCAAAGTGGAGTTTTCTAATCAAAGACAAGACTTTTAAATTGATGGACTCATTTGTTCATACCACATCCAGCCTAACTAGTTTGATATTATTACAACCTTCTTAGATATATATCTTTTTTTTTAAGTGTAGAGATATTGGGGATTTTAAAATGCAGCAGGTTAAATTTTAAATATTGAAAAAAAAAATGCTCATTTGCGGAAAAAATATGTAAAGAAGCTGATTGTGAAAGTCATATGCTTTTCTCAACTGCTATGCATTCGCTCTTTTACTTTCAGCTTTTGGTTCAACTTACGCTTGTGAACAGATTTTATCGCACATTTCTGTAATTATTAGTGTTTAAAAAAAAATGGCTTACATTAATGCGGAAGATGTTTATTTACAACTCTTTAACGTAAAATATTTTAATCCTCTAATAATTCAATCTTGTAATGAATACCATAATGTTGGATTAATATAAAGAAACCAGAATTAGTCAGTAATATTTGTTATATTACAAAACCTAACTTGTTTGGCATCACTATTGAATCAAATGTGGACACGTTTTTTATTATTAAAGGGAGATAAAAAACACTTTTATTTGAGCTTATATTTCTAATATGTTTCTTTTTCTTTCTTTTATAATAGAATAAAGGGCTTACAATTTATAACTTTGAAATGATCAAACTTTAAAAAATATTTGAAAAAATAGTATATGAATAAAGTATTTACATGTATACTTTCAAACATTACATTAATTACCTAGTTTGTATGATTACTAGGTATCCATTCCACATAATGATGTTATTATATCATGTACTTGGCTTCTAAAAGATATAAAGTACGTCTCAGTTGAACTGAGATATTAATATAATTAACATTTGCAGGTGTTAGGTAAACAATTTGACCAACGAATTATAATGTTTAGACAATAATTACCATAAATAAGATCAGTTTAGTAATTAAATATTGTATTTGATATAAATGCTAAATAAAAAGGATGATAATCACAAACACGTTAATTAAATATAAAATGATGTAACAATTTTCTTTATAAGTAATCTCCTTTGCTATTGGCCTTGGTCTTGCTACGGAGTTAAATTAATTGTTCTATAAAAAAAATATTTTTTTAAAAGTATATTAGAGCAGGTTGACTTTTGACTTCAGTGTTGGCACGCTGAATGAATTAGAAATCCTAGTTTGGCACACTGTTAGCAAAAGGTTGCCGACCACTAGTGTAGAAAATCAGCTGTTGCCCATGCAGCAGACTCCCTCTCTCCACTCAGCTGATGGGTCCAAGGGAAAGGCGGAGCCAGTACAAACTTGGCATCAGCTGTGTCGCAGGAATTGCCAGAGAGACATTGTAGACAACGCCATACTGTCTTTGGGATTCCGGCTCCTGATTTGTGATCGAGGTTTACTTCCCTAGCCTTTTTCGTGAATCAGGGTGGTCGCAAGGCTGCGGAGGTTTGTAGTTTTCTTTCTCCTAGAGGAGTAGCCAACCACTACTGTCGAGACCCATCTGCCCGGAGCAGCTGGTTTTTTGGCGCCAGCGATCCGACTTTCACCCCTTCTCCTGTTAGTTAAGAACGGACTTCGCCGGACTTGTTTGCAAAGTCGCTCGTGAAGGCCAGGAGCTGGATTTGGCTGTTAAGAGGCAATTAGAGACGCAAGCCATTGGAGCATTTCATGAGATAAGGGAGCTTATCCCCACATCCAACCCGGCTCTGACAGCCCTTGAAGTTTGGAATAAGTAGAAAAAAAATTCTATTTGATTTTTTGTTTTAGGCTAAACGAACCCAGAAACTCCAGTGAAATCTAGTGCTCCCCAGATTAAAAGAAAAATGATTCTTTAAGTTAGCGAACTAAACGCCAGAATTTGTCATTCCTCACAAGCTATGGAAGCGCCCCTGAATTTTTTACCAATAGGGCGTTTGCAATCCCGTGACAAAAAGCACGTGATTTGTGTTTACTTTGAGTAATGGTGTACAATTAAATATGGCCGCTGTATTAATAAAGTTTCATATAGGCTCGAGCTTTTTTTAAATGATGTGTTGTGTTTTAAGTCTTATTAAGATTTAAGCTGTATTATGTATGTTAAATAAAATAGGCTTTTTCATTATTATCATAGACATAGATCATAGACGATGTGAGCCTAATAGTGACTTGACTAGATAGCCTATTCACCAACAATATCACTTGACATCGTAGCCTAGCCTACGAAACATTAAAAATGTAGGCCTATAAAGTGAAATTGAAAGTGTAAATAGGTCTAGCCGGCCCTAGCCTAATCACATTAATCAATTAATCTACAGTACTACTATTTACCTTCTTATTTTTGAGTAGGATAGCCAATATTCAGATGTGAATTTTGCATGATAAAGAAGTCATTTACTTTCACCACGTTACGTTTTTACCTCAAGTGGGTTCTATATTTACACAAATACGTCACTAAATTTACACAAAAAAAACTTAAGCTCCGCCTACTGAGAACGCTCTATAGGATCGGGATGGAGGGTTAAGTCCGTATACAACTATTTCCGGTTATGTGTGGGTGAAAAGGAAGGCAACTTTAAAGATGTCCGCTTAACGCAGAAATTTGGTTTTTTATTGGCGGAAGTCACAGCATGTTGTTGTTTTCTTTTAAATCTAAATTTAAGATTAAGAATGGGCATTTCTAAAGCGCTTCTATCCATGCTATTAAATTAGCATGCTCAGTGCGCTCTTGGTGTGATTTGCAGTGGCAGATGTATTAGCCAAAGAGAAAGGTCTTCAAGTTCTTTTTAAAAGTTTCTCTTGTCCCAGATTCTCTCAGTGTCTGATATAGACTGTTCCATAAAGAAGGCGCCACTGACTCAAATGAGCGCACTCACAGGTACTTCTTTCTGTGTCCATCCAAACTAGGAGATTTGAGGAATGACTGTGTTGAAGATTGCAGCGGTTCAACTTTTAACGATTCGGGCGTCAAAACAAAGTAAAGTTTTAATTTTTGATTTACAGTATCACCTGTCTAGATAGATCTATATATAGATTTTAAAACAAAATATCTATAATATCTGTATCCCTTATGCAGGAACAAATGCATACAAGTAGCCTACTCTTTCTTCCCGAGTGGCATTCGGGCATTGAATGGGTTATCTGAACAAACCAGGAAAACCAGTAGTTTAACATCATTTAAAACACTAAGTCTAATATAAATGCAACACTAGACTCGGACCACGGATGAGCATAGGACGCAATAATCTTCTTTATAGAAGGGGCGTCTGTAACACATAAGATAAGATACTCTATACTCTATAACAATTAGACTTATACCAGCTGTTCTCTAACTATATCTTGGACAACTTTCGTTGAGTTTATGTTATACGTTTCCATAATTTCCTTCTAGATAGAAGACTATTACGTCAGTGGCCCGGAACTTCTGGCTAGAACCTGGGTCATCTTGTCCACACTTTTAACCGCAGGAAAAGCCGGAAACTGCGGAAACACAAAATAAAAATGGAGGACCGAGATGTCGTTAACGGTTTGTAAAAGAACAAAAATAGACACAGTTCTTATCCTTTCCTTCGGACAGGACGATCTGTCAAAACTTGTGCACAACATTCACATCAAAGCCCACAATATGACACAAAATATTTGTTGTTATCATGTATTGAAATAAAAGAATAATATTATGTATGAAACATGTTACAATTAAAATTAGATTAAAGAAAACGTTATCCATATTGTTAGAAAAAGATCATAAAAATCAAAAGTTGAATAGCTACAGCAGCTGTAAAGATCTCAGATATAGGACATGACATATTGAACATATTCTTTTATTTATTTCTAAACCACTTCCTTTAAGTTTACATACACTACACATACATATATCTATCTGTCTATCTATATATACAAGCTAAATTCCCCGGCGTTGCCCGAGGTAAGAAAAAATACATACGCCTATATAAGCTATAGATAACAATTTTATAAATCACAGTGAACGTAAAGCTATAATAACTTAAAAAATATATGTATTATTTACTGAAAACATTTTGGAAAGGAATTTAAAATAAATATTGGAATCGGGTAAAAAATAGGTATGTCCAGTTAGGACCATCCCTGTCTGAGAGTCGAACACCCGTCGCCCGCATGTCTAAAATATAATAATTAGATTCTACTTACTGAAAACATTTTAGGAAAGCTTAAAGGCCTTTTAATTCTTTACAATCGTAAACAAACAAAAATTTTAATGGAAATGTAAAAAAAAAGAGTTGAATGCTATTACAGAAAAAGCAAAAAAAGTTCTCAGTGGGGAACAGCACCCAGGTCGCCCGGGTGGCAGTTCGAGGCGCTAACCACTCAGCTAGGGAAGACACAGGGAGAAAGCTAGATCGCAAAAGTAAAATATAAGGAGGCAATAAGGTCACGTGTCTTCCAATTAACCAATGTGGATCGGAATCCATACACACATCCTACTTTATATATATATTGATAGAGAGAGAGAGAGAGAGAGAGAGGGTGGGAGAGAGAGAGAGACCGGTAAATGATTCTAGCCAGTGGTGGCATCCCGCTCGGTTTGCACCGGTTATTAAAATTTATCCATCCGGATTATCCAAAACAAA
This sequence comes from Anisus vortex, assembly GCA_949126835.1. Classification (NCBI taxonomy): domain Eukaryota; kingdom Metazoa; phylum Mollusca; class Gastropoda; family Planorbidae; genus Anisus; species Anisus vortex. Next base: position 50,311,553 of record OX421495.1, on the reverse strand, counting down.
ATGTTAATGAAGTAAGCATACTCGAATCTCCCTGAAAATTTTTTTTTCTTTCTTGCTTTTATTTTTAAATAAACTGTTGACGATTAAATTTTTTTATAAAAGTTTGAGTTGTCAACACTGTATCTATCAGAGAAGAAAAGGCAATAGCTTATTTACTGCATAGCGTAATCGTGCAATCTAGAAATAGTGTTCAAAGAAGATGGCTGTCTATCTGACATCAGGATTACTCTTCTTTGATCAATGCAGCTATCAAGGTTAACGTCTGTATTTGTTGAGTGATGCGATCTTTTTACATACGGCCGGAAGTTTACGACACGAGACGTCACGTGATTCCCTTTCTGATCAATCAGGTACGATGAAAGCCATGACACAATGCTATAATTAAATAGAATTAGATTCTAGTAAGACTTATTTCCTGGCTTATTTTAGCGTAAACTCTATTTCAAGCATCAAGAAAGTAAAGTCTTTTAAAAAAAAAAACTTTAAGTTTCGATTAAGCTTCATGTTTCGCGCGGTACGCGAATTCTCTCCGGACGAAACATTGAGTCAACAAACACATTGGTGGAACATTGTGTAGTTATTACAAAAATAATTGTTATTTAACGCCGTACACAATAGAAAATTGTAATGTCGGTGAAGGCTAGTGTCACAATTCTGGATTTAATAGTGACTATTAGCACTTAGATAGATAGCAGTGTATAACTAGAACCTTAGATTAGCTTAAGTTTAGCTAGAATAGAGAGAAGGTTAGTCTGACGTCATTATCTTCTCCCTCCCTTACGCAATTACATCTCCCCATCACTCTTTCTCACCTGTTTCTCTACCCTTCACTATACTCTTGTACTACGCCCAAATTCAGAGTCTACTGACTAATACGATTCAACTTGGTACTACATCTTGGTTGAATGGGTACGAATGTGTTAGTTAGAATGTATATATTTTATCCTATGCTATATTAATGTATTCATATCATGTCTTAATGTATTTATATCTTGTACTATTTTAACGCATGTGTAGACAGTCATTACTCGATCCCTCACTCACCCCCTCCTCTTCGCGTCCCCGCCACCCCCACCCCCTTTTATATCCCCTCAGCTTAGCGGCACGTTATGCAATTGCTTTGAGACGGTCGTTCCCTGAGCGTTGACCAGAGAACCCAGTTCGCACATATATAACTAATTCTCGTCCGAAACCCCCCCCCCAGCCACTTGAGTTAACTACTTAAAATTCTACCAAAGGGAGATAAATTCCCCCACTCAGCATGACGTCTGCTCAATTGTCTTTCATCTAGACCCCGCTCCCCCCCCCCCTTTTTCGCCCTCGCAACCCCGACCCCCAATCCATTTTTGGCTCCAATAAGCTTTTCTTATGCAAATGTATATTCAATCTAGCCAATGAGAATAGGATGTAATTAAATGTAAGCCAACCAAATTAACCTTGGGTCAGGTGACTAATGTTCACGGAAAAGCCCGCCCAACTAAACTAGAGCAGATCTCTCCCAGCTCCCGAGCTAGATACATCGTTTTGGTCTAGCTCCCGAATTGTTACTTGGACTTGCAGATACTTAGCCAGTAATCGTAATTTCCTCATTATAGTTACGTAGCCTAAACTTGGATTCCGCAACAACACAGTATATTGAGTGATAGACGTTCCTGTGCATATATCTCAAGCATTATATCTCCCCTGCATGTTAGTATGTATATTTCATTATTGGATATTGAATTTGAATCATAAATAAACACCTGAAACGTAACCAGAGACTTGCTTGCCTAACTTAGAACTGTCTATTTGTGTGTGTTTAATAACATCTAAACGAGCCAGTAGAGAACAAATAAATATTCCAGGTCAACCACAGCATCGGCACCTCATACCTCTAAGACAACCAGCCATTATTACCCCCTCTCAATTGCCACATCGTGACAGCTAGGATTTGTTCTCGGGTCTGGAGGGCATCACTGAGTCTACCCAGCTCTGGGTACCTGACTCTAGTTTGGGTAAAGTAAAGGCATCTGGACATTGTTCTGGCCACACAATCCCCCTAGTATGCCGTGGCCACAGAAACTGGTGAACGCTGCGCTGCAGTCCCGGGAACGAATCATAGCTTTCACCAGGTTTCGGACACAGCACTTTCAGAACGCCAGTGTCCCCTAATTGTCTCAACGATCGTCTATAAATAGAGATGTAAGAAGTCACGTGAGTACAGAATGAACCAATCAAACCGCTTCGAATTTAAACACGAACAACACTAACACACACACTTACAAATGAAACAAGAATCTAAACTTTCGTTCGGATGTTTCTCTCAGCAATGCGCCTCATTAGAGAGACGAGAACATGAAGGACGCGCCCGGGCGTGGTCAGTTGTTAACCACCTTCTCCTACGCCCATGTTCGTTGTAAACATCAAATAAATCGTTAAAAAAAAAAGTTTAAAATAATTACTTCCAAACATTTGTTGATTTTATTTTGTTATAGAGAAATATTGATGGTAAAGTTTTGATTTTTTCAAGTTTTAATTTCTTCAAGATTGGATTTCCTTAACTCTAACAGTCCACACCTCCCCAGTGGGGAAGATGCTCCAAATTAGGAACTATTGCTTCTCACATGTAAATGGCATGTATCCCCTCACTTTCATAACTATTGTTCTATTTCTTTATTTCTTCCTTTCTTTCTCTTACCATCGAACATCTCTATATGGGTTACTTTGTTGTGTTTATCTTATAAGTTTACAGACATTCATTCTAGAAATATTATGTCGTTGGCGCCAAAATCTCTTGCAGGGCGGCGGGTGGCTAGAACCCAAGTCGACAGTCCGGCGTACTAACTCTACATTCCGTCGGTAATTTATCTTTTTGAAGTCTGATCATTAATTGAAGCAATTGTCAAAAGCGTCATGCTAAGAGAGATTGACACTGAATCTAACAGTCAACATTATCATACCCTTGGCTGTTGTGGTCGTTAGAGGGGCGAATGGACACATCATCAGTCATCTTTCTCCATTTCTGCCTATCTTGAGCGGCTGTCACTAGTTCGAAGTCATTTGCAGCTTTGTCCAATCTTTTATATTGTCGAACCAGCATTTCCGCTGACGGCCTCTCCGACGTCCACCTTCTACAGTGCCTTGGAGGATTTTTTTTGGCAGGATATTATGCCGCAACACATGACCGAACCATGTCAGCTTGCGCCGTTTGATTGTTGCCATAATGGTTTCTTGAGGGCCCGCAATTGAGGATATTCTGTCCCAGACATACTCATTGGTCCTGTGTTCTACTTAGGAGATTCGAAGGATTTTCCTCATGCATTTATTTTCGAATGTCTTCAACTTGTTTTCAGTGTCCAGGTCTCAAGACCGTACAGAACAATAGTTTTGCACAAGGGATATGTAAAGTCTGAGCTTTATTGGGAGACTAATGCTTTTGCCGGATCAGATTCTGTTTAGTCAGGACATTGCAGCCAATGCTGACACAATCCTGGTTCGAATGTCCGCCTCACAGCGTCCGTCTACGGATAGGATTGCTCCTAGATATTTGAAATTTTCTACTTTGACACATTATTATCAAAAGGACTCCTGACTTATACTTTTGGCACCAGTGCGTCAATGGCCTTGATTTTTATTATTGAACTTTTTACTAGGTGGCGGCTTGACAAAGACAATTGTCAACAAGTTCGTTTCATTAATAGAATTCCGCCTTAATCTTACATTGGAATTCATTGCCAAATAGTCTAAAGTTCAATGGATTTCAGAACAGTACAAATATTGTAATAATACAATAAAGGAAAGCACTTTATAACATTCACTGGAAAGTAAAAGATGATAATAATATTAACAATATCTACATTTAGGTATTCCTTGATATTTAAAATTCTTTAACTCTTCTAGTTGTTGGTTCATTATAATGTTTGCACTTCTTGCATCTTTGGTGATGTTCATTATTTTGCTTTTTTTTCCCAGCAGATTTCCATTCCGTATGCCCTTGTATAAAAGTGCGACGGAATAAATAATAACATTTAATAATAAAATAATAACTCATTATAAATTCACATGTGGGTGTTCAAACGTTTGTTTTCACTGATCCTATTCTAGGATAAAGTAATATAAAACAATATATTATTTAAATGCTTATACTTTTATTTCAATATTATATTTACAAATTTCAAACAAGAGTTTCCAGTTTGCACTTTTTTAAAAAACGAAAACAAACGCGCGCACACACACACACACATACGGAGAAAACAGTTTTTTGAAGACCATTCGTTGTGTCAACACTGACGTCACATGTGACGTAATCATGCGTGTCTTTCAAGTTGTTTTTTGGGGGGTTTTTTTTTGGTTTTGAAGTCGGGGGACAAATGACATTAAAGGTGAACAGGAAAAAAAAAAGAAACGGGAGAAGCCCCCGTGGCGCCCAATGACCTGGCTCCACAAACTGGCGCAAAAAAAAAAAAAAAAAAAGGATTTCAAAATGGGGAATATCGCTTCTATGGTGGTAAGTGGATGTCTTGATCTGATTTGTACGGGGTAAACAAATTGAAGATTATAGAAAGGGATCAATAAGAGATATTTGTGTTTCAATTAGATCGTTTAAGTCAAGGAGAGATACAAGGGGACCTCAAGGACATAACAAACCAAATCTAAATTAATATTGCATTAATAAAAATGCAAGCCTAGGCTCGGACCACGGAAGAGCGTAGGACGCAATAATTTTCTTTATAGAAGGAGCGTCTGTAATGTATAAGATAAGATAAGAAATACTGCTGACTAATGTTTTAGTTTGACACTTTTTGTTTAGTTAATCCCATTTTTGTGTGTGTGGCCATAACTTAATAAGGAATTGTGTGGCCAGCATGTGTATCGCGTATAGTGCTAGCCTTACAATCCATATAGACTCTCTCTCTCTCTCTCTCTCTCTCTCTGTAGAGAGAAATATCCGATGTTTGTACATAATATTCCTATAGATTCAGGAATTAATAAATCAATAAAGATTAATAAAAAATCTCTATAAATAAAGTAGACCTTGTGTGTGATCAATCAATCATATTAGTTAATTTAAAATTTAAAGACACGTGAGAGAACACGTGACCTTATTGTCTCATATTATATTTTTGGCGATTTTACTTCAGACATGTGTCTTCGATAGCTAAGTGATTAACGTGTCGGACTTATAAGGGAATCTGTGCCACTTTAAAATCAAATTAGCAGCCTTAATTTATATCTCCAAAGTTTTAGTCTACTTCCACCTCCCTTGTCTCTCTCTCTCTCTCTCTCTCTTCTCAACCAGTGGGTCTCGACCCTTTAAGGGGGTCGAACGACCATTTCGAGGGGGTCGCCTAAGACTGGTTAAGACAATCGGAAAACACATGGGCCTATTTTTTTGCTGTCTTAGGAAACGAGACTGAAGTATGTTATAGTACGTGATAAGAAATGAATTTAACATCTTAAGTATTCAAAACACGGCTTCATTCTAACGTTAACACGGGTGATTAATCACAAAGCTTTAATTTGTAACAATGGAAATGCATTCTATATGTCAGATATTCATATCACAATGTATAACAGTAGCAAAGTACAATAATAAGGTAGCGACGAAGATAATTAGTACAGTTGGGCTGGGGAGGGAGTGGGGGGTCGCTACAACGTTTAGACGATCATTAAGGGTTAGCGGCATTAGGAAAGTTGGGAACCACAGCTCTAGCTGATCCCTCAGTCTGTCGTGGGGGACCCCTTCCCCCCCCCCCCCCCACCGCTCTTCAGCTCACACATATATTATAGCTGCCGTCCTAATTTCAAGGTGGGCCCTACATTGATCCGTCTTCGGCGACAAAATCATCAACTGTATTATTGCGCCGTGGTTTAATTTTATCAACACTAGCCATCGGCGTTGAATGACCTACTGTTACTAAATATAGCACACGTCACCTATTCCCCCCCCCCCCTCACACACACACAGTGAGGGGCCGGTCTCACGGCTGTCAACAGCTCGAGTCATTAGGTGCGACAGACAGCCGTCATGTCAGCGCGACCTCCTCCTTTACCTTAACGAGATCTCCCCCCTCCCTCCCTCCCCTAGGTTGGGAAAAAAAGAAAGATTGAAGAAGAAAAAAAAGTAAGATAAATCAAAGTTGTGTATGAAATGTAAGAAAGGGTTGGTTTTAAAAACTGAAATAGGACGCTCTTGTTCTTGGTAGTATTTATCATAGCTTATTAGATAGAGAGACAGTGCTGTTGCTAGGGATTCGGGGGCCCGGGGGGCTTGGCTTCTTTAGGGGCCCCTGTATTTTGACATTTGACATTATGACATGAGAAAAAATAAATTCGGGGACTCCTTTGGGGGCCCCTCTCAAGTAGGGGCCCGGGGGAACTTTTGAATTTGGATTCCCCCTTCCCCCTCCCCTAGCTACGCCACTGGAGAGAGCGAGAGAGTGAGTGAGTGAGTGAGAGAGTGAGAGAGTGAGAGAGTGAGAGAGTGAGAGAGTGAGAGAGTGAGAGAGTGAGAGAGTGAGAGAGTGAGAGAGTGAGAGAGTGAGAGAGTGAGAGAGTGAGAGAGTGAGAGAGTGAGAGAGTGAGAGAGAGAGAGAGAGATATATAGGTGGACAGATGGAGGGATAGAGAGACCAGGAGAACAAGTAAAGTATCCCGTAGGGCCGACTTGATCCATAGGTCCGATGAAGCAGCGTTCACCAGTTTCTGTGGCCACGGCATACTAGGTGATTATGCACTATGCACTATGCACAGCCGCCTTTACTTTACCCCAACTAAGTCAGGTACCCATCAGAGCTGGGTAGACTCAGGGACACCCTCAAGACCCGGGAAAAAATCCTAGAAGAGAGACGACTAAATAGAGAGGGTGAGGCAGTAAGAGATTCATAAAAAGAGAGAGAGAGCAAGAGAGGAAGTGGGAGATAGGGAAAGGGTGAGTTGGAGAGTGAAATTGAGAGGAGGGGAAACCAGTCAAACATAAAGAGAGAAGGTCAGAGAAGGAAAGACTAAAAGAATATGGGGGTAGAGATATAGTGAAGGGGTGGGGAGAAAGGGTGACAGGTAGTGCGAGAAAGAGAGACAGAAAGAGAGCGACTGTAGTAGAGAGAGTGAGGAGATATGGAGAGGTGGAGACAGCGGGAGAGAGAGACAGAGAGATACTGAGAGACAGACAGTGAGTGAGAGAGAAAGAGATGGAAAAGAAAGGGAGATGGAGAGAGACGGAGAGTGACATAGAGATGGTGAGAGAAAGAGAGAGAAAGCGGGAGGGGAAAAGATAAAATATAAATAATAATTATAATAATTGGTCATTTATATAGCGCCTCACTCCATGCTAATGTAAGCATGCTCAGCGCGCTCATAAAAACGAAACGACAATAACACTCTAAACTAGTTTTAAACTAAGTTTTTTGCGGATGGAGGGAGAAAGGAAGTGGGGGTATGAGAAAAAGAGGGAGTTAAAATGACAATGAGATAGTTAGGACGAAATGAAGAGAGAGAGAGAGATAAAGAGGGGGGGGGGGTAGCGATTGATCCTTGTTTTTAATCTCTACATTACATAAACATGAGCTGTATTAAACAATGACAGATAAAAACGTATCCGAATAGTCAAATTAAATATAAAAACCTTGACACACATTATTATACAAACGAATATCCGTATTTATTAGAACAGGAAACCATATAAAAACAGGGAAACGAACTTTTGTTGAGTTCAAACGGATGTTGACGCTTATAATACTTTGGTCACGTGATCTTACTCATTCTGTCGAGGAAAAAAAAAGACCTAACCATGTCTGACATAGATCTAGAAATATTGCAGTAGATTTGTTTTGTATGTGAAATAGTACTGATGAGTACTGATGAGTACTACCAAGTAAAGTATCCCGTCGGACCGAATTGATCCATAGGGTCAGTGAAGCAGCGTTCACCTGTTTCTGTGACCACGGTTTACTAGGGTGATTGTGTGGCCAGCACAATGCCCAGCCGCCTTTACTTCACCCCAACTATAGTCAGGTAGGCTGAGGTACACTTCAGTCCCGGGAACAAATTTTAGCCTTCACCGGGATTCGAACCAAGGACCTTCGGTACGCCTGCTGAACGTGCTGCCGCCCGGCCACCGTACCCTGTACGTTACTGATGGCTGTTCTCAGTTTGACTTTGTTTTCTTTTACCTTTTTAAAAGCCGCTCGGTTCACAGGTTAAATTTATCTTCTAATCAAATCACTTTTTTTTTTCAAGCATAACCAATGAAATCAACCCTATTGGATGATGGCGCTAACTAATCATCCAATTAAAACAGCCGTAAAGTTTCCCTTTGACCCAAAAGTGGCTCTCCTTCCTATGACGTGTGATATTTTTTTCAATTTAGGGTGATAGTATTGAGTGAATTGACCTTTGAACTCTGAATGAAAGATAATATGCATTGCCGGCTATCAGGTCACTAATCGATGTCAACGATGACAAAAAATAATGGGTGGGGGGGGGGGGTAGGCGGGCGGGAGATAACGGCCTTGACCCCTGTAAGTCATAGCCAATACATGCGTGTCCATATTATGACCTTTAAATTGAATCAATTGTTTAATCTGTTTTGATTGATGTTTGTAAACAAATATTTAGAACTAGGTCTTCTTTAGTAGTTACCGAAGCCTGATTACTTATAGAGATGGTGGGGGGGGGGGGTGTTCAGACCAAGACTTGATTGACCCCCCCCCCCCCCAAAAAAAAAAATGTCCTTTCCCATCAGACCTTTCATACTAGCTTGCAAGGCTAAGGTTAAAAAAAATTACTTTATTAGCGGTGGGGCTGACACTTGACCAAACAAAAAACATTAACAGACACTTCTGCTGTGCATAAGGACATCAAGACTGATGAAGTGTGTAAACCACCGATACGCTCCCGTTAAGAGAACACCGGCGGGCATCACTTTTTTTTTTGGCGGGGGGGGGCAACCCTATTTGCACGTTCTAGAATAATTGCACTGCCGAGAGGCCCCGAGACTCGGTGGGGAGGCAGCAATGTGCGCAGCAGTCCGTATCAACCGAGCCTGGATGTCCAGGCCTATTGTCTGGAATATTTTGCTACCGGGCGACAGTTAAGGTATATGAGGGAGCCACCATGTTGATGATCCGGTGGGAAAGGGGGGGATCCGTAGCTGAGGGAGAAACAGAGTACTGCATCGGACTACGGAGGTCGTACCCTAGGTTACACGGGGCGCCTAGTTTCGGACATGATTTTTTATATTCTCCACCCGCTTGAACCTCCACTTTACATCGCTACGCCCTTGACGTAAGAACCGAAAGGTTCGTCCGGTTTTACGACACTTTATACATCGGTTCCAAAAGTTTAAAGGAATCAGCGAAGATCAATCGTGACATCTCTCGCATGAGTCTCACAAAACAGACAAGAAACACAGACATTATTCAATTCCAAAACTAAATAACAACTAACATAGAACTTGGGGACAGATGATAACCTTTGAACAATAACCTTTGAACTCTGCTCCATTTTGAAATGTATGTCTCCTTCAACCATCAAAAGTGTTTATCCAAAAAGTGCATTTGTCTGTAGTCCAGTCTGTCTGACTGTCTGTCTGTCTGTCTGTCTGACTGTTTGTCGTTTCTTCTGCCCGTGGAGCTTTGAAGCCGCTGCCCTTTCTGAACGATGACTACGCTGACTCATTACGACTTTCGTTGACAGGGTTTTTGTCTATATTCTATATGTGCATGACGCAGTCTAGTTGAGTCACTGCAGTGTTGGTGAATCGTCAAACGAATTGTTCTTCCTGTACTTTGTACCGACTTGTCAATTATGGGTAAAAGGTGTGTTTTTTTTTGTGTGGGCTTGTGTTTAGATTGACACAGAGGTGGAAAAAAAAACCCATCACACTGAGACATAACATAGACCAAACTTATTGACAGAGACACCACATCGACATAGACAACAAACACTGTCATAGACAACACATATTAACATAGACAACACGTATTAACAAACAGAGAATACACATTGACATATAAAACATACATTGACATAGCCAACACACATTGTCATAGACAACACACATTAACCTAGACAGAACACATTGACATAAAACCACATTGACCAAGACAATACACATTGACATATACAACACACACTGACATAGACAACACACATTGAAATAGACAACACACATTGACATAGACAACACACATTGACATAGACAACACACATTGACATAGACAACACACATTGACATAGACAACACACATTGACAACACACATTGACAGTGACAACACACATTGACATAAAACCACATTGACATAGACAATACACATTGACATAAAACCACATTGACCAAGACAATACACATTGACATATACAACACACACTGACATAGACAAAACACATTGACATAGACAACAGACATTGACATAAAACCACATTGACCAAGACAATACACAGTGACATATACAACACACACTGACATAGACAACACACATTGACCAAGACAATACACATTAACATAGACAACACACATTGACCAAGACAAAACACATAAACATAGACAACACGTGTTAATATAGACAGCACACATTGACATAGAACCACATTGACCAAGACAATACACATTAACATAGACAACACACATTGACCAAGACAAAACACATAAACATAGACAACACGTGTTAATATAGACAGCACACATTGACATAAGCAACACATACTGACATAGACAAAAGGTGTTAATATATAATATATAATATGTTAATATATAAGGCGGCTGGGCATCGTGCTGGCCACACAATCAATCCTCCTTGTATGGCGTGGCCACATAGACGTGCGAACACTGCTCTCAGAGCAATGAATCAGACTTCAGACATTCGACTGAAGATCAAACAGTAAATTTATCTCCAAACAATGAATAAAACTGATAAAAATAGATTCGTCTAGAAAGCATGTGAATAGACAGAATAACTCGTCTAAATTCTTTGTTACTCTTGTGCACAAAGACGATAGACTGTTGACGACGAAATTTGATTCTAGGCAAGGGAGATAAGCGATTGTTTTGTTTCAACAACAGCGTAGGGAAACCTTGCCAATGACCGAAACAAAAATTGACCAGTAAGTTAGGTACTAACAAGTACATGCAATCATAAACAGACATTTACGAATTATACCATACATATTTATAGATAGAGAGATTTATCTGACATTTCGTTGTATTGAGAATGTTGAAATAACACGCAGAACGCCTATTCTTTGAATAGCAAAAAAATGTATATAGGTTATATATTAATAATTAATTTTTATGGATTTATCAATATACAAGCTAAATTACCCGGCGTTGCACGTGGAAAAAAAAAACAGGCCTGTATAAGCTACAGATAAAAACTGTATCAACTATAATAAACAGAAAGATAAAAATATAAAAAAATATATATTTTTTTTTACTGAAGACTTTTAGGAAAGTAATTTAAAATAAATATTGTAATCAATTTAAAAACAGGCTAGTGTTTTTATTTTTAAAAAAGTGTCGGCTGATGCTCGCAGATTTACAATCTTTTTTTTAAAAGTAATATGAATTGAAATTTCTAAAATTTGTAGAACAAAAGGTATAGACTAACTGTAGAATCGAACCCGGCTCACCCGCATGGCAGTCCGATACGTTATCCACTTAGCTAGCTAAGAAATCGCAAAAGTATAATGAATATGAGACAACAATGTCTTTATATTAACTACCGTAATATGATTGGTTGAACACACACATTAGTCTACTTAGGGGACGTCCATTAATTACGTCAACAATTTTTAGGCGATTTTTACCTCCCCCCTCCCCCTTGTCAACAACTGTCAAACTTTCAGAGACCCCCTCTATATAATTACGTCAACAATTCGTTACCCCCCCCCCCCCCTCAAAACAAGTAACACAATTTTAGACGCTTGCTTTTATGTTTAAAATAGATTTAAAACGGAAGGGTGTATACTATAATTAAATGTAATACACTTTAAAACTTGTTAAAAGGATTTCGAATTGGCTATAATTCTCATATGTTTACTATTGTTCTTTTCATTTAATATTTAATCATGTCTAATTCTACGTTTCACTAAAATAGCTTTTGGTACAATGTTAATTATCAAGTAGTTAGGGGGAAATTGTGCACCAGTATTAAATTAGCCTTCTATTTTAACTAGGTATGTTAACCGAAAACCGGATTTCGGTTTTGATTTCGATTTATTGGTTGGGAGGTAGGCCTATTCATTATTTGAAGTAGCACAGCCTTTTTTTTTTGGGGGGGGGGGGTAGATGGAAATATTTTTAACAAATAGGCTTAATGTTGGATTCACACAAAACAATTCTTGTAATGCCTTGCTAACACTATTTACTATTTAGATATTGTGTTTCTTTTTTGCCAAATAGCAACTATGGCTTGCGATAAAAACAACATCAAACCAAATGTTAAGTTATAGTTACAATCCTTTGTGTCAGAAAATTTTGAAAAAACGTTTTTAACGATGGCTCGTTGTAACTAAAACCATGTTCCCAACAGATAATTCAGATATGCAGGAGCGGTGGTAGTACCACTGGATTGCGTACGCATCTGCGTACTAAGCATTCTAGATTAACATTGTCATCCTCTTCATATGCTTTTTAATATCATGGTCAACGATAATCGCAAATTTGATTATCACCACTGAAAGCTATTATCAGTTTTAATCAATTAGCCCAGATTTTTTTTTATTCTAAAGAATTTTATGGTAAAGTGTACAAAATAATATTGTATTAAAAGAAATCAACCTCTTGAATGCTGTGCAAACACTAATTAAATTATAACTATTTTTCAAATACACATACAAAACTACGCACATTTTGATTTTCCGGCCTGTAACTTGTAACATTGTTCGGGAAGGCGGGGGGAGAGAAATCGAAATCCGGTTTTAAACCGGTTTTATAGAACCGAAAACCGGTTTTGAAGAAAACCCGTTTTTAACATACCTAATTTTAGCTATATGTTCACTATTCCTTCTGACATTATTGTCCACACACACACATTATATACACACGGTAGTTGCCTTCCCTGTCCCCCTACCTAGCTCTATTTGCCACTGATACTAATATATTTTTATCTCATTAAAGTTTTACAGAAAATTAGAAATGAAAACGTAAAAATTACTAAATATGTAGCCTAATCGACCTATCTATAATGTTTCACCTATTATAACGTAGTGAGCAAAAATATATTAGTTTATATATCAGAATTAGGGATGTTAAAAGGAAATAAGGTAGGCCAAGTATTTCGTACTTCAAACTTCATGGGGTGGGCCAAGAATTATTTTTCTGAAGGAAATATTTTTAAATAACCATGTTGGATTCACAAAATTCACTTCATTCCATGCTTTGCAAACATTAATTATAGTCTCGGCGAGGGCCTATTATTGTTTTTAGTTCTATTGTCAATCCCAGCCATCGCTTACATGGCTTATATAACGAACGCCGGACTCTGGCGACTAGCCTAATTTAGATGTACTGAGCCTTTGTTATTCCAGCCTCCATGTCTCGCTAGACTATTGTTACGTCCACAATCCCCTTGTGGCCAGAGCTGTGTAGATCTTGCTGATAATTCTCGTTAGTCCTAGGGGAGACTTTAATTATTAGTATTTATGTTTCAGTATTACACGAACTCTTCTTATAGTCCTGGGCACAAATTCAGTATTTGTATTCCAACATTTCCTTTCCTGTAAATTATGGTAGTAGATAAATCTTATAGTAATGTATACAACACAATAGGATAGTAACTTGACAAAGAAGCTTCAGTGTAACTGTTGTTGATAGTTTATTTCAGGTGGTATGTTCAATATATACAATATATCTATTATGTACAGTTAGAATAAAATAGTGCAAACACAAACGCCCTCAAAGGAACATATTTTGAAACTCTCCGTCTTTCAGACAAAACAAATCATTAAATACTATCCGAGTGGTGCAAGGGACAGACCCACTACCAGTAGGGGTGAAAATCATGGTAACATTACAAAACTCATAACAAAACGATATGAACTTCCCCTATTAAATAATGAGTCGTTCCCAGACTCTGAGAATTTGAGATCAACACAGAATCCCAGCATTACCTAGAACCTTTCGTTTTCCTACTAAACGTCCTAATATCGCGTGTAGTAAGAAAAGAGAGAGAGAGGAGAATAAACATTGCGTGTTCCAATTCTTGGAAAAACAATATACATGACACGCCCCCACCCAATGAAAGAAATAATGTACCATAATTACCCAAGTAATACTCAACATGGTACATTTTTCGTACTTAACACTATCGTTTTAATAACCAACAATCAATGGAAGATTATTAGACAATTTAAGCAAACATGGCTCACTGGCACAACTAAATTATAAAAAGTGTCACTACCCAATGGTAATTGTGATTATAACGTGATGGACAAATATTTCACCGTTAGTATTAATATTAACTAATGTCTCAACAAGTACAAATAATTCAAAAATATTCTAGTCATTCTTATTTTAACTATGTACAGTTGTGTGGATTTCCACCAAAAATTTGCAAAAAGTCTTAATCTATTTAAACAAATATAACATTGCTCAAACTCTGTCAATTTTCAACAGTTTACTTCTAATATACAAACCAAAAGATAAGTAATACGTAACTCGAATCAAACTATAGGTTACTTCCCCTTTAAATTACAGTGTCAACTTGACATTAACAGGGTTCATACCTAAGATGATGATACTTCCCCTTTTCTCAAATACGAGGAGAAAATACACTCTAGTTACGATTACTACAGTAATCTCAATATTAAAATGTAATCCACTATTATGCGTTTTTGGCAAATTTGAAAGTTTAATATAAAAGTTTGTTCAGGGTTGAATGAGTGTACACCTTTAGTTACCTTTGTTTCCCTCCGTTCCTGGATATATAGAATATATATAACCTATACAACATAGTGAATATCCACTAGTTTTTCCCATTCTATTACCATGATATAACAATTTAGCAATAGATTTCCAATATTATCTATTAATTTATACCAATTAAGATTACATCTCTTTCTAAGATAAAAATTGTACATATTATTATTTAGTTCCATTCATTAACTAAAATAAAACAAGATAATAAATCAACTAGCTCAAAGTTTTCCCACTTAATTCCATATGATGACAATTACTTTTATCCATCCATATCAAGTAAAATACGTGCATATTATATATTTATTGCATCATGCATCAACATTTAAATGGAATTTCTTTTCCATAATCAAATGAATTTAAAATATATCAGAACATCAATATTATACATGATTATCAAAATTATTAATACTTTCAAAAGACTTGACTTCTGTATGATACAAGTATTCTATAGGTATTCCATGATCAAAATTCAAACGAATGATAGGTTATCATGACACATTCTTAATGAATAAATGAGATGATCTGAAAAAGAAGTATTGGGTTATTCAGTCAATCATGTAGCACCCGAGATAGAGTATCAGCTATGACCTTGTCTCTATCTTGTCGATGATACCGGAAATGGGATACCAGTCGGTCTTTGTCAAATTACTTAATTTCCCAAAGTCTCTATAAAACTGCAGTGTGTGGTCGGCTTTTGGTACCATCACACAGGGTGTAGACCATTTGCTATCACATTTTTCTCCTATGTCATCTTCTAACATATACTTTACATCTAATTTAATATGCTCAGGTCTGATGGGGTCAAATGGATGCTGTTTAATAGACCTAGCACTATTGGTTAACACTACATCGTGCTCTATGACATGTGTCCTTCTGGGAACATTTGTAAACATTGACTTATTTTCATGTACCAGCTCAATAATCTTCTCCTTATCTTCTACCGGAGGATGTTCTAGCCTTGTATCTAAACTCTTAAGGGCATCTGTATTATTAAGTTTACTTTCTGCAAACTTATATTCTATCCTAGATAAATCCGTCGGGACTCTAGCTAACGAAATCATGGGGACCTCCCGTGGTTTACTCTTTTCCCTGGAAACATAGGGCTTAAGTAAATTAATATGGCATACCCTCTGTTTTTGTCTCCGGTCAGGAGTCTTTATCAAATAATTGACCTCGCCAAGCTTTGACTCTATCTCATAGGGTCCACTAAACTTTGCACTTAAAGGCTGATTTTGCAAAGGTAGAAACACAAGAACTTTGTCACCTGGTGCAAAAGTTCTAGCTGTAGCTTTACGGTCATAGTTCTGTCTCATACGCTCCTGCATCTGTGGAAAATGAATCTTCACATGGTTAAAAGCATGATAAAGCCTATTTTTAAATTTATCTACATATGACAAAAGTCCAATCGGTTCACTGTCCGTTAGCCAAGTTTCATGTAGAAGTTTCAACGGACCTCTGACTGAGTGTCCATACACAAGTTCGAATGGGCTAAACCCCAGGGATTCCTGAGTGGCCTCCCTTGCAGCGAACAGTACATAAGGCACACCCTTATCCCAGTCTTTCTCGTTTTCATAACAGTACTTTTTAAGCATCGATTTTAATGTCTGATGAAACCTTTCCAGAGCTCCCTGGCTCTCAGGATGATAGGCACTTGATAGCCTATGGCTTATCCCTAATTGTTCCATGACTTGTTTGAAAATGTTCGAAGTAAAGTTAGTCCCCTGGTCGGACTGTACTGTCTTCGGTAGGCCATAACGTGTGAAGAAATTTGTCAGGGCGTCTACCACCTTCACTGTTGTTATGTTCCGCAACGGAATGGCTTCCGGGAAGCGAGTGGATGAACACATGACTGTGAGCAGGTATTGAAAACCGGCTTTTGTTTTCGGCAACGGGCCCACGCAATCAATGAGTATATGACTGAATGGTTCGTCGAACGCTGGTATCGGCTGGAGTGGAGCGACAGGAATTCGTTGGTTAGGACGTCCTACCATTTGGCATACGTGGCAAGTCTTGCAGTATTGTTCGACATCTCTTCTCAGTCCTGGCCAGTAGAAGTAAGGGAGGATACGGTGGTGCGTTTTTCGGACTCCCATGTGAACAGCGAAAGGAAGATCATGCGCCATACGCAGTATATCTTGACGATAGCACTTAGGTATTACAATCTGGTGAATACTGTCCCACTCGTTTGTACCTGAGTTGAGCGGTTTCGACTTTCTCATCAACACTTCATCTTTCATGTAGAAACATTCCGCCATTGCATCTGCAGTCTTTTCATCAACAGCTTTCATTCTGAGTTGCATTATTACTTCGTCATTCAATTGTTCTTTCACCAATTTCTGCTTTGGTGACAAAATGTTATCGTTCTCGGTTGCATCACCAGTTGTTAGTTCAGCAAAGAACGTAGCACTTAAATCGATGTCAGGTGTTTCTGTTATCACTGTTTCATTCGCATGTGTGTCTTCAGAACAGACAAACACATCTTTCGTTGCACTACACGGCGTAGCAGGAGTCTTTACCGACTTCTTTTTCTGCATTGCTCTTGTCAGTGCACATGTTGGGCGTTCATTGGCAGGACGTAGGTTTTTGTCCTCCGCCATCTTTGTCTCCAACACTTTAACCATGGGCTCGACAGTGACTCTGCCGCCCATAATGTCATTTCCTAATATCATGGAAACGCCTTTGACGGGTAGTGCGCGCCACACTCCCACTACGATGTTACCTGTAAAAATATCCGACTCGAGTTTTATTCTGTGCAGTGGAGCTTCCACAGCCTCCATACTAGCACCTCTCAGCACAACAGACTCACCGGTACTGGTGGCATCTGTTAACGGCACACTGCCCTCCAGGATCACGCTGACAGCAGAACCTGTGTCACGTAATATCTGTATTTTCTTCTTGCTGAGTACATCGACTTCTGTCGACACTGTCCCCTCGTAGACAAAGGGTCGAAAATCGGATAGGTCGTCCTCTTCCGGGACTTCAGGAACCATCTGTTCCTCACGGCCTTCTGAAAGCATAATAGATTGAGTACAGCTATTCTCTTTTACCTTAGATAGACTGTTCTCAAAAACCATCGACTCCACAACTATGGGCGATGCCGGCCGCATTTCTTTTGAGTTTCTTGACCCTGTGTTGCACACTTCTTCTGTCTGCTTGCTGTCTTTCTGCACTCTGGCACAGTGTAGAATAGCACCTTGCTTCTTGGTAAGGATCCAACAATCTTTCTTCATGTGGCCCTCTTTCTTGCAATTGAAACATACCACCTTTGCTTTATTTACATCTGTCTGCTTCCTGAAATGAACTAAGTTACTATTATTATTTACACCACTGTTCTTATTATTGTTTTCACTTGTCTCTTTTGGTTTACTAGCCTCCTTGGACTCTGGTTTGTGCACTTTGGGTTTGTCAGCATAATATGGCTTTATGCTGGCGTGAATTATGGCATAGTTATCTGCCAATCTAGCAGCTTCATGCACATCTTCAACCCCTCGGTCTGAGATGTGGGTTTTAATATCCACTCGAATACAATCATTGAATTCCTCGAACAATATTAGGTTCTTGAGTTTATCAAACTCACTTACATTCTGTGACCTTAGCCACTGTTCTAACATTTTCTCCTTTTGTCTCAAAAAGTCTACATGAGTTTGATCATATGCCTTCTTTCTGTCTCTAAATAGCTTTCTATATTTTTCTGGTGTCAGGGAATAACTTTTCAGCACCCTATCTTTGATCACTTCATAGTCATTTATTTCCTCGGGTGTTAAGCTCAACACTACGTCCAATGCTTTTCCTTTGTTGAGAGTTGACCTTAACAATAAAGCCATCTTATCATCAGGGAACTGATAATCTACAGCTATCCTCTCAAAAAGCAAAAAGAAATCTTGAACATCTTCTTCTCTGAATATAGGCAAGTGTTGCTTCATTGCGCTAATATCCATACCATTGCTGTCCCTACGATGGTCAGGTCTGTTCATGCGTGCCATCTCTATCCTTTCTCTGCTTTCAATCCTAATTCTTTCATTTTCCCTTTCAGTTTCTATCCTAATTCTTTCCAATTCCATTCTCTTCATAGCTAATTGGAATTTTAGGTTTTCACTCAACCCTTCATCTTCTTCATTGTTTGATGATCTAGATGACATATTTCTTACCTCGTCTCCGTGGGCAATTACCTCGCCCCCACTGGGAGCTACATAACCTTCATTGATATCGTTCTGTCCCACTTCAACTACACTACCAGTGTTCATGGCATTCTGCCCGTTCAAACATGTCATAATTTCTTTGGTCAAACGATTACGATTAGGTCTTGCCTGTCCTGCCTCAATCCCAAAGGACTCAGCTAATTCTTTTAGTTCAGCAAATGACATGGCATTAAGTTCCTCACTTGATATATTCGAAGCCATAGTATAGCGTTCGAAATATTTGTTATAGTAGAGTAGTATATATTGTATAATAAAATATAAAGTTCCAACTTACGATTTGTCCAGAAATTTGCACAATATAATATTAAACACTTCGTGGAATCTTCACACTTCCCAAGGAATAAAAACGCAAACCAGTTCTCTCCTCTTTTTAAAAAGAATAGTTTCACAGTCCTGAAAACGAAACACAAATATGCCGCTCTCAGTACTACTAATGTCACAAAATATTTATAGGTCAGCTAGATCAAGAAAAGTAGAACTCAAATCTACCGAACGAGACTACCAAATCTTGTCAATCCTAGGTCAGGAAAAGTAGAACTCAAATATACCGGGCGAGACCACCAAATTTTGTTACGTCCACAATCCCCTTGTGGCCAGAGCTGTGTAGATCTTGCTGATAATTCTCGTTAGTCCTAGGGGAGACTTTAATTATTAGTATTTATGTTTCAGTATTACACGAACTCTTCTTATAGTCCTGGGCACAAATTCAGTATTTGTATTCCAACATTTCCTTTCCTGTAAATTATGGTAGTAGATAAATCTTATAGTAATGTATACAACACAATAGGATAGTAACTTGACAAAGAAGCTTCAGTGTAACTGTTGTTGATAGTTTATTTCAGGTGGTATGTTCAATATATACAATATATCTATTATGTACAGTTAGAATAAAATAGTGCAAACACAAACGCCCTCAAAGGAACATATTTTGAAACTCTCCGTCTTTCAGACAAAACAAATCATTAAATACTATCCGAGTGGTGCAAGGGACAGACCCACTACCAGTAGGGGTGAAAATCATGGTAACATTACAAAACTCATAACAAAACGATATGAACTTCCCCTATTAAATAATGAGTCGTTCCCAGACTCTGAGAATTTGAGATCAACACAGAATCCCAGCATTACCTAGAACCTTTCGTTTTCCTACTAAACGTCCTAATATCGCGTGTAGTAAGAAAAGAGAGAGAGAGGAGAATAAACATTGCGTGTTCCAATTCTTGGAAAAACAATATACATGACACTATGGTTGCCAGAAGTCCGGCAAATGGAAGACATGTCCTCCTATTTAGACTCTTGTCCTCCGTCTGACAGGCAAAGCACAATACCTTTAAAATGTCCAGCTTTTGTAATATTTTATGTTTTTTAGGCATAAGGACAAATACATTTTAAAATTAGTATTAACATGTTAAAAATATAATTAATAACCAGCGATCACTTGTACAAGAAAAGAATTAACCGTTTTTTTTTAGAAGACTCGTGCATGAGCTTTAAAGTTGCCCAACTAACTAATATGTTATTTTTAACAAAACTGTTTCTTGCACAGTTTACCAGTACACATTAAAACTTAGTGGCAGCTCTTGTAATAAAATTATACTGATTGCGGGCTAAATGCGAAACTATACAATTGAAACACAATGTCCTTCTTTTTGTCTCTCGGTGTCCTCCTTTTGACACCCATGGGTCTGGCAACCCTACGCTAGGCAGCGAAGGTGAGGTTTTCTACAATTGGTCGGTCACTTTGCCTTGCTAACAATTGCATTAGTTTCCACCCATACATAGATCTACAAACTAGCAAGATGGACACAAAAAGGACATATCAAATGTAGCTTCCATAATTGATATACATGTATTTGTATTAACGTAAAACTATGTTGTTAATGTTATCTATGTAAGTTTAACAGGACAAATGTAGAACTTAGTACTAAATTTTGTATCATTATTTACTTCATAAAAAGTAACATTGTTGACGTCAACTTTTCTCGAACTCCCCCCCTCCCCCATGTCAACAATTGTCAAACTTTTTCAGACCCCCCCTCCCCCTATTTTGTTGACGTAATTAATGGACGTCCCCTTATATATATTAAAATGTCTTCTCTATAGACTCCTAAGCCGTTTACCGTATAGGAACAAAAGCTATCTACATAAATTGGAAACGTCCTTCAAAATAATTTTTTTTCTTTCTATTAACTATCAACTGCGAAAGTTTTATTTGTTATTGTTTCTTTTTTTTTCTTCTTTTTAGATTGTTTTTATTCTTTTAACGAAACATATTGTAGTCATTCGTTTCTCCGTCACTTTGACGGGCACAAATGCTAGTTTTTATATATTTTAAATGTGAAAGGAAAAATTGACTCCGCTCGCTGATATAATCGGTGGGACAAATTACGTAAAAGTATTTGTGTCGTTCTTGGCTGGGCATTGTGTATTGCACTAACTGCACAATCCCTTACTACGCCACCAACTAACTGGAGGGTGGCTTACAAAAAAATAATTACACAGAAACATACATTCATACAAACACGCACACAAAATATGAACAGGTAGGGCTTGTGAACACACCCATCAAGGACATTACACGGAAGCACTTGTCCAGATAGTGATTGACATTTATTCGCGGGGAGACTAGACGAGTGAAGCGCCTCCAGGAAGGGGGGGGGGTGAGAGGGGAGGGGTGAGAGGGAGGAGTAAGAGGGAGGGGGGGGGTCCTTATGAGACAATACTGTTTCCGTGCAATATCTTGTATTTTTTTAACGCCTCCCTTTCCTCCAGTTCCACCCCTACACTCTCTCACTGTCTATGACTTTGTTATGGGCCTGTGAGTGGATCTTAAAAGATCTGTCCTCTAAAAAGAAAAGAAATCGGGGGGTGGGGAGATGGGGGTGTGGGCATGACCTAACGAGTACCTGCTAGAGCCTGACCTCGCGGTGACCTCAGACAGTAGCTACCTGGGCAGGTCATCACGATATAAGTCGAGAGCAATCTGCGGAGGGGGGGGGGCACCCACCAATCCACAGCTAATCAGACGAGCCTGGAATGATTGTAGCATTGACAGTAGTGTCACGTGACCAACACCTTGACATTTTACTTCTTTCCACCACTCCACCCCCTCTCTATCTGCCCCACTTCCTTCCAAAATTGTGAAAACAATAGTTGTTTTTTTTTTAGTCAGATCAGACATTATATTTCTCACTTCAATTATTGAAGACTACCTGTTGCCCACAACCTACTATTTACCTTTCAACGTTGGCGTATTGTTTGACTTTTATTAGAGCCCATATTGTTTACCTTGTATTGAACGCCTCCATATTGTTTACCCTATATTGAAGTTCATATTGCTTGTCTTGTATTAAACTATTTATTGTTTAAGTACTCTGCATGAATAAACATCTAAATTGGATTTTTGTCTTTGGAAAGAGTAAAAACCATACGACGGAAACTGGGGGCCCTCGTCATATTCCCGAGGTTTTTTCCGACCCTGACACATTGCACCTTTTAATCTCCGGTTGAGTTTGGAGCGGGCCTTTAATCCACTCTACCAAACCACCCAACCCGGAAAAAATAGTGGACACGTGTGTCCCAAAAACAGAATCCCATGGTTTCTATGGTTACGTGAGAAACTCGGATAACCATCCCCAGACATGTAATATTAATCAATAGTACGAATGGCGCAGCCTTGATTTAAAAATAACTTCGGAAATTCCCGTGTCTTAATTTTAAACAAAATGTCTTCCTAGACCTTTTTAAATTGCACAAAACCTCTCAAGTTTAAAAAGTCCATATTACAGAACAAAAAAATTGAATGATAGAGTTGGTCTATTTGTTTTCAAATGTCTGCTTAGCTTTTAAACAGATTTATTATTTAGAGACATAAATAAAAAGTAAAATGTCTTAAACTAAGTGTTAAGTTGTAATATAATTTTTTTTGCAAACACATTGAACCCGGATGTAGTCGCTATTATCAAGGGCTGTAACCGATTTGACTGCCTAATAAAATCTTTTTGTTGTCATTCGGTTGTTGTCTTCGTGTGTTGATGTTGGTTAAAGTGTTATTGTTGTTTTGTAATGACACTTGAATCACGAGTCACTAGATGTGAGATTACGGGGGGTTTCAGAACATCAGTTGGAAAGTCTGTTGTTGACATTGTGGACTGCGTGTATGACTTGACCCTTACAGTCCCGGGCGCGTATATAGCGGAACTGAAGGCAGCATAGATAGAAGTAGGTCGGTACGGGAAGGGTTAAGTTTGAGTTTTTTTTGGCTATTGTTGTTCCCGAGTACCGGTTGTTGATGTGTGTTAGGCTATATGACCATGTTTATTATTGTAGTGTACAGTGCAGGGGTCGGCAACCTTAACCCTTACAGTCCCGGGCGCGTATATAGCGGAACTGAAGGCAGCATAGATAGAAGTAGGTCGGTACGGGAAGGGTTAATAATAATAATAATGCCCATATAGCGCATATCTCGTTGAGGTCAGTTCTATGCGCTGACAACAGTTACATACAGAGTACAAACTACAAACACGAAGAACAGGCGAAAATATATATATATATATCTATGTAAGCTTCTGGTACCTTTTAGATTATAGTGTACCAAAGTAGGACTTCCAATTCATTCAGCGTGCCAACATCCTAAAAAGTAAAAAAAAAGGCTCTAGCACTCAATTTCTTGAAGAAGAGAGGGAGGGAAGAGTTCATAGAGACAAGGGAGAGTCGATTGGGAGACTGGAGAGTTGATAGTAAGAAAGAGGGGGGGGGGGGGGTCAGTCGATATAATAAGCTAAGATAGAAGAGGATATATAGTGAGGGGGGGGGGATAGATATAAGAAAATGGAAAAAAACACAACGGATGAGATGGTTAAATAATGATAATATTGGATGATAATAAAGAATGATAATATGATAATATTGGTAGATTGAGAGAAAGAAAATAAATATATAAGAATGGAGGAGGAAACGGGACAGACACATGGCGAGATATAAACAGAGAGAAAAGAATAAAATAGAAAGATCGCTGCAGAAATGGAGAAGTAGGCCTAGCCTATATAGAAAATAATACAAGTTCAGGAAATTGAAAAGAAAAAGGTTGATGAAGAAATAGATAGCTAGAAAGTGAAATGTCATTAATATGTCATGTTTTCTGCAGCCTATTTCAGGCTTTCCAAGTACATCCGGGGGGTCTTTCTGGTACACGAGGTCAAATCTCTGGGCACGGACGGAACGTAACCGCATGCATTGTTACTAGCACACTTCCGTAACAAACGTAACACACACCAGCACATACACATATTACACACACACACACACACAGGCACGCAACCAGATATAAGGGGCTGTTGTCTTTTTTGTTATGGTTTTCTCAGCTTCGTTGCGTTGGCTATGTTCGTGATGGTCTAAAGTTTGAAATCCGGATTTTCATTTATCTTCGCCGCAATCCCGTAGGCGTCCTGTGCACTGTGCTCCTATTGGTACATCACACCCGTTGAAGAATGGGAGGGGTGGGGGTGGTGGAAGCTGGGCATTGTGTTGGCCACAGAATCCTTATGTATGCCGTAGTTTTCTCTGTACTTTCTGGTGTACTTAGCTTTGTCAGCCATAATAAGGTTTTTTATTTCATTTGTTATTGTGCATAGGCCTACATAACTTTTACGATGAAAGAAATAAGATATTACTATCACATTTAGCAGTTGTTCGAACCTTCAAGAAATGCCAGGAAAAGAAGACAGCTGTCCAGAAGCCAATGTTACGCGATCTTTTATGAAACAAAATTAAGTGCAAATGGATTTGTCACACCCTAAGAAGAGAACCAGGCAAGAATGCGCGCTGAGTGCTTGAGTGGAATCTACCTGGAGAAGTACATTGGACAAATAATTAAAATATGAGGGAGTAAGAAATGGTGAAGAGACTGGCTGAAGACCGGAAGGAGCGGATAAACATAGTCGAGGCCCTATGTCCAACTGAAGACCCAATGAAATTTGATTGATTAATATATGACCTATATAATCTCTGAGCCAAATAGCTGCACATCTTTACAGTTATCGGTAACGTCTACTTCGCAGATTCATTCTATAATACCAAGGGATGTTCAAAATTGTTTCGTCATTGGGCCGTAATGAACATTTGATTCAACAAGAAGGACCACGTATTATGCAAATTTACATTTAATAATAGAATGAACTCAATAAATTACAATTAGTAATATTTGGCAGGCCGTTTTGTCACCTGCGGGCCGACATTTGCAAACTTTCTTTGTTCTTTCAATCTCTACTTCTCTCTATAACATTTACATAATTACCTATATGTTTAATTATATGTTTTTATATTAATATATTTTATATGTTTGTCCTCTCTAGGCTCCTAGGCCGTTTAACTGATCTGTACAAAAGTTAAATGTAGGCCTATACATTGGAAACGTCCTCCAAATTTTTGTATTTATTCTATAAACAATATTGCTTAATTTGTTAATTTATTTGTTAAAATAAATGTAGACCTATTACTAATTATGTTGAAGTTATAAACAGAGCGCCATTTCAGAATGATCTCCCTTAAAGGGCGACCGTAAACAATAAAAAAGAACAAAAACTAAATACCGAAAGAGAAGTTCTCACTAAAGTTTTTATTATAATAGTTTTTTTTTGTTTTTTTTTTTGAGAAAACGCATTGTAATCATTCGTTTTACCGTCATTTTGACGGGCATAATTCCTAGTAATATAATAATAATTCTATTTGTATAGCGATGCCCAACAAACATAATGTAAGCTCAGAGCGCATTTAACATTGAGCAACAAAAACCAAGAACACGGATATAATTCTCTAGGCTAAAAAGGATATAAAGCTAATTAATAATCTTTAAACTTCGCATACATAGGACCAAGCAAATAAAAGTGGTATTAACCGACTTAAGATAAAGGTTAAAAAAAAGTAGGGCTCTAAAAAATGTTAAACGAAGGTGTAATATAATACATAAAGCATTAAACTCTAATTTGGAAATACAACCAAACAACAACCTGTTGCAATGCTCAGATAAACATAAGGACAAAAAAACTTTCCTTATCCCTTCTGCGGAGAACAAATGTATATAATTACTCTTTTTCCCGAGTGTCATACGGGCATGGATTGGGTTGCCTGAACAAACCAGTAAAACCAGTAACTTAAAAACATTTAAAACATTAATAAAAATGCAAGATTAGACCCAGACCACGGATAAACGTTAGAGAAAGGGCATCTGCAATATAATATAAGATACAGATATTAAAATAATGTGTTTTCAAATTTGTTGTTTTTCAAGTGATGATAGAGCTTGTCTGCCTAAGCTGGATGGAGTGTGGATTCCATGCTTTCTGGCCAGATATTGAGAAGGCTCTTCTTCAGATTTATGCTTTAGAAATTAACGCCCCTAACCAACTTATTTTACCAGCACCCCACTGCAAAACTTTTTCTGCCGACGCCATTGCATTGAAAACTCCCCGCCCCCAAATGTTATCACACTGTCTACGTCAGAGTTATCCACCTTTGCCCATCCGAGTTTCGCCCCCCCCCCCTCCTTTAAAAAAAAATTAATCCGTTTCTAAGCAAGCTCAGTGCATTAATGCCCTTGTGGCAAGCAACAAACCATGATTACTTCCCCATTTCGTGTTATCTCCACTTGACGTAATACTACCAGAGGAAAGGGGGGGGCGGGAGCGTGAGGGAGTGAGGCACCCCCCTCCCCGGGTGTATATCCCATGTCTAGACGTTAGTTAATCCACCCCTACGCCGTGTGATATAAGCGTAGTTTCCCCACAGTGGAAAAACGCCCACTATAGGCTTCTGCTATATCTTCATACAGACTACTCTGTATAGCCACGTAGTATAGTACACAAACAGCCATTGTCTACTCAATAAGGACCCTGACAATTTCTCCGGCGCCATGTCATTATATTCATACAAATTCTTTGTCACTGCCCTTAAAATTTGGGGCTCTTTCTTCTATTTTAGTCAATAGTTCAAAAATGAAATAAAATATATAAAAAAAATATAATCAAATCAAGTCTATGGGATTGTGTTGTCAGCACAATACTCAAAGGTGAGCTTCGGCTATAAATTAGTATTTGATATTGTATATGGCGCCACTTTACTTTGTCGCCCAGTGACATGTGCACCCGTTGCTTTTCATTACTTTAGGGCCTCTGCTTAAAATACTTAAAGTAAAATAATTCAAACATTCACCTCTAGGCCAATATATATATATATATATATATATATATATATATATATATATATATATATACATATATATATATATAAAGCTCTATTTGTGCGTGCTTAACCAATCAAATTTGATTATTTAAAGTCAGGTGATCTTATTCTCTCATATTTTACCTTTGCAATTTGACTTAGCACATGTGTCTTCACAAGCTGAGTGGATAACGTATTGGACTACCATGTGGTCGACCGAAGGAAACGTTCGCAATTTAGTTGTTTTTTTTGTAGTATTGTTTTTTTTTTCTCTTTTAACAAAAGAAAACACACTGTAGATATTTCTTTCTCCGTCATTTTGATTGGGCATAGCTACTAGTATAATATAAACATAGACTAACATCAAAATAGGTTTAAAAAAAAAACCAGCAACAGCAACATAATGTTGAGGAAGAAACAAAATACCAACTGACATAACTCTACAGCTCTATAATAAACCCCCAAGCAGTTAGAAAACCAACAAATAAGAAAACATAGAATCACCCTTTACCCTGCCGGTACTGGCAGTAAATGGGCATACCACAGGAGAGCGTTAGAAATTTTGTCCACGTGTTGAACTACTGCCCTGTGGAGGGAAAGGCTTCACACCTACCTACTACTTCCGCCCACAACATATGAAGCCGTCTGCAAACAGAATTTAAACTCCGGCCGTAATCTTTTTGGGACAAAAAAAAAAACAAACTTTGACCGAGGATTGTGGAGGGGTCTTTTAAAACGGGAGGTCCTAATTAGGGAGAAGGTTGAGTGATGGGGTTAGGGTTTGGGAGAGTTTGAAATATATATAGGCTAGCTAGTACATAACGTAATGTACGTACTGTAAGAGTTATCTGACGTTTGCAAAAGTAGACAGTCGAGAGTTCCAATCGGACCTAATTGATCGTGGGGCCGGTGAAGCAGCGTTAACCAGTCTCTGTGTGGCAACGGCATACTAGGGTGTGTGTGTGGCCAGTACAATGCCCTAAAGTACATAGTTGAATACAATTTTTCTATTTTCATTCAAAGTTATATATAATTATATACAGCCCTAACCTCGCAACTAACCGCAACTTATCTTCTATGTTACAGACGCTCCTTCCATACAGAATCATATTTTGCATCCTACGCTTATCCGTAGTTAGAGTCAATTCTTGCATTTTGATTAGTGTTTTAAATGATGTTAGGTTATTAATTTTCCCGATTAGTCACGCAACCCATTCCATGTTCGGATGCCACTCGGGAAGAGGGTAAGACGTTATAATATTTACGCGGAAATGATTTAGACAGTAAAACTGACTAGTACAAATGAAAAAGCAGACTATAGAGTATACAGTATAGACGATTACGACGCTGTTTTCATTT
Organism: Anisus vortex; assembly: GCA_949126835.1. NCBI lineage: Eukaryota > Metazoa > Mollusca > Gastropoda > Planorbidae > Anisus > Anisus vortex. The sequence goes on along the minus strand of OX421495.1, from coordinate 50,282,881 downwards.
ATTAATAATTTACGAAAATGCTGTTAAAAATTAAAATGGCATTCTTTAAATCGATAAGAAATGAGAGTTCGTACAAATGAATGAAAGCCACGGTGTGCAGTGTGTCCGACTAGCGTACAGAACGCCCTGGGTTCGAATCCTGGCGAAGGATAGGATTTGTTACGGGGAGTCTGGGTGGTGTCCCTGAGTCTACCAAGTTCCGATGGTTATGCCACCTGATAGTAGTTAGGGTAAAGCAAAGGCGGCTGGGCATTGTTCTGGCCACACAATATCCCAGTATGCCGTGGCCACAGAAACTGATGAACGCTGCTTCCCTGACCCAATGATAAAAAAAAGTAGTTAAACAACTTTGGTCAGCGTTCCTTTTTTTAAAATGAAAATGTCTTTAAGCAATGGTAATCGGGAGCCGGCTGCGAATAGCTGTTGCAGTTGTGAGACTATATTGAGAGACCCACAGGCTAAATGGTGATGAAGACCTCCCCGACACTGCGCATGTGAAAGTTATTGCCACCTGTGTGTTAATATTAAATTTAAAAATGATGGAAAAAACAGAAGGTCAATTTAAAACACGACCATTTGAAAACAAAATAGTCTCGTGAAATTCAACTTTGACCAGATAACTGGTCTTCATGGTGGGTCTGTTTGTGTGTTTGTGTGTCTTTGTCTTTGTGTGTGTGTGTGGGGGGGGGCGTGTGTTTGGGGGCGGTAGGGGAGGAGATTACCAGCAGGGTTCAGGTAGTGGTCAACTGTTAAGTCCGGCTTAGTCCTCCCAATACCTTGCCCAACTGTGAGAGGCGCTAAAATGTGACACATCATTGGGATTAGAAAGGCGGTCAGAAGGGCACAAAATGGAGGCACGGCGGTTGACCTTAATTGCCCCGCGAACGGCAAGGGGCACGACTTGCTAGTCACTGTCAAAAAGGCCTCCGAGCACAGAAGCATTATTGTTACAATATGTTCGTGACTAATGACGTCATGTGACGTGAACTTATCGTATTCTTTTAGAAATTAATATTTAAAACAAAATAACGGTTTGAGCCAGGATTACCCCTAGCTAAAGGACCACCGATAAGCGTAGGACGCAATAATCTTCTTTATAGATAGAGCGTCTGTAATATATAAGATAAGATAAAAGAACGAAAGGCAAAGAGCAAAGTAGTCATGATAGGCCTACATAAAGCAATAAACTATAACTTAGAAATACTATAATCCATTACAATATTCCGATAGACACTTTTTTAAAATTCCATTCGCAAGAAAAAGCACAAATAATTTTATTTTTTTTTATTTTTTTCACGGGTGGCAATCGGGCGTGGAATGGGTTACCTGAACAACAACCTAACATCATTTGAAAATCCTGATCAAAATGCAAGACAAACGGAAAAGCGTTTGACGCAATAATCTTCTGAACAGAATGTAACATAATATAAATGATATACAAAAAAAATGTTTACCAATATTTTTTCAACCCATTAAACTACCCCCCCCCCCCCCCCCCCGCCCTTTTAAAATGGATCCGCCACTGCGCAATATGTTTTATTTCATACTATTCAATCTAGACTACTGCTTTTTTTTTTCCGGCAATTATACATTCACACTCGAATGGAGTTGTGTTGTTGTTGTTTTCAGAACAGGTGAGGTTGTGATTTAGGGCACCTTGACTTTTGGAAGGAAGAGACCCGTAACAAGAGTCTCGTTGGGGGCCCTCCTTCGGCGGCGCCCTTTGTTTTTAGCAGCTTCCCCCCCCCCAACTCTGTGTGCGGGACTCGCCCAGGCGTCAGTGTCAGGGGTGGCTCCTTTTTAATCCTGTCAAGTCGTGCCAGCGGCACTCGAGGCGAGCCGAGGTGGATTTACCTCGCGGATTAGCCCTGTGGATTAACGGACTCCCAGGTGAAGATAAGACGACAGAGATAATTTTTCAATAATAACCTTTTTTTCTCTCCCCTCCTTGTTGGTGTTGACTGTACTTAAGGGGGCGGGGGAGGGCGGGAAAGGGTTGGGGGTCGGGACCAAAGTCTAAAACTCAGACAGTGGTGGAGAACGAAAGCGGAAACGGTGTTGGGTCACGTGGCTATCTCTCTCTGTCTGGGTTATCTGACAAGGTAGGCTGTTTTTGGACTGACTAGCGTAACGCCTTGACTGTCTAATTTCACAACTGTCTAATGGTTTCCTGTCCAACTTCTCGTCTTTCCTATTTCTTGTCTGTCTAAATTGTCGACTTTTCAGCGTCTCGTCTCTCCAGCTTCTAAAACGTTCAATCTTGTCGTCTTTCCCTTCTCTCCTCTGTCGAGTTGTTTGACTTTCCAATTTCTAGTGTGTCCAGCTTCTTAACTGTCCAACACTTCTCAACTGTCCAACTTCTCAACTGTCCAACTTCTCAACAGTCCAACTTCTCAACTGTCCAACTTCTCGTCTATCTTACTTATCGACTTTCCAACATCTCTTCTGTGTATTAGAGCATAGATAGTATATAGTTCTGTTGCTATTAAAAATCTTTCAAACGGCAAACGGCAATGACGTCAGGCGAACTTAATAAATCCTCAACACAGCCATCTCGCAGTAAAAATATGACGTAGCACAACCTCCGTTGCTAGGAAAACGCAAGTTGCCATGACGTAGCACAACTTCCGTTGCTAAGAAAACATAAGACAATCATGACGCAACACAACTTCCGTTGCTAAGAAAACGTAAGACAATCATGACGTAACACAACTTCCGTTGCTAAGTACGCTCGCGACCCCATCACGATTGAGAATCAACTCGAGGCTCTAACCTTTAGTCACGTGGTCTTGATTCCCTCCACCCCACGTTCCGTTTTTACCTGCACGTGCATCATCCTATCTCTTGGGCAGCACCAAACATTGACCCTGTTTCTATCCTGAACTTCACTGTGAGTACTTATACCATTGGTCTGAGTCGGCAGAATCTAAATATAGATCTCTGCCTCTTTTCATCTCCATATTTTACAGGTGTTTCTTCTTTTGAAAAGATTTGATCGTCTGCATGTTTTCAATATGATATAAAGTTAAAAAAAAATATATAAAAAAAATAACGCAAGTTGAAGCAGAGGGCATAAAACCTTCTTTTTATAAGCTACAGTCTTGTTGCATGCTTAAAAGTAAATTTGAAAAAAAACAACATGTTTCAAGTGATGGATATTGATAGATATAAAGTAAAGATATATTTTCTATTTTTAGAATGAACCAATCAATCTTAGAGGCGTGACCTTTGTTACGACTAGTCTATATTGGGTTCAAAGGGAATAGTGCATTGTAATGAATACTTTCTGTAGTTACGGTTAGATTACAGTTAGATGGTCTTCTTCGCTAGGGGGTTTCAACTTGATTTAGTTAATAACATAATATAATAATATAACACTAGTCTTGCATTTAATATAATTCAGAAGATGCAGTAATTCAAACAAATGGTGCAGAATAATTCAATATTTAATACGTTCAGCATCAGTGTACACATTGCCTTCCTAAGAAGGCCATCATTATCTTTGGCGCTACAGCCCATGGAGGGCGCTGGCCTGCCTCACCACCTCCTTCCACTCAGACCTATCCATTGTCTTCTTTCTCCATGCCTGGACCCTAATCTGTCGCAGGTCCATCTCGACATCATCCAACCATCTCAGTCTGGGTCTGCCTTTAGATCGTTTTCCTCTGGGGTTCTAAATATATATTACCTTTTGCTCCACTGCTGTTTGCATTCGTTTTAGGTGGCATGTCCAGCGTAGTCTGCCCTCCTTTATCTGGCCACAATAGTAGGGTCTTCATATAACTCGCAGACCTTTCGATTGGTGCGCATTTTCCATCCCTTTTCATCTTTTGTTGGTCCATAAATTTGTATTATCTTTTTTTTTTTTTTTATAGATTGTAAATTTTTGTCTTTAAATAGCCTAAAAAAATAATATTGGCATTTTTTTTTTACGGTTATCTTGTTTCTTGAGGGCATTTTATTTTAACATATTAGATAAATTAAGATAGACTAAGCAGTCTTCTCTTTTAAAAATGAATTAAGGTTGTAAAACATTCTATACTTTGAAATATGCATTTCCAATCCATGTTTATCTCGATCTTTAGTTAGTCCCTTCCAACACCTTGTACCCGGACGCCATAATTCCATAATTTTATCAAAGCATGATATAAAAGTTCAATCTAAAATGTATTTTTGTTTCATTTCTGTGTGTGTGTGAAGTTTTTGGCAGCGATCAAATTTTAGTTCTTTTAAGATTATTTTTTTTTCCATGGACGTAATGTGACGTCACACTTGGAGTGTTCTCAATAGTGATGTACTTTCTTATTCCCGGGAAAAGATGGGGGCAATTAAAAAAAAGAGGGCGGGGGTAGGTTTGCATGTCAATATCAATTGAAAAGTTACTAACTTACGAACCTTCGGGACCCATGCTGGCTGACGCAGGAGATCACACGCCTGTTTTTTGTTTAGCAAGTATGCATGTGTATGTGACAGTGTGTCTGCGTGTGTGTCTGTGTGAATGTCTTTTATCTGGCCCACTGTGTCTTCATCTGGTTTATGTTTCTTTTTTTTTTTCTTTTTTTTTTTTTTTTTAGTGGGCGTTGAAGAAGAAGGTCCCAGTCTCGTAACTGGAAGATCAGACTTAAGTATTAAGTATTATTGTCAGACAAATGCTCTATGGGGCAAGTGATGCAGCGTTCATTGATTTCTGTGAGAAATGGCATACTAGGGGGGATTGTGTGGCCAGCACAAGTCATTTTCATTCCTACTTAACTTACTTTTTTTACTTTATACTTACTTCACTAACTTTACCAGATAATATTGATCCAGTGTTGTCGATGTCTTCCATTTCCCCTAGTTATCTTATAAGTTTATAGACGTTCCTTCTAGATAGAAGATTATTACGTTTAAAAGGCACACAAACTCCTGCAGGGCGGCAGGGATCGGTCGAGGGCAGGCATAGAACCCACGACGTATCGGTTGACAGTCAGGTGAACTAACCACAGGACCAGCAGGAACATTCTCACGTGTTTGACCCTTGGTGCACACCGGCATGTATGATTAGTTTTGACCATGAAACGCTATAGTCCCAGGTTCAAACCCTTGATATGTTCTTAACTCCTCGACCAAATCATCATTAAGACAAATGCATCAGTGATCACCAGAGATGGACCAGTTCAGTAAGTTGCGAATGAGTATAAGAGCACTCGAGGCATTGTTAAAACTACACAATCCCTTCCCATGTGAATGTAATATAAAAATATGATTTAGAGGTAATCACTTTTTTAAAAAAAGGAAACATTCTCAGCGATTATTATTATTTACTATCACGATTCTTTTTTCGCAAGCCAGGGTGTCTAGCTTTGGTTAATTCTTACAGAGATTATTGTTACGAATCTCGGTCATAAATGAATGACGTAGTAAGGCATTGACCTCTTAACAAGTGCGTATCAGAGTCCAAAGCGACCAAGGTTTGACCTTTATGCCCTGAGGGCAGTTTAAATAAAATAATTCGTTCAAATCCCGTGGAAATTGAAGGATAATTCTGGATCGTAGTAATTATAGAGAAAGAGGTTAAAATGCGTATTAAGACCCTGTAGAATCTTCGATGATAGTTTTCTTTGTTAAGTCCCGACCTCCTTAAAGTTAGTTCAGTTTAAACGTTTGTAGAGTGAAGTCGCTATATTCATACATGTACATATAATGCCATTTTTATTGATACTTATGTTGCCACCAGTTGATGAAGTTTATTGATCGTTTATATTGAGTCTACAATTTAAATAAAATTGTTTATTCAACAACTGGAGTTGTTTGATCTATCGTTGTTGAGAAAGGTGTTGAAGATAATTATCACGAATATAACTACATTACTGCATAGACCTGTCAGTCAAGGAACCCCTAGCTTGGGCTACAGATTAGCAGAATCTAGAGACTTCTAATAAAGATACAACTATATTCATTGAATCCGATTTAACGAGTCGTAATAATAGTCAAACCTAAAGAGGTACATAACAATTTGCGGGCTTGCGTCCGATATAGTTGTATAGTGAAGCATATATTCAAGTTGTGTTGTGTTGTGTGTTGGAGCAGTGACCTACTGAGCAAGCCTAAGAACGCTGAAATTATTCTTCCGATTGGAAAAACGTAAGTTGGAAAAATTTACCACTTTATAAATCTCTTAACTAAAGAATGGAATTTATTGAAAATCCAGAAGAAGAAGTTCTGAAAACTTTATCAATAAAGAAGTTAAAAGAGATCGCTGAGATCTTAAAGATAGAAGTTACTGAAACTACACCATCGAGGACTGTGTTGACACAGCAGATAAAAGATGTGTTGATTGCGAGTGGCAAGTTGAAAGTAGAATCAAGCGCGGAGGGATATCAAGTTGAAGGTCAGACGTCGAAATCTATGTCCGAACAGTTTAGATTTCAGTTGGAAATGAAACGGATGGAAATGGAGATGGAACAAAAACGTTTTGATCGTGAGATAGAAGAAAAACGTCTTGAGATGGAAGATAAGAAAAGTCAAAGAGAAATAGAAAGTCAGGAAAGAATAGAGCTAGCGAAGATAGGAGCAACTAAAAAAGAATCTCATAATGATGTAGAGATGGCCAGATGGAAAAAGCTAGTCCCTACCTACATTGATAAAGAAAGTGAAATAGCTAATTTCTTCCAGACCTTTGAAATTTCTTGCAGAGATTTTAAGTTCCCAGAAGATAAATGGGGAATATTAGTCAGAACAGCTTTTACTCAGGGAAGGGCAAGAGATTGTGTTCTATTGTTAAAAGAGGAGCATTTAAATGATTATGAAATCATCAAAGATTCTGTACTGAAAGCGTACAACCAAATACCTGAAAGTTATCGGAAAAGGTTCCGTCAGTACACAATGTCCCCTTACCAAACACACTTAGACTTCCTTCGAGCAGAAGAAAAGTTAATGGACCAGTGGATAAAATCCAGAAATATCTCCACATTAAAAGAATTGAAAGATATCATTCTGTTAGAGGATTTTATTAACAAAGTGAGGCCGGATATAAGAATGTATTTATCCGAGCGTGATATCACTGACCCACATAAGGCTGCTGATTTAGCTGAACAGTACACATTGTGTCATAGGACAGCTGGTGAAAAGAATTTTAATAGGGCACAACGGCCAGCAGAAAACACACAACAACAACATCGTGAAAAAGAGCATTTTGTGAAACAAAATGATGTTAATAAAAAACCTATCAACAAAAACGTCCAATGTACTTTTTGTAAAAGGACAGGACATAGCATAGAAGACTGTTGGAGTATACGAAGCAACAAAAGACCTAACAAAGTGGTAATGTGCACTAGCCATAAACCAATACAGAATGTACAAGAAAGCGAAAATACAAACGAACTGAATTCGAAGAAAGATTATTCTAAACCAGAAACACTGAGGGTGGATTTGCCTGAGAGCAAAAGTCAGAAGGTAGAGAAATCTACAACTGAAGATAATGAGGATAAATATCCTGATTATAAATACAGAATGGCTACTATTGGATTAATTGTCCAAGTCCACAGAGACGAAAAAGTAGACCAAAGTATTTTTGACTCGGAAAAGAGTCTGAAGTCATCGAAAGATGAAACAACACCCGAAAGTCATGGTCAAGGGAAGAATAAAATTGACACAGAGACCCTGTGCAGTTTTCAACCGTTCATTAGTGAAGGTTGTGTGGCCTTACAAAAGGAAGGACCACTGAAGTCCGTAAAAATATTACGAGACACAGGAGCATCATTAACACTGCTGCTTAAAGATGTATTACCATTAAATGATAATACATTGACAGGACAGACTGTCCTATTGAGAGGTTTTGAATGGAAAGAAGAAATACCTCTACATAGGATATACCTCGCATCTAACTTGGTGACAGGATATGTGACAGTTGGAGTAATATCAAAACTTCCTGTTGAGGGCATATCTGTTATCCTAGCAAATGATTTGGCGAAAGGGAGGGTGAGACCTGAACTGATTGTGAAGGAAAATCCAGACCCTAGTCCTATTGTGGAGACAGGAAAAGAAAAAGAACTTTATCCTGTAGGTGATGTCATAAAGGGTATGACACCACAGAAAAAGAAAGAAGAAACTATCTCACAAGAAAAGAAAAATAAAGAAGAAATTCTCCCACGAGAGAAGAAAGTGGAAGAAGGAGTGGAACTTGATACTACTATTTTCTCCATGATTGAAGATTGTCCGAAAGGAAATGAACAATCAAAGAAGTCATCACAAAATGAATTGACTGCTGAACAGAAAGTAGATCCAGAGTTGCTACAGTTGCATGAGAAAGCTGTCGACGAGAAAGAAAATCCTACTACTGATGTCTATGAACATATAGACCACAGCATGAACAAACAACAATGCAAACCTGCAGTTGCCGGTACAGATGAAGATTGGAGGAGCATCACTGAAGAAACGAGTGCGGAGAGCTGGACCGAAACTATCAAAAGCTATGGGTTACCACAATCCATACCGTCAGATCGAAGGACCAACTTCGCCTCGGAACTCTTCAATCCAGTCCTAAAGAACTTATGCCTGGAGCATGAGGTGACAACTGAATCCTATCCGGAAAGTCGAGGAGCCTATGGACCAATCTTTGGACCCACTGTCCGAGGACCACTCAAACTACTTCCAGAGGAATGGCAGACCGAATTGGATCTCCTTGGGCTGAGCAAGTACCTAGATAAGTACATAAATTTTTTGTCTGACATAACTGTTTTTGTGAGAAAAAAATTGTACACTGCTCACATGCAGATGCCATTGTTGTGTGATGAAAGAAAGGCAAAAATATTATATCATTTGAAAATGATGAAGCCTTACCTTCTGAAAAAGATTGGAATAAGCTTGATGTTGTTAACATTGTTACTCTTATTTGTAAAATTTATGCCTGGAGTACAGGATGAATTGAATGACAAATTCACTGATAGTTAGTTACCAAACTTACTATTTTAAAACTAAATCCCTTACTTGTGATGAAAAAGGAATGAGTAAAAGTATTGTTAGAGTAAATATCATTATAGTGTGATATTTCTAAACAAACTTGTTAGGTTGAGCATTTAAAATAATGGCTATAAGAGAACAAGATCAGTTTTATCCGCAGAATTGGTTTCTAAATCAGAGGACATTATAAATGTGGACTGATTATAAGATATGTTTGAGAATCTCTGGAAATGATAATTAAAACATTTGGCAGAGAGGATAATTTGATTGAAAAAGATGTAAATGGTTTTGAGAAAAGAGAATTTTTCTATCACTAAAGTATTGAGAAATGTTTTTTATTGTACTATGGAAATTTATTTTATCATGTACTGTTGTTGAAATAATTGCACTGAGTCAAGATGCAAATTTCTTCTATGTGAATTTATTCATTTGTTCTATTATCATTGAATGTATGATAAAGAAGAAAAAAAAATAGTTGCAGCAAGGCAGAACTATGACTAAAAAGAATTCCAAGAATTGTATTATATATGATTTTTCACTTTTAGGATACTGTTACATGAAAAGCAGACCAGAAGTGAAACTAATGTAAAATAAAACTTATCCTTGTTTTGTATAAATTTAGGATATGTGCCACTGACTTGACACTGTAAACCAGAATGGTTGAGAATGTCATGGTTGAGAATTTATAATGTTGACACACCAATGTTCAACTAAAGTATGATTAATTAAGGATTTCATGTCAAGATTGTAAAACTAATCTATATTTTTTCTGTATTAGTTAAAATAGATTGAATGAATTGTATTGACAATCAAAAGATTGGGTAGACCTGAACACTGTGAAAGTAACAGGAGAATCTATGAATAAGGAATAAAACCTTTATGGAAAATGGAAAAGAGCAATGTACACCACTGAAAAGATTGGAAATGAAATGTTTTACCACACCAGTCAAACCAGCAGTTTGTTTTGTACATAAATTGTTACATTGATTTCTCTCTGAAAAAAAAATTAATAGTAGCCTATGCTTAACTCTTTTCTACTTCAATAATAATGTCTTTGATGTAATCTAAAGAAAATAAGTACTTACTGTGTAGTACTAAGATTGTATGAAGATAATATAATCTGCTTTGATTGATAGTTAATTAAGTAAATTAACCAAATTTGTTTCAAGTAAATCCATGTCTGCATGAAAGATAGAATGTTTCAATGTGAACTCTTTTAAAAAGAAAATAATGACTTCAAAAGGTCATGGTAAAATGAGAAATTGAAATATTTTTAATGAAATTGTCTATAAACTATTTTAATTCGTGAACAGACTATGTTTAATGTTCTCAAAATAACTTAAATGAATTTAATATTGAGATAATAAGTTGTTAAAGAATGCTCATTTAATACGATAACTATTTAATCGCGTAGAGATTTATTTTCTTTGACCTCGGCTGTGATGAGGTAAAAATTTGCATAGCGATGTCAATATTGTTAGAATCAATTGAGAATGAGAGGGTGAAAAAAAAAGGAATAGAGAGAGAGAGTGCGGAATACTGACCTACATTTTGGGTTTTGACACAGACAGTATTGTTTAAAGTTTAATGTGTTAGCCAGCCTACAAACATGGAAAAAAAAATACTGTCGAAGCAATAATATTTTTTGTTGTAACGTGTAATTAGGTCAGGTCTAGTATGTGTTCTATCAGAGCGTTTGGTTTTTTTTTTCTCCTTATGAAAAAATAAGTCGTGTCTGAATAGACATTAAGTGATTTTTCTTTTGTTGTTTAATTACAAATGTAAAAGCTAAGTTAATAATTAAATGAACGAGAGAGTTTTATTAACGTGGAATGATAATGGAATGGAAATTATTAGATTGTATAATGTTTAACCCTATGTATTTTTCTTGTATACAAGATTTAGATAAACAATTTAATTGTCCATTGTTTTGAATTAAAAATTGAATGATTGAATGACTGTAGTTAAGCCATTCGATAAGATGAACTTATAATGCATATATTATATGTTATTGTTATCAGTTCGATTGAATTATTGGGATCGCCAATTGAACTGTATTGTTTTCCCCGGAATATTTTCTTTTATAATTATTCCTTAAAATTAACATTTTTTAAAATGTAAAGGAAATAATTATAAAGCTTTAGAAGGGGGGGGATGTTACGAATCTCGGTCATAAATGAATGACGTAGTAAGGCATTGACCTCTTAACAAGTGCGTATCAGAGTCCAAAGCGACCAAGGTTTGACCTTTATGCCCTGAGGGCAGTTTAAATAAAATAATTCGTTCAAATCCCGTGGAAATTGAAGGATAATTCTGGATCGTAGTAATTATAGAGAAAGAGGTTAAAATGCGTATTAAGACCCTGTAGAATCTTCGATGATAGTTTTCTTTGTTAAGTCCCGACCTCCTTAAAGTTAGTTCAGTTTAAACGTTTGTAGAGTGAAGTCGCTATATTCATACATGTACATATAATGCCATTTTTATTGATACTTATGTTGCCACCAGTTGATGAAGTTTATTGATCGTTTATATTGAGTCTACAATTTAAATAAAATTGTTTATTCAACAACTGGAGTTGTTTGATCTATCGTTGTTGAGAAAGGTGTTGAAGATAATTATCACGAATATAACTACATTACTGCATAGACCTGTCAGTCAAGGAACCCCTAGCTTGGGCTACAGATTAGCAGAATCTAGAGACTTCTAATAAAGATACAACTATATTCATTGAATCCGATTTAACGAGTCGTAATAATAGTCAAACCTAAAGAGGTACATAACATTATACACATTTGAACGTAAGGTGTAATCTGAATTCAAACTTGAAAGGTGCAGAGGAGGGAGCGAACCCATCATCTGTTTCTGTAACAAAAGAGATTCAAGCAGATTTGACACTTTTTATGCAAAAGTGTTTTTTTTTGTTGTTGTTAATTGCTTCATTGAATTAACACATGCAATCAATGAAGGTTTTCCCTCGGTGGTAATTAATAAAGAAACACAAGTATTCCCCACGACTAATTAAGAAATTCACACATCTAATTAAGTAATTCACTTAGATACCTAGGTAATTCACTTTAGAAATAACAACATAAAAAATATTTTTAGTGTGGAATCATAACAAGGTATGTTTTTTTTTTTAAACTAAATATTATTGAAACACATCAGACAGCTGCTGTGGCATTATTTAAAAAATATATATACGTTATTTTTATAATATTTGAGGGTGTCCCTGAGTGTACCCAGCTCTAATGGGTACCTGACCTTAGTTCGGGTAAAGTAAAGACGGCTGTGCATAGTGCTGGCCACACAATCATCTAGTATGCCATGAAAAAGAACGCTGCTTCCCCGGACCTACAGACCAATTTGCACAACTGGATACTTTACATTTATAATATTTTATGGAGCACGGTGACCGTTCGACTCGGGTACCGAAGGTCCAGGGTTCGACTCCTGGTGAAGGCTAGGAATTGCTTTTCTACCAAGCTCCTATGTGCACCTGACATTAGTTGGGCATTTGGCTGGCCACACAGCCCTTAGTATGCCCTGGCCACTGAAACTGGTGAACGCTGCTTTACCGGCCCAATGATCAATTTGGTCCGACGGGTACTTTACTTTTATAATATTTTAGTATTTTAAAAGCGAATGCATGACAATTTTCTAAGAGGTTATAAAATATATTAGAAAATGGCTGCTACACACTGGCGGGAAATAGTAATATTGTCCTTATGAGTAAACTTATCGTACATTTTGAATTTAAAAAAAGGTTTTGATAAAAATATATAATTAACCGAATAGATTCAACATAATTTACCATAATTATACTATGCATATTAAAGGAGCGCTTTATTTTTTTAAAGATAATCTAATATTATCGATAATCAGAAATATAAAAAGAACTAAATTCGGATCTCTGCCCTACATTTATTATCTCCCCCTTGAGTTCGTACGTCATACTCACATACTTACAGGTGGTTCGAAAAGCACCAAACCTGAAATTCATCTCGAGACCTGATGGAAGTTGAATTATCTTTTTTTTTTCTGTGGGGTGTGTGTGAGAGGGGGGAGGGGGAGAAGGATGGTGTTTTTAAATGTTGCATCGTACCCGTGAACTTGCACCCCCCCCTCCACCCCCAAACTCACGCTTACGCTTGCTTCCGTAGTTAAGAGAGTTACCTTAGCAACAGCGAAATAACGTCTTCATTTTGCTATCTCACACACTAGGCACCCTCGCTACTGGTCTCGGTATCATCATTTATGCTCGTGTTTATGTAGTCAACGATACCCCGAGCAATAAAGTTGTGCAGTTTTTTTTTCTTAAGTTTTTTTTCAAAGCATAAATATATATTTATATTAGTTGAACACGATATAAGCTAATATCTAGCCTGTGTAGTTTTCATATGTGTGTTATCATTGTGTGTGTGTGTGTGTTACTCCTGGCTTCTGCCCTCTTGATTGATAACTTTACCTTTAACTTCACCTACCCTCAAATTCATTTTTATGTCGTTGTTTTTCCCTACCATTTGTTAGTTTTTATAAACCCAGATAATATTTTCATACTAGTAGTTATGCCCGTCAAAATGACGGAGAAACAAATGATTACGTTAAATAAAAACAATAAAAAAGTAAACAAAAACAACAACACAGGAAACACACGAAACAATAAAGTATAAAAGCTTTCGCAGCAATGGAAAACCGGGATGCGCCAAACTACACATAATCTGAAAGCAATTTGAAAAGGAGCATACATCTGAATATTTTGTAAATGGCGCTCCAGTTTATAACATTAACATAATTAGCAATGCTTTTATTTAACAAAAAAAAAATTTACAATTTAAGCAATATAGTTGATATAATAAAAACAAAATTTTGAGGACGTTTTTAATTTATATATTTACCTTTTGATTCGGTACGTTAAAGAGACATGCTTTTAAAAAATATATTCAAACTAACCTACTTTCTTAAATGCTTTCAGTAAATAACAATTGTATTTTTGAAATTATTATTATTATATTATAGCTTTCTGGTTTCGTAGGACGCAATACTCTTCTTTATGTAATGTATAAGATAAGATACCATTTTTATCTGTAGCTAAATGCCTATGTATTTTTTTTTCTACGTGCAACGCCGAGTAATTTTAGTTTCCCTATTTTTAAGCCCGTTACAATATTTATTTCAAATTACTTTTCTAAATGTTTTCAGTTGGCTAAGTAATAATTTTATTTTATTAACGGATTAGATTTATAGCTTTCATTTCATTGTACTTTATGAAATTTTTATCTGTAGCTTATACAGGTCTATTTAATTTTCTCCCGGGCAACGCCGGGGAATTTAGCTTGTTATGTATATTGATAGTATCAACTAAGGTTTGTATAAAATAAGTTTACTGATAAAAGAGTTTAAGAGATGAAATTCTCGGGTTAAGAGTTACAAAAAAAAAAAAACAACAGCTACAAACAAAAACACTGACATTGGACCATCGATAGAGACTGTTAGTAAGAGCTAGACGGTGAGCTGACAAACTTTTGAACATGAACGAATACTGTTGTCACATATCTATATCACATCTATCTATGCATCTAACTTTGTATCAATGTATCTATCTATCTATCTATCTATCTATCTATCTATCTATCTATCTATCTATCTATCTACCTATCTATCTATCTATCTATCTATCTATCTATCTATCTCATATCAAAGTATGCGCTCTCATAAGTACTGCGCCCCTCATAATAGTCACTCCTTATGTTTCCCCAAATGAATGGACTTTTTAAAAAATGTCCTTTGGAGTGCGCTCGATTGAATCTGTGTCGCCTTCTATATGGAACAGCTTGCCTCAGACACTGATAGATTCTGAGACAAAAAAGAGTATTTAAAAAAAGAGCAGTTTAAAGACCATTCTATTTAACCAGTGTCATGTGTGCCTAACACACCCACTCATCTGCCACTGCAATTTATACCAAGAGCACACCGAGCATGCTAAATGTAATAGCATGGATACAAGCGCTATTAATAATATAGTCACTCAATCAAACCGCAATGACAAAAAAAAAATACTTAGAGCACAATGGGATGAGTTTTAAATTCAGGTCATTTTGACCTCTCAAGATGTAAGCACATGATACAAATTGTACGTCTGCTTTTGAACTCAAGGCTAGTATGGTTTTCAAAAGTACTTGGGCAAAAGCTCAGCATATTTTAGAGTATAATCAAGAGGCTTAGAAGTGTCTCACATAACCATTAGGATATTGGAAGAGAGGAAACCGTTGGGACAATGAAACCGGAGATTGGCTTTGTGAATGCATAGTGTCATTGTTGTTGTAGAAATGTATGGAGATTCTATAGGTCAAGTTGAGGTTAAAGGTCATTCTGTTATATCATTGTTTTTAATACATAAGTAATGTCATTTAAAAAAAAAAAATAAGTCATTTGAAGAGAGAAATTACAAATTCATCTATCGATCGATCTATCTATCTATCTATCTATCTATCTATCTATCTATCTATCTATCTATCTATCTATCTATCTATCTATCTATCTATCTATCTATCTATCTATCTATCTATCTATCTATCTATCTATCTATCTACCTATTTACCTATCTATATATCTATCTACCTATTTATCTATCTATCTATCTATCTATCTATCTATCTATCTATGTGTCTATCTTTCTGCCACCTACAAACCTACTAACCAACAAACCTACCTAACAACCCATCCACCTACCCACCCACCTAACTACCTACATACCTACCCACCCACCTACGTATCTACCTACCTACCTATTTACCTATATACCTACCTATCTCTATGTATTTGTCTGCCTATCAAACTAACAATCTATCAATCTATTTATAAATCACCCAATCTATCTATATTCATTTAGAACTATCTTAGAAGCTTTTCATACATTTGTTAAGTACTTTCTTTCTTTATTATTATTATAGATCTTATGTTAGAATGCGGATTCAAACCCAAAATCTTCAGAATTCAGAATGTCCATTACTAGACCACAATAACAACACTACAACAAAAAAAGAAAGTAAACATCTGATGTTAGATTATCTAACTCACCCCATTCTTTGGCGGCCCCATGTTCCTATATTCTACAGACGCCCTTGAAAGTGGCGCCAGGAACCATCGTACATATAATCTCCAGACTACACCTTCCACAAGAAATGTTAAAAAAAGAAAATGTTTTTAAAAAAAATCTTCCTGTAACTGAAAGACAAGCTTGCCGAGAAGAAATTTAGCCCCCATAGCTCCAGGCGACGGTCACTAAACCCTGAATTTAATTACAAGTTTAATTATCTTCAAATTTTTTATTTTTTTTTAAATACGGAGACCAAAATAAATTAAAAAATTGTAGCTGCCATGCCTAAAAATAAAGCTATCCGTGTTCTAAGTTGTTTGTTGCTCAATGTTAAATGCGCCCTGAGCTTACATTATAGTTATTGGCAGCGATATACATATTGATTTATTATTATTATAATTCGGCCAGGCAAGGACATTTCAAGTTCAACTGTTGGAATTTAAAACTTAATAAATTAAATTTAGCCATAAACATTTTAGACTTTGAATGTTTTGGACGTTTTTGTGGTTTGTTTTTACGATCGTACTTTAAGAAGACAGAAAATATATAGGTCAATTATATAATACAGATGTCACTACTGTTGTTTTTTCTTTAATATTTTTTTCCCTTTATAGTTTCATAGAGAGAGAAAGAGAGAGAGAGAGAGAGAGAGAGAGAGAGAGAGGTAGGACCAGGGTTGGCAACCTTTGGATAATAGTGTGCAGGAGTAGGACTTAATTCATTCAGCGTGTCAACATCTCAATAGTCCTTCTGAATTTCTTGTAGAAGTTGCCTGAATTGCACATTTGGAGGTATTCCGAGTGTCATTGTGCATCGCTCTGCGTGCCAAGCGTGGAACGCTCCCTTAGGTTGCCGACCCCTTGTCATAGACAACAGTGAGTTGATTGGTTTATTAACACTTTAAGAATCAATAAAATTGTAAAGCCGTCAAACTAAAATGTATGACTCACCTCTTGGGTCATAAACGTGTTTTTCACGTCATCTGTCTAGCATATTAGGTGCAATAATCTTGCGCGGGTGGGTTTATTCTTATGTTTACTTGTCTGCTTCTGCTGGTGTTCTATGTTGGGCCCTTGTCAGTATTGAAATAGACTCTAACGCCCCTTCTCCTCCCCCCCACCCCCACTTCATTTCTTTGGGCACCGCCTGTTTCTAGAAAAACTGTTCATGAGTTATCCCCTCTTAATTCTCGGACTCGACCGGGCACCGGGCCACGAAGGTAATATTAGCGGTTCGCATAAAAGAATAAAACAGTTCAAAATGTAGTTCGTATTATTATGATTGCTAGAGATAGGCCTAATTGGCAGAGGTAGGCAACTTACGGAACGCGTGCTGTTCAAGTCTCTTCTACAATAAATAGTTTTTTGTCGCCGGTTTGAGTTCTGGGCTGTTAGCGCGCTGAGTGAATTAGAGATCCTACTTTGGCACAGTGGGGCAAGGTGGCCCTAATTGATCCATAGGGCCAGTGAAGCAGTTTCTGTGGCCACGGCAAACTAGGAGATTTGTGTAGCCAGCACAATGCCCAGCCAGCCTTTACTTTACCACAACTAAGGTCAGGCAACCATCAGAGCTGGGTAGACTCAGGGACACCCCCCCCCCCCGCCCCCAGACCCGGGGACAAATTCTAGCCTTCACCAGAATTATAATCCAGGACCTTGGGTACGCCAGCCGATAGCACTGCGGGTCATTCACTGTGCCCCTTTTGTTCATTCGCGTCTGTTGTTGTTTTGTTTTGTGTGTTTGTGTCTGTGTGAAAGGTTGGGCGTAGGGGAGGTAGGGATAAGTGAACAACAGGGCAGTGATATCGAGTTACAGTCAAACTAAATGTTTTCACATGATGACGTGTATGGGTTTTTATGGCAGTAACATTTCTACATGTGTTATCAACTGCGTTTCGATTGGTTGGAATAATGCAGTAACAAGCCCACAAGCATGTAATAAATCTTTCACTGAGCGGGGACTGGGAGGGGGGGGGGAGTTCGTTTCTTTGTTCGTGTTGCAAGAAATGTATATAACTACCTAGGCTTTCATATTGACTGCATACAAAAGCATCTCTATCATACAAGTAAAAGTGTTCAACCCATAAAGAATTTATTATAGTGTCAATTATCCTCGATACTATGTATAGATATGTATCTTGTCACTAGCAGAATGGTAAGGTTGGCAGACATTTAATGAAAACAATTTACGGAGAATTTGGAAGAAAAAATCAATACATGTGTGGTCTGATGACCAGGCTGGTGGGATTGAGGTGGGACGGGAATGATGGGTTGGTTGGGTGGGTGGATGGCGCGGTAAGAATCAGGAACATTGCTTTTCGAGAGACGAGCAGTTGATTTTAGTCTTGGAGATGAGTCATTAAGATGTGTTACAAGTTGATACACGTGTTTTGAGTAGCATTATTGGTGAAGGAAAGTATGCGCGTATAGAAAAGTTTAACTATCTAAATACAATACGTGAACTCGTGAATCTAGTTAACGTTTATCTTTTAACGAGCAAGTAGTTGTGGACTAAATGAAAAGACATGCTGGAAGACACGTTGTCCGTCCGTCGTGCTCGACGATGACCATTCTGAAAATCCTAGGTGTTTTTGGGGCTGTGGCTGATCGGAGTGTCCGCAAGAGCGGCTGATCAAACCAATCCTTGCCCGGAAGTTACGATTACAGTTTGGACAGGAGATGGTCGGGGCGAAACCTGAAGGGTTTAGGGCACGGTCTTTTCTGGCTTGCCTCATGGACTCGGCAGCTTTTAGTCTGTTGGTTTCGCATGTTGCTGCGCCGCTCTTATCTTATATATTATAGACGCTCGTTCTATAAAGAAGATTATTGCGTCCTACGCTATTCCGTAGTCTAAGCCTAGTCTTTTATTTATTTTGTTATGGACTAATTAACGCCAGGAGGTTCGGTCCATGGCGCATACCTTCCAGGAGGCGTTGTCGATACCTAATGTATTGAGTGCAATTTATTTTAAGCGTATCTTTTACCGCCGAGGGCTCGTCCATATTTGAAGAGCCTCTTTGGGAACGGTGGTCTGTCATGCGAACGACATGCCCCACCCAGCGTAGTTGGGACTGCATCAGGCTTGTGCGGATGCATGGGAGGTCTACTTCAGTGTCAGGGATTTTTTCCTGCCATTTGATGCTTAGAAGTTTTCCTCAGGCTTGTTGTGTGGAAGTGATGTAGCAAGAAATACACAAGAGACCGACTCCAATAGCGAGCATATATACTAAAACAATATTTATACATTCTCAAAAATCAAACTAAAATGTTAAATGTTATCTGCAAGACATTTAGAAGTATGATTCAGTTACAATTTTAAAATAATGTGTCTGTATTTAAATTTGTAAGATTAATGCGTTAAGATAAGGATTAGGATTAAGAAATTGTATTATAATAATGTTGTTTGCTATTCGCTCCTTATTTGTGAATAACTCGAGAGTTTTATTTGATAACAAAGAAGAAAAAAAAAGATAATATATGAAAAACTGTATTGACAGTTGTACAGATAGACAAAAGGACAGACAACTTATCATTGACAAATGACAACCTTTGACCCGTCAAGTGTGAAGTATATACTTACATTGTCAAGACAGATAACATTAGAATATGGGGTGTTCTTGAGTCCACAACAAGAATTCTCAAATTGTCCATTCAGATAACATTAGAATCTCAAACGCATGAAAGCAATGATTCTCAAACTCATTAAAAAAAACTATAATTGCCAAAAACCACTGAAATATAGCATTTTCAAAGACGTGATAAAAATTGATAATTTATCGCCCATCGCCTGAAAACTGTATTTCCCAAACGACCGAAGACCTGGATTCTCAAACACACGGAAACGATGATCCACGAACACCCGAAAACAATTCTTCTGAAACGACTGTACTTATGAGTTCTCAAAGTCATATCACCGACCAAGTTTATACATTTAGAATTCATTCTCTTTACTCTTAGAAGACGCGAATAATAGGCAGCAAGGTCACATTAAAATTCCAAATATTTAACGCTCAATGTTTCGGAGATTTGTAGTCAATCGGGAATAAGCTAGAAAAAAGCCTTTGACCTGTCGCTTTGGCAAGTGGCTGTGTGCCTTACATACCAATACAACTGCCACTGCAATTTAATTCCAAGAGCGAACTGATCATGCTAAATTTAATATCATGGATACAAGAGCTATATACATAACCATTATTATTATTATTATTACTAATAAATACAAAGTAACATTCCAGATAGTCGCCAATTTCC
This sequence comes from Anisus vortex, assembly GCA_949126835.1. Taxonomy (NCBI): domain Eukaryota; kingdom Metazoa; phylum Mollusca; class Gastropoda; family Planorbidae; genus Anisus; species Anisus vortex. Next base: position 50,262,595 of record OX421495.1, on the reverse strand, counting down.
CAAGGCACCATTATCTCTGGTGACGCCACTGGCCCAAAGTTTCTGTTGCGCCCTTACGAGTCAGACTGTCCGCCCCCAACCACCCACCCCAATCCGACATGATTGAATTCTTTTTTGAGGTTTATTAAAACTTTGACGTTCTATATTTGTGTGTATGTGGTGTGATTTATATTCTTTGGTGCTATAAAAAGGTGTTAATTTTGAAACAGTTCTGACACCTTTTTGTGCCACTCGGGGACCTCCTCGACACTTTGTTCCTCTGTACTCGTGGCCGAGGCTGTCACACTAGCAATAAACAAATAAAAACAACAATGAAATTTCCATATTCTAACGGACATGTTTGCTTCCAGATTTCTCTCTCGCAGAATTTATTAAATGCCACGTTGGCAGAAGATGACCCACTTTATAGATACAGGGATAGCGAACTCAAGTAGGTGTATGTGTGGGTGGGTGGGGGTGGGAGGCTATGGAGGGATAAATATACAGATAGATAGATAGTCAGACAGTCAGAAAGAGAGAAATAGACAGAGAGATAAACAGATAGCTTACTAGTTAGATAGATAGACAGGTAGGCTATATAGAGAGTCAGACGCAGACATACCGATAGATAAATAGACAGACTGATAGATAAGTGGATAGTTAGACAAAAATATAGTCAGATAAATAGATAGATAGATAGATAGATAGATATATAGATAGACAGATGATAGATAGATAGATATAAAAAAAGATTAAAGGATTGAGATTATAGATGGTATATAGATGTCAATAGAAGATAAGTGGATAAGTAGCTTACTAGTTAGATAGATAGACAGGTAGCCTATATAGAGAGTCAGACGCAGACATACCGATGGGTAGACAGTTGGATAAATAGACTGATAGAAAACTGGATAGTTAGACAAAAATATAGACAGATAAATAGATAGATAGATATAAAAAAAGAGTATAGAATTGAGATGATAGATGATATTGTCATGTATATTGTTTTTCCAAGAATTGGAACACGCAATGTTTATTCCTCTCTCTCTCTCTTTTCTTACTACACACCATATTAGGACGTTTAGTGGGAAAATAAAAGGTTCTAGGTAATGTTGGGATTCTGTGTTGATCTCAAATTCTCAGAGTCTGGGAACGACTCATTATTTAATAGGGGAAGTTCCTATCGTTTTTTGTTATGAGTTTTGAAATGATACCATGATTTTCACCCCTACTGGTAATGGGTCTATCCCTTGCACCACTCGGATAGTATTTAATGATTTGTTTTGTCTGAAAGACAGAGAGTTTCAAAATATGGTCCTTTGAGAACGTTTGTGTTTGCACTATTTTATTCTAACTGTACATAATAGATATATTGTATATATTGAACATACCACCTGAAATAAACTATCAACAACAGTTACACTGAAGCTTCCTTGTCAAATTACTATCCTATTGTGTTGAATACATTACTATAAGATTTATCTACTACCATAATATACAAGAAAGGAAATGTTGGAATACAAATACTGAATTTGTGCCCAGGACTATAAGAAGAGTTCGTGTAATACAGAAACATAAATACTAATAATTAAAGTCTCCCCTAGGACTAACGAGAATTATCAGCAGGATCTACACAGCTCTGGCCACAAGGGGATTGTGGACGTAACAAAATTTGGTGGTCTCGCCCGGTATATTTGAGTTCTACTTTTCCTGACCTAGGATTGACAAGATTTGGTGGTCTCGTTCGGTAGATTTGAGTTCTACTTTTCTTGATCTAGGATTGGAAAAAATTTGTTGATCTCGTCTGGAAAATTTGAGTTATATTTTTCCTGACCGATAAATATTTTGTGACATTAGTAGTACTGAGAGCGGCATATTTGTGTTTCGTTTTCTAGGACTGTGAAACTATTCTTTTTAAAAAGAGGAGAGAACTGGTTTGCGTTTTTATTCCTTGGGAAGTGTGAAGATTCCACGAAGTGTTTAATATTATATTGTGCAAATCTCTGGACAAATCGTAAGTTGGAACTTTATATTTTATTATATAAGATATACTACTCTACTATAACAAATATCTCGAACGCTATACTATGGCTTCGAATATATCAAGTAAGGAACTTAATGCCATGTCATTTGCTGAACTAAAAGAATTAGCTGAGTCCTTTGGGATTGAGGCAGGACAGGCAAGACCTAATCGTAATCGTTTGACCAAAAAAATTATGACATGTTTGAACGGGCAGAATGCCATGAACACTGGTAGTGTAGTTGAAGTGGGACAGAACGATATCAATGAAGGTTATGTAGCTCCCAGTGGGGGCGAGGTAATTGCCCACGGAGACGAGGTAAGAAATATGTCATCTAGATCATCAAACAATGATGAAGATGAAGGGTTGAGTGAAAACCTAAAATTCCAATTAGCTATGAAGAGAATGGAAATTGAAAGGGAAAATGAAAGAATTAGGATTGAAAGCAGAGAAAGGATAGAGATGGCACGCATGAACTTACATCGTAGGGACAGCAATGGTATGGATATTAGCGCAATGAAGCAACACTTGCCTATATTCAGAGAAGAAGATGTTCAAGATTTCGTTTTGCTTTTTGAGAGGATAGCTGTAGATTATCAGTTCCCTGATGATAAGATGGCTTTATTGTTACGGTCAACTCTCAACAAAGGAAAAGCATTGGACGTAGTGTTGAGTTTAACACCCGAGGAAATAAATGACTATGAAGTAATCAAAGATAGGGTGCTAAAAAGTTATTCCCTGACACCAGAAAAATATAGAAAGCTATTTAGAGACAGAAAGAAGGCATATGATCAAACTCATGTAGACTTTTTGAGACAAAAGGAGAAAATGTTAGAACAGTGGCTAAGGTCACAGAATGTAAGTGAGTTTGATAAACTCAAGAACCTAATATTGTTTGAGGAATTCAATTATTGTATTCGAGTGGATATTAAAACCCACATCTCAGACCGAGGGGTTGAAGACGTGCATGAAGCTGCTAGATTGGCAGATAACTATGCCATAATTCACGCCAGCATAAAGCCATATTATGCTGACAAACCCAAAGTGCACAAACCAGAGCCCAAGGAGGCTAGTAAACCAAAAGAGACAAGTGAAAACAATAATAAGAACAGTGGTGTAAATAATAATAGTAACTTAGTTCATTTCAGGAAGCAGACAGATGTAAATAAAGCAAAGGTGGTATGTTTCAATTGCAAGAAAGAGGGCCACATGAAGAAAGATTGTTGGATCCTTACCAAGAAGCAAGGTGCTATTCTACACTGTGCCAGAGTGCAGAAAGATAGCAAGCAGACAGAAGAAGTGTGCAACACAGGGTCAAGAAACTCAAAAGAAATGCGGCCGGCATCGCCCATAGTTGTGGAGTCGATGGTTTTTGAGAACAGTCTATCTAAGGTAAAAGAGAATAGCTGTACTCAATCTATTATGCTTTCAGAAGGCCGTGAGGAACAGATGGTTCCTGAAGTCCCGGAAGAGGACGACCTATCCGATTTTCGACCCTTTGTCTACGAGGGGACAGTGTCGACAGAAGTCGATGTACTCAGCAAGAAGAAAATACAGATATTACGTGACACGGGTTCTGCTGTCAGCGTGATCCTGGAGGGCAGTGTGCCGTTAACAGATGCCACCAGTACCGGTGAGTCTGTTGTGCTGAGAGGTGCTAGTATGGAGGCTGTGGAAGCTCCACTGCACAGAATAAAACTCGAGTCGGATATTTTTACAGGTAACATCGTAGTGGGAGTGTGGCGCGCACTACCCGTCAAAGGCGTTTCCATGATATTAGGAAATGACATTATGGGCGGCAGAGTCACTGTCGAGCCCATGGTTAAAGTGTTGGAGACAAAGATGGCGGAGGACAAAAACCTACGTCCTGCCAATGAACGCCCAACATGTGCACTGACAAGAGCAATGCAGGAAAAGAAGTCGGTAAAGACTCCTGCTACGCCGTGTAGTGCAACGAAAGATATGTTTGTCTGTTCTGAAGACACACATGCGAATGAAACAGTGATAACAGAAACACCTGACATCGATTTAAGTGCTACGTTCTTTGCTGAACTAACAACTGGTGATGCAACCGAGAACGATAACATTTTGTCACCAAAGCAGAAATTGGTGTAAGAACAATTGAATGACGAAGTAATAATGCAACTCAGAATGAAAGCTGTTGATGAAAAGACTGCAGATGCAATGGCGGAATGTTTCTACATGAAAGATGAAGTGTTGATGAGAAAGTCGAAACCGCTCAACTCAGGTACAAACGAGTGGGACAGTATTCACCAGATTGTAATACCTAAGTGCTATCGTCAAGATATACTGCGTATGGCGCATGATCTTCCTTTCGCTGGTCACATGGGAGTCCGAAAAACGCACCACCGTATCCTCCCTTACTTCTACTGGCCAGGACTGAGAAGAGATGTCGAACAATACTGCAAGACTTGCCACGTATGCCAAATGGTAGGACGTCCTAACCAACGAATTCCTGTCGCTCCACTCCAGCCGATACCAGCGTTCGACGAACCATTCAGTCATATACTCATTGATTGCGTGGGCCCGTTGCCGAAAACAAAAGCCGGTTTTCAATACCTGCTCACAGTCATGTGTTCATCCACTCGCTTCCCGGAAGCCATTCCGTTGCGGAACATAACAACAGTGAAGGTGGTAGACGCCCTGACAAATTTCTTCACACGTTATGGCCTACCGAAGACAGTACAGTCCGACCAGGGGACTAACTTTACTTCGAACATTTTCAAACAAGTCATGGAACAATTAGGGATAAGCCATAGGCTATCAAGTGCCTATCATCCTGAGAGCCAGGGAGCTCTGGAAAGGTTTCATCAGACATTAAAATCGATACTTAAAAAGTACTGTTATGAAAACGAGAAAGACTGGGATAAGGGTGTGCCTTATGTACTGTTCGCTGCAAGGGAGGCCACTCAGGAATCCCTGGGGTTTAGCCCATTCGAACTTGTGTATGGACACTCAGTCAGAGGTCCGTTGAAACTTCTACATGAAACTTGGCTAACGGACAGTGAACCGATTGGACTTTTGTCATATGTAGATAAATTTAAAAATAGGCTTTATCATGCTTTTAACCATGTGAAGATTCATTTTCCACAGATGCAGGAGCGTATGAGACAGAACTATGACCGTAAAGCTACAGCTAGAACTTTTGCACCAGGTGACAAAGTTCTTGTGTTTCTACCTTTGCAAAATCAGCCTTTAAGTGCAAAGTTTAGTGGACCCTATGAGATAGAGTCAAAGCTTGGCGAGGTCAATTATTTGATAAAGACTCCTGACCGGAGACAAAAGCAGAGGGTATGCCATATTAATTTACTTAAGCCCTATGTTTCCAGGGAAAAGAGTAAACCACGGGAGGTCCCCATGATTTCATTAGCTAGAGTCCCGACGGATTTATCTAGGATAGAATATAAGTTTGCAGAAAGTAAACTTAATAATACAGATGCCCTTAAGAGTTTAGATACAAGGCTAGAACATCTTCCGGTCGAAGATAAGGAGAAGATTATTGAGCTGGTACATGAATATAAGTCACTGTTTACAGATGTTCCCAGGAGGACACATCTAATAGAACACGATGTAGTATTAACTGAGGGTGCCAGGCCAATTAAACAGCATCCATATAGGGTTAACCCCATCAGACTTGAACATATTAGAGCAGAGGTGAAGTATATGTTAGAAAATGACATAGTGGAAGAATGTGATAGCGAATGGTCTTCACCCTGTGTGTTGGTACCAAAAGCCGACAACACATTGCGGTTTTGTACAGACTTTAGGAAATTAAATAATTTGACAAAGACTGACTCTTATCCCATTCCTCGTATTGATGACCTCATTGATAAGATAGGTGATGCGACGTATGTGACAAAAATTGATATTCTCTCCGCGTACTTTCAGATTCCTTTGACGCCACGGGCACAGGAAGTATCCGCCTTTGTGACACCTGACGGACTTTACAGGTATAAGGTCATGCCATTCGGACTCCGTAATGCCCCTGCGACGTTTCAAAGGCTTATAAACACCCTCACTCGCGGTATCTTCCAGTGTAATGCCTACCTCGACGACATAGTGGTGTATAGTACAGATTTCAAGACACATGTCAGTCAACTACGACACTTGTTTGAACGACTGAATGACGCCAATTTGACAATAAACCTGGCTAAGAGTCAGTTTGGACATGCCACTATCGAGTATCTTGGACATGTAGTGAGTGGTGGAAAGGTTAAACCAGTAAATGCTAAAATAGAAGCTATTCAGAATGTCCCAGTGCCACAGACAAGGAAACAACTCCGTAGTTACCTTGGAATGGCCGGGTATTATCGTAAGTTTTGCCAGGACTTTTCTACGGTAGCTTGCCCCTTAACTGACCTACTAAAGAAGAACAATCGCTTTGTTTGGTCTGACAAGTGCCAAAAGGCGTTTGATGAGTTGAAGTTAAGATTATCCAGGGCACCTATTTTGGTGACCCCGCGTTTTGATAGACCCTTTAAAATTGCAGTAGACGCGTGCGATACTGGGATGGGAGCGGTGCTGACTCAGCAGGATGACCACGGAGAGGAGCACCCGGTGTGCTACCACTCACAGAAATTCAATATCCATGAACGTAATTATAATACAAGTGAGAAGGAACTTTTAGGGTTGATCCTGGCGTTAAAACAGTTTGATTTCTATGTAAACAGCTCTGGGTACCCGATAGAAATACTGACCGACCACAACCCTCTGACTTTTCTCTCCAGGGTCAAGCAAAACCAGAGGCTTGTTAGATGGAGCTTATTCCTCCAAGCCTATGATTTAAACATAAAACACCTGAGGGGTAGGGACAACGTCACAGCTGATACTCTATCTCGGGTGCTACATGATTGACTGAATAACCCTATACTTCTTTTTCAGATCATCTCACTTATTCATTAAGAATGTGTCATGATAACCTATCATTCGTTTGAATTTTGATTATGGAATACCTATAGAATACTTGTATCATATAGAAGTCAAGTCTTTTGAAAGTATTAATAATTTTTATAATCATGTATAATATTGATGTTCTTATATATTTTAAATTCATTTGATTATGGAAAAGAAATTCCATTTAAATTTTGATGCATGATGCAATAAATATATATGCACGTATTTACTTGATATGGATGGATGAAAGTAATTGTCATCACATGCAATTAAGTGGGAAAACTTTGAGCTAGTTGATTTATTATCTTGTTTTATTTTAGTTAATGAATGGAACTAAATAATAATATGTACAATTTTTATCTTAGAAAGAGATGTAATATCAATTGGTATAAATTAATAGATAATATTGGAAATCTATTGCTAAATTGTTATATCATGGTAATAGAATGGGAAAAACTAGTGGATATTCACTATGTTGTATAGGTTATATATATTCCATATATCCAGGAACGGAGGGAAACAAAGGTACCTAAAGGTGGGCACTCATTCAACCCTGAACAATCTTTTATATTAAACTTTCAAATTTGCCGAAAACGCATAATAGTGGATTACATTTTAATATTGAGATTACTGTAGTAATCGTAGCTAGAGCGTATTTTCTCCTCATATTTGAGAAAAGGGGAAGTATCATCATCTTAGGAATGAACCCTGTTAATGTCAAGTTGACACTGTAATATAAAGGGGAAGTAACCTATAGTTTGATTCGAGTTATGTATTACTTATCTTTTGGTTGGTATATTAGAAGTAAACTGTTGAAAATTGACAGAGTTTGAGCAATGTTATATTTGTTTAAATAGATTAAGACTTTTTGCAAATTTTTGGTGGAAATCCACACAACTGTTCATAGTTAAAATAGGAATGACTAGAATATTTTTGAATTATTTGTACTTGTTGAGACATTAGTTAATATTAATATTAACGGGGAAATATTTGTCCATCACGTTATAATCACAATTACCATTGGGTAGTGACACTTTTTATAATTTAGTTGTGCCAGTGAGCCATGTTTGCTTAAATTGTCTTATAATCTTCCATTGATTGATGGTTGTTAAAACGATAGTGTTAAGTACGAAAAATGTACCATGTTGAGTATTACTTGGGTAATTATGGTACATTATTTCTTTCATTGGGTGGGGGCGTGTCATGTATATTGTTTTTCCAAGAATTGGAACACGCAATGTTTATTCCTCTCTCTCTCTCTTTTCTTACTACACACCATATTAGAACGTTTAGTGGGAAAATAAAAGGTTCTAGGTAATGTTGGGATTCTGTGTTGATCTCAAATTCTCAGAGTCTGGGAACGACTCATTATTTAATAGGGGAAGTTCCTATCGTTTTTGTTATGAGTTTTGTAATGATACCATGATTTTCACCCCTACTGGTAATGGGTCTATCCCTTGCACCACTCGGATAGTATTTAATGATTTGTTTTGTCTGAAAGACAGAGAGTTTCAAAATATGTTCCTTTGAGAACGTTTGTGTTTGCACTATTTTATTCTAACGGTACATAATAGATATATTGTATATATTGAACATACCACCTGAAATAAACTATCAACAACAGTTACACTGAAGCTTCCTTGTCAAATTACTATCCTATTGTGTTGAATACATTACTATAAGATTTATCTACTACCATAATATACAAGAAAGGAAATGTTGGAATACAAATACTGAATTTGTGCCCAGGACTATAAGAAGAGTTCGTGTAATACTGAAACATAAATACTAATAATTAAAGTCTCCCCTAGGACTAACGAGAATTATCAGCAGGATCTACACAGCTCTGGCCACAAGGGGATTGTGGACGTAACAAAATATAGATGTCAATAGAAGAAATACTAAATAGAACGAGGGTTAGGTGACCCTTTGGATCAATATGGTTCGACTGGATACTGTTTAATTTTACTTGATTTGAGTCTAACCAGGTAGGTAGTAAGTAAAGTATCCCGTCAGACCAAATGGATCATAGAGCCGGTTGAAGCTGTGTTCACCAGTTTCTGTCGTCACGGCATACTAGGTGATTGTGTGGCCAGAGCAATTCCCAGCCGCCTTTTACTTTATCCCAACTTAAAGTCAGGTGCCCCTCAGAGCTGGGGTAGACTCAGGGACACCCTCTAGACCCGAAAACAAATCCTACCTTGACCAGGATTTGAATCTAGAACCTCCAGGACGCCAGCCGAGCGCTCAGCCACAATGTTGGTGTTTTGACAAAAAGTTGGCCGCAAGACTGGACTGCTTGCATTTATTTTCCCCTATATTAAATTGTTTTTTTTTTTGGTTTGATATAAATGATTTATTGAAGACATTCCCAGAAACGAGCCCTAAAAAATACCAGAGATAAGAGGACACAATCAGTTGACAATTTAGGGGTGAGGGGGGGGTCATATTTTAAAATGTGAAGGCTCTCGAAGTTTATATTGTCAAGTGCAAGAGTTTATAGCTTGCCTGCCAGGTGTTGGCGAAAGTGGAGATTCCTTCAACTCCGATGGCGTGACGGCTTTCTGGAAGTCGCACGTTTTTGCTGGATGTCCTGGCGTTTTCCGATTTGGACATCCCTTTACTCATGTATAGTGTGGCGTCTACTAGTACGCATACTATAAGACGCCCAACCCTTATCTCTATAGCTCGGAGTTATTGTTGAGAGAATGGTAAAGTACATTTCGGGCCAAATTGATCCATAGGGCAGGTTCACCAGTTTCAGAGGCCAACGGCATACTAGGGGATATGTGGCCAGCACAATGCCCAGCCGCATTTACTTTACCCCAACTAATGTTAGGTACCGAGCTGGGTAGACTGAGGGACACACTCCGGTCCCGGGGAAAAAAAATCCTAGCCTTCACCAGGATTCGAACCCGGGACATTCGGAACGCCAGTCAAACGCTCGGCCACTCGGCCACCGTGTCCACATCCATCGTTGAGATAATAATGTTACCTATTTGTATTCATTTATCTAACAAGTGATAAAAAAACAACGTGTCGTTACTTTTGTTTCAAATTTAATGAACGTGTTTCGATTGGTTCAAAACGCAGATGAAAATAAAGTTCAACCAATGAGATTGACGATGTCAGAAAATGCCCAAAATCTGCGCTAAGAAGGCCTGGTCTTTTGGGCACCTTATTGAAGTCTGTTGATTCCACCTGTATCCTGACAGATGAAATGAGTTTCTAAAGTTATACAACGCTACTAAACACACCGTGTCATATATAAATCACTTCGAGGTGATAACCAACCGGTTCCTTTCTTGTGACGTCCTGTAGGCCTATACATCAATTGTTATCAAATTACGAATTGGACTATCTCCACACAAATTTACATTGGAATAAAAGTGTGTTTAAGTCGGTTTTTATTTTCGTCACTTTATCCCGCATTGTTCTCTCTATGTATCTTTGTCAACCTCACACTATCCTTGAGTCACCCTTTCTCTTTCGCTGTTAGTCACCATATCTCTCTCCCTCTCTTTCCTCACTCTCCTTGTATCTCCTTGCTCTCTCGTTTGGTCTTTCTCATTCTCTCTCTATTTCATTAATTCTTTCTATTTTTCGTTCTTTCTTTCTTTCTTTCATTCTTTCTTTCTTTCTTTCATTCTTTTTTTCTTTCTTTCTTTCTTTCATTCTTTTTTTCTTTCTTTCATTCTTTCTTTCTTTCATTCTTTCTTTTTTTCTTTCTTTCCTTCTTTTTTTCTTTCTTTCTTTCTTTCTTTTTATCTTTCTTTCTTTCATTCTTTTTTTCTTTCTTTCTTTCATTCATTCTTTCTTTCTTTCTTTTTTCTTTCTTTCTTTCTTTCATTATTTTTTTGTCTTTCATTCTTTTTTTTTTCTTTCTTTCTTTCTTTCTTTCATTCTTTTTTTCTTTCTTTCTTTCTTTTATTCTTTTTTTCTTTCTTTCATTCTTTCTTTCTTTTATTCTTTCTTTCATTCTTTCTTTCATTCTTTTTTTCTTTCTTTCTTTCTTTCTTTTTATCTTTCTATCTTTCCTTCTTTTTTTCTTTCTTTCTTTCTTTTTTTTTCTTTCTTTCTTTCATTCTTTTTTTCTTTCTTTCTTTTTTTCTTTCTTTCTTTCTTTTTTTCTTTCTTTCTTTCTTTCATTCTTTTTTTCTTTCTTTTTTTCTTTCTTTCTTTTCATTATTTTTTTTTCTTTCATTATTTTTTTCTTTCTTTCTTTCTTTCTTTCATTTTTTTTTTCTTTCTTTCTTTCGTTTTTTCTTTCTTTCTTTCTTTCTTTTTATCTTTCTTTCTTTCTTTCATTCTTTTTTTCTTTCTTCCTTTATTCTTTTTTTCTTTTTTGCTTTCTTTCTTTCATTCTTTTTTTTTCTTTCTTTCTTTCATTCTTTTTTTCTTTCATTCTTTTTTTCTTTCTTTCTTTTATTCTTTTTTTCTTTTTTTCTTTCATTCTTTTTTTTCCATTCTTTTTTCATTCTTTTTTTCTTTCTTTCTTTCATTCATTCTTTTTTTCTTTCTTTCTTCTTTCTTTCTTTCTTTCTTTCTTTTATTCTTTTTTTCTTTCTTTCTTTCATTCTTTTTTTCTTTCTTTCATTCTTTCTTTCTTTCATTCTTTCTTTTTTTCTTTCTTTCCTTCTTTTGTTCTTTCTTTCTTTCTTTCTTCTTATCTTTCTTTCTTTCTTTCATTCTTTTTTTCTTTCATTCTTTTTTTCTTTCTTTCATTCTTTTTTCTTGCTTTCTTTCATTCTTTTTTTCTTTTTTTCTTTCTTTCTTTTCATCTTTTTTCTTTCTTTCTTTCATTCTTTTTTTCTTTTTTTCTTTCATTCTTTTTTTTTTCTTTCTTTCATTCTTTTTATCTTTCTTTCTATCTTTCATTCTTTCTTTCTTTTTTCTTTTTTTCTTTCATTCTTTTTTTCTTTCTTTCATTCTTTTTATCTTTCTTTCTTTCTTTCTTTCATTCTTTCTTTCTTTTTTCTTTTTTTCTTTCATTCTTTTTATCTTTCTTTCTTTCTTTCTTTCTTTCATTCTTTCTTTCTTTTTGTCTTTTTTCTTTTATTCTTTTTTTTTCATTCTTTTTTTCATTCTTTTTTTCTTTCTTTCTTTTATTCTTTCTTTCTTTTATTCTTTCTTTCTTTCTTTCATTCTTTTTTCTTTTTTTCTTTAATTCTTTTTTTCTTTCTTTCTTTCATTCTTTTTTTTTTTTTTCTCTTTCATTCTTTTTTTCTTTCTTTCTTTCATTCTTTTTTTCTTTTTTTGTTTCATTCTTTTTTTCTTTCATTCTTTCTTTCTTTCATTCTTTTTTATTTCTTTCCTTCATTCTTTTTGTCTTTTTTTCTTTTATTATTTTTTTTTCATTCTTTTTTTCATTCTTTTTTTCATTCTATTATTCCCTTTTTCTTTTTTTCTTTCCTTCTTTCTTTCATTCTTTTTTTCTTTCTTTCTTTCTTTCTTTCTTTCTTTCATTCTTTTTTTCGTTCGTTCTTTCTTATTTTTATTCTTTTTTTCTATCTTTCTTACTTTCTTTTTTCTTTTATTCTTTCTTTCTTTTTTTCATTATTTTTTTCTTTTTTTCTTTTATTCTTTTTTTTTTCATTCTTTTTACCCTATTGAAAACAAACGGAATTAAGAGAGGCTAGCGTCTAGTCCTGCATTTAACCCTTACAGTCCCGGGCGCGTATATAGCGGAACTGAAGGCAGCATAGATAGAAGTAGGTCGGTACGGGAAGGGTTAACTTACCGGACTATCATTTTGATGAACCCCCTCTCCCATCCTCCCCCGGTTCTAGTCCTTAAAGCTATCTAATCCATGCTGCCTAGCAGGAATTTTTCGAGCCCCAGGACATAATAATATTTTATCTAGAATCTAGAAGGAAATTTGCGTCAAACTTATATACTTATAATATGAGGACATTGCAACACAAATTTCATTGCTCCGATGCCCGTAAAGTTACGACTGTGTCTGTTGACATCAGAATGTAACGTAAAGTTACGACTGTGTCTGTTGACATCAGAATGTAACGTAAAGTTACGACTGTGTCTGTTGACATCAGAATGTAACGTAAAGTTACGACTGTGTCTGTTGACATCAGAATGTAACGTACATTTAAGGTTGTTTTTGTTTTTACATCACAAAATTAGAAAGTTTTACTTGTGCGGAAGCGCGTTCGGCTGGTGTGCCGAAGGTCCTGGGTTCGAATCCTGGTGAAGGGCTAGGATTTGTTACCGGGTCTGATGAGTAAAGTCAATCGGATGGGCATTGTGATAGCCACACAATCCCTTAGTATGCCATAGCCAAAGAATCTGGTGAACGCTGTTTCACCGCCCATATGGATCAATTTGTTCTAATGGTATAACTCTACTACTTTTTCAATTTACTTACACTATTTACTTTATAAATAAAATGTTGACTTAAACCTACAAACTATGTACTAGACCAGGGTTGTGCAACCGGTGGTACGTGGGGCACACATGAACACACGCCGCCAGTCCTTATAGTGTCCCCCCCCCCCCCACACACACACAGGCAAGAACTTTTGTCTACACTATTTTGTTGTAGCATGCATTATGTTAATAGTGTAAATAACTTTTTTTTCAGACCGGTGAGGCTCCCATCTTGTTGTTTCAATTAACAAAAACTGTCCTACTCATCCCTGTTCTATGGCGGCTGGATAGCAGTGTGGATATTGAACTCGCCTCACAAGTTCGACCCCCTGGTCAAGTCGATAACAAATAAAATAAAAAAATATCCACCGCCGACTTGGAGAGGAGCTGGGCGCCACCAAGTCTACCAAGCCCTCAGAGAAAGGCCTAATAGATACACAGTTATAATACAGTGTGGATCATATGTTTTTGTGTGGCATGGGTGGATTAAAAATTATACCTACCATGAAGACCAGGTCCAAGAGACAGTAAGGCGATAGGTATGTATGTATGCAGCCTCGGGTTGGGCTTAAGAGACTAACAGGTTTTCCAGCTAGCTCGTTTATGCAAATTAGTAAAACCGTGAAAGACCTCCAACGGATATGTGGGATCTAAAAGAGAATTTCAAGAAATAATCAGAAGAAGACATCAAAACGAGGGGATTGGTTTAGATATTATGGCACACCTTACGCAAACTAAATCGCCAGCCTATGTCATCAGACTGACAACCCCCAAAGGCAAGCGGTTAAGAGGCCTCCCAAGAAATACCAGGCGACGCGACCTTGGGGGAGACACCGCAAATATGGGGTACACAACTGGAACCAACTAGTGAGAATGGCTCAGGACAGAGAAATCTGGAGATCTGTAGTTGGCGGCCCATACCCCACCTGGGGTGACGGGCAACGAGGATGATCCATTTGCCATCAGTTTGTAATGAATACTTACCCCGGTACGCCCAACTTTTTACGCCCCTACTCCCTTTTCCCCCTTCTCATCGCGCAATAGACATAATATATTGTTTGCGCTTTGAGTCTTTTCTTAGTGAAATTTATTCAGTATAGCATAATCTTATCTTATATATTTTACTGACGCTACTTCTATTAGAAGATTGTCGCGTCCTACGCACATCCGTGGTTTCAGTCTAGCCCTGCATTTCTATTAGTGTTTTAAATGATGTTAAGTTACTGGTTTCACTGGTTTGTTCAGGCAACCCATTTCATCCCCGGAGGCCATTCGGAAAGAAAGAGTACTTATATGCATTTGTTGTCGCGTATTGGATAAGGAAAGTGAGTTTTCCACGAAAGTGAGGTGAATTCCGCGGAGTTGCGCGTTAGCTCAGGAAAAAAAACACAACACTAAATCCGCGGTATTTAGTGATATCTCGCGGGCTGCGGAAAAACTCGTGGTCCATATCTGTAACCAAAGACTATAATAAGATGTACCGCTTGCTTTAATATTTCTGTTATTTGATGACTCGGATGACTTTCTTCGGAATTCCAGATTCCCTTTTGCACTGTACACTTCCGTTGTATTTAATCTCAATACAAAATTAAAATTAAAATCAAAATTTGTTTACAGCGGAAACATTTAGGCAAACGTAGGAGCGTAAAAGTGATTTTTAAGACAGCGTTATTGGTTGCGCACGGAAATAAATACATTAAATATAAGATCTAAAAATAGAGCAAACTGTCCATCTTATTATAATCTTTGCTATAACCCATGTTGGTACAACCGACTTGCTGCATACAGTTAGAGAGTTTCATAACATGCTTTTTAAAAAAGTCGTTAAAATGTTTTGTTTTTTTGTTTGAAATAAAGATTCCTCTTTGAACTGGATGGCACGTGAAACAAGAGATCGCCCGCTCAGGGGTGTCCTCCCCGGCGATGGAAGGGAAATGTGGCGCCAGCATAAATTTTGAAGTGCTTTTATTGTGATCTAACACAGCTCACGTCGACCGAAGTAATACATGTGTGTGTGTGTGTGTGTGCCTATGTGTTGATGTAGGAGAGTGCAAAAATGCAGGAAGAGGGGGGGGGGGAGCAGAAGAAGTTGGAATGCGCAATCAATTTCGTCCAAAATAATTTTAATTTTAAACGAATCGCCTTGTAAAAAGAAGGCGGTATGATTTTCTGAAGTTTGTGAAGACGCTCTGTTGGTGTTGGGTGTTGGATGTGGATGTTGGATGCGGATGTTGGATGTGGGTGTTGGATGTTGGATGTATAGGTTGGATGCGGATGTTGGATGCGGATGTTGGATGTGGGTGTTGGATGTTGGATGTATAGGTTGGATGCGGATGTTGGATGTGGATGTTGGATGTGGATGTTGGATGTGGATGTTGGATGTAGATGTTGGATTAGGATGTTGTATGTGGATGTTGGATGTGGATGTTGGATGTGGATGTTGGATGTAGATGTTGGATGTGGATGTTGGATGTAGATGTTGGATGTGGATGTTGGATGTAGATGTTGGATTAGGATGTTGGATTAGGATGTTGGATGTGGATGTTGGATGTGGATGTTGGATGTATATGTTGGATTAGGATGTTGTATGTGGATGTTGGATGTGGATGTTGGATGTGGATGTTGGATGTGGATGTTGGATGTGGATGTTGAATGTAGATGTTGGATGAGGATGTTGGATGTGGATATTGGATATGGATGTTGGATGCTTATGTTGGATGCGGATGTTGGATGCGGATGTTGGATGCGGATGTTGGATGCGGATGTTGGATGTGGATGTTGGCTGTTAGATGTGGATGTTGGATGTGGATGTTTGATGTAGATGTTGGATGCGGATGTTGGATGTAGATGTTGGATGCGGATGTTGGATGTAGATGTTGGATTAGGATGTTGGATGTGGATGTTGGATGTAGATGTTGGATTAGGATGTTGGATGTGGATGTTGGATGTGGATGTTGGATGTAGATGTTGGATGCGGATGTTGGATGTAGATGTTGGATTAGGATGTTGGATGTGGATGTTGGATGTAGATGTTGGATGCGGATGTTGGATGTAGATGTTGGATTAGGATGTTGGATGTGGATGTTGGATGTAGATGTTGGATGCGGATGTTGGATGTGGATGTTGGATGTGGATGTTGGATGTAGATGTTGGATGTGGATGTTGGATGTTGGATGTAGATGTTGGATTAGGATGTTGGATGTGGATGTTGGATGTGGATGTTGGATGTGGATGTTGGATGTAGATGTTGGATGCGGATGTTGGATGTGGATGTTGGATGTGGATGTTGAATGTAGATGTTGGATGCGGATGTTGGATGTGGGTGTTGGATGTGGATGTTGGATGTAGATGTTGGATGTTGAATGTTGGATGTTGGATGTAGATGTTGGATGCGGATGTTGGATGTGGATATTGGATATGGATGTTGGATGCTTATGTTGGATGCGGATGTTGGATGTTGGATGCGGATGTTGGATGCGGATGTTGGATGCGGATGTTGGATGCGGTTGTTGGATGTGGATGTTGGATGTTAGATGTGGATGTTGGATGTGGATGTTGATGTCGGTTTTGGATATTGGATATTATGTTGGATGTTGAATGTTGAATATTGATGTCGGCTTTGGATATTGGTTGCTGGATGTTCACTCTTCACAACCATAAAGTTTCAATATATTTTAAACTTTAGTTAAAACTTTTCAAAGAAAGGGTATCAAATTAAAGTGATGAGTTGATGTTTTGTTTTTGTTTACAAAAGTGTGATCAAATAAGATTGGCTAGACATCTAAGTGAAATACACTGTGTAAACATGTGTACAACTCTATACTAAAGTTCATCAAAGTGAACGTCTTCAAAGAAAGGATAAATTAAAATGAAGTTTCATCAGAGAATATTAAACCAAATAGTTGACAAAAAATGTGTTGGAAATCTAAATATTATGTAAATCATGTTAAACGAAAACAGGTAAGCAATATTTTAAAATGGACCTAGGCAAAAAAAATAGATATAATTAATTTGTAAACACAAGAAGCGTCTGTAACAGATAACATGAGTATCCAGAGAAATGGTTATTTCCTACCATCATAGAATTTTTCGAAACTATTGTCACTAGTTCTAGACTGTGTCTGTGTTATTCTTCGATTCGATCAATAAAACGGACATATAGATTGATCGATCAATAGGTAGATAGATAGATATGTAGATAGATAGATGGATAAAGAGATAGATAGAGGGAGAGAGAGAAAGCTAAATCGACAGACAAACAGATAGAGAGTTATACGGATAGACAGATTGATAGATAGAGAAACAGATAGATAGACAACGAGAGAGAGAGTTAAAGTCAAAGATAGACAGATAGATGGACATATATAGACAGATATATAGATAAATGGAAAAATAGTATGAAACAAAGACAGAGATAAATAGATTGATAGATAGATAAATGATAGGTAGATTGATAGATTGATAGATTGATAAATAGATTGATAGATAGACAAATGATAGATAAATAGATTGATAGATTGATAGATTAATAGATTGATAGATTGATAGCTTGATAGATTGATAGATTGATAGATTGATAGATTGATTAATAGATAAATATATAGATTTATAGATAGATTGATATATATATATATATATATATATATATATATATATATATATATATAGATTGATAGATTGATAGATTGATAGATTTATAGATTTATAGATTTATAGATTGATAGATTGATATATTGATAGATTGATAGATTGATACATAGATAAATATATAGATTTATAGATAAAATTGATAGATAGATAGATTGATTGATAGATAGATATATTGATAGATAGATAGATAGATAGATAGATAGATTGATTGATAGATAGATTGATTGATATATATAGATAGATAAATAAATAGACAGATAAAGAAGGTCAATGCACTAAAAACAAAAATTCAAACATATTTTCTCACTATAATAAATAATAAAAGGTGTTAAGAAACTTGAATCAAATCCTACTGACTACGTCACAAATGCAAATGAAAACTTGGCCAAGAGAAGGTAAGCGCGAAATGGTGTTGATGGTAGAACACAAAAAAAAAAGAAGAAAGATAACTCTCACATCTCTGTCCCTGGCTGTACCAGGGGAATGATCTCCCCCTTATGTTTATGCAAGAAACTTGAAGATGGGTGGTCTCCCCTCCTATGGTTTGGCCGGGGTTAAATTCCCTCATGTGGTTTCCCCTTTATGCTTGCTTCGATTCATATTCAAACATAAACAGGGGTCACGTGATGGGATTCTTTTTTCAAATCTCTGTCCAAAGGAGGAGATAATAATGTAAATGAAGTAAAGGTCCACAAATTGTAATGTAGGTCCCACTACACAGTGTTACAGACAAAGATGTCTGCTTTACATAAAATAACATTTTCACTTGTAGTGGATTTTTTAAAGAAAAGTATTATTGATAATTCCATTTTTTTGTGGGGGGGGGGGGGCATATAAGAGAGAGAGAGAGGGATAGATTGAGTGTGACAGAAAGAAAGAGAGCATGGTTTGAAAAGAGAGAGAAAGAGAATTTGAGAGATTGAGTGTGACAGACTGAAAGAGAGCATGGTTTGAAAAAAGAGAGAAAGAGAATTTGAGAGATTGAGTGTGACAGACTGAAAGAGAGCATGGTTTGGCAAGAGAGAGAAAGAGGGAGAGATTGAGTGTGACAGAATGAAAGAGAGCATGGTTTGAAAAGAGAGAGAAAGAGAGGGAGAGATTGAGAGTGACAGAAAGAAAGAGAGCATATTTTGAAAAGAGAGAGAAAGAGAATTTGAGAGATTGAGTGTGACAGACTGAAAGAGAGCTTGGTTTGAAAAAAGAGAGAAAGAGAATTTGAGAGATTGAGTGTGACAGACTGAAAGAGAGCATGGTTTGGCAAGAGAGAGAAAGAGGGAGAGATTGAGTGTGACAGAAAGAAAGAGAGCATGGTTTGAAAAGAGAGAGAAAGAGAGAGGGAGAGATTGAGTGTGACAGAAAGAAAGAGAGCATATTTTGAAAAGAGAGAGAAAGAGAGAGGGAGAGATTGAGTGTGACAGAATGAAAGAGAGCATGGTTTGAAAAGAGAGAGAAAGAGAGGGAGAGATTGAGTGTGACAGAATGAAAGAGAGTATGAGAGAGTGAGGAAAGAGAACTCTACAAAAAAAGGAGGAAGGGAGAAAGAATGAGAGGTTGAGAGAACGAGATAGCTAGAGAGAGAGAGAGAGAGAGAGAGAGATTTGGGTGAGAAGATGTTAAAGATGGAGAGAAGAGAGGAAAAGGTTGATAAAAATAAAGAGTAAACATGATAATGATAGGGGTGGGGTGAATTTTTGAAGAAAGAAAGAAAGAAAGAGAGAGAGAGAGAGAGAGAAAGAGAGAGAAGTATTGCACAAAGACATTTCAACTAGAGAAAAATCTCAACTTTTGTGTCAAGATTTTTTGTCAATTATTGGTTACGGGCCGAAAACGAAACCTTTCCGAAACTTATAAATTGTCTTTCGGTCGAAACTGAAAGTTTCACTACACCTTCTGCCGAACCGAAACCGAGAGACAAACCCATTATTGCCAAACAAAAGATTGAAAAAAGACTGCACGTTTTTATGCAATAGGTCTATTAACTAGTTTATGGGAACTTTTTTTTTAAAGTAACCCATAGAACAGGGGTCGGAAACCCTTTGACTTTTGCTAACAGTGTGCCAAACTAGGATTTCAAAATTATTCAGCGTGCCAACAGCCTACAAGTCAACCTGCTGTATTATACTTGGTTTTTTTTTTTGTTTTTTTTTATGAGACAATTAATTTAACTCCGTGGCTAGACAAAGGCCAAAAGCAAAGGAACACTATAGAGAAAATAGTTAAAGCATTGTATATTTAATTTTTAAAAAATAACGTGTTTGTGATTATCATAATTTTTATTGCATTTATACCACTTACACAATTGTATTACCAAACTTTTATATTTATGATAACAATTTTCTTAACAGTATCATTTGGTAGTCTAAATAAGAGTTTTTAGCAACTGATAATATTGTTATATTTTGTTTTCCATAAAATGAATGGAAATCATTGTCGTTAAGTGGAATTGATACATCGTAATCATACAAACTGAGAAGTAAATGTAATGTTTTAAAATGTGCATATAATTTTAATTCATATTATATTTATAAAATTTTCAACTATTTTGTACAGTTTGATCATTATAAAGTATTAATTTGTGTACCATTTAGTCTTTTATAATAAAAAAAAAACAACGTAATATTAGCGCAAATAAAAAAGGGCTAATTATCTCCCTTTAATAAAAAAAAAAGGTTTCAAAATTTTTTAAATAGTAATGCCAAACAATTTATATTTAGCAATATAACAAATATTACTGACTAATTAGTATTTCTTTATATAAACAGAGCATTATGGTATTCATTACAAGATTTAATTATTAGAGGTATACAATTAATTTACATTAAACAGTTGTAAATAATAATTTCCTGTATTAATTGTTTGTCCATTTAATCTTAAGGAGTTTATATTTTAAATATTAATAATTACAATAATTGCATAATATAAAATGCTATGAAAAGTCTCTTATATTTATTAAATGAATAAAAACGAAATTTGTTTTAAAATTAGATCTACATGTGTTTATGTTTAATTATAGAAGACGGGCATAGAAACTATTTTAAATATAATTAGTCTGTATCAATTAATGAGCTAATCTATATTGGCAGATATAGACTATATTTAGTCATTTCTGAATAGTGAAAGTGACCTCTTTGAATGCTTAACAGCTTTCATGTGCAGTAAATACTGTTCACAAGTGTAAGTTGAACCATAAGCGCTGAAGTAGAAACGAATGCCTGCAGTTAAGAATAGCAGGTGATTTTCCTAAGCAGTTTCCATCCAGATTTTCCAGCGAATCGGCACATTTTGGTGCCCATTTTTGTAAAGGTCTAAAATTCAACTGGCTGCGTTTTAAAATCGCCAATATCCCTCCACTCTACATCTAAGAAGGTTGTAATAAGATCAAGCTAGTTAGGCTTGATGAGGTATGAATAAATGGGTCCAGGAATTTGAAAATCTTGCCTTTGATTAGAAAACTCCACTTTGAGTGCTACGATGTGCTTCTGAAAAAGCCCCACTATCTCTATTAATATATGCCTTTATAAAGGAAAGTACATATAGTTGAATGTTTTGAAATTGATTTCACTCAAGATATATGCAAATCCATTCCAGTGGTCTAACAGTTCAAATGCTGTTTGACCCCGTCTTTGTAAATGCGTTCAACTCACTGAAATGTGTCGCTCTGTTTTTCAGAAACATAGGCTTCAACAGTCAGTTTTCCTCATTCAGAACCTGAAATTTTTGTATTTTATTCAATAAAAAACACCAATCTCGCATGCCTTTGAAAATCGCTCTGTGTGCCAAGTTTGGCACGCGTGCCTTAGGTTGCCGACCCCTGCCATAGAACATTGTAAAATACAGTTGTATATGGACTTACGAGTAATATATATTATTTTATTCAGAATTACCAATAAGCAGTGGAATAGATGCAGCACTAGCGTTGCAGTGTGAATTTTGAAAGTTTAAAATATATATTCAGCTGATGACTGAAAGTCAAAATCAATTTCGCCCGAAATCTAAAGCAAACCGAAAGCTAACAGAATTTCGGTTCAGCCACTAGTCTAGATGCTGAAGAAAGATCTTCCCTATTTCAACTAAGGGCACTCACTCGTCAATCTCTTACATCACCTCCTTCCCCAAAAAGAAAAAGAAAAACATCAAGTCAATGGGGAGTCTTGATGGTGGTCATACGAGGTACTTCTAGTCTAGCAGTGAATGAAGTCCCGGATTCGCAAAAAAACTAAATAAAAGTCAAATTTGCTTAAACCATGGTCCCATTTAAAAACACACACACACAAACTTATTTCAATAAAGCCATCTTGTAGCCGAACACATGATTTCTTAGCAAAGACCTTGCGAGATCACTCACTTCCTTCAGATGATTTCATTCATTGAATCACTCAAACGTTTTCAGTAGAAATCGAGTGCATCGCAGTTGTGTGGTCAGGTATAACAAGCCTTGTATGTATAAGCATTGCAAATACTCAATGTATCTGCATGCAGATACAATACAAGGACGTCTTTAGAGCCTTTGTTTGTTCGTTTATTCTTTATAGCGTTGATTGTTCGATTCTTTGTTCGTTAATTAATTTTAATGTTCGTTTATTGTTACATCGGTTTATTCATTCGTTAGAGAGTTCGTTCATTCATTTTTACCTTCGTTCGTTTGTTTTTGGTTCATTTCTTTTTTCTTTTTGTATTCACGTACATTCATTCGTTTGTTCGTTCATTCGTTCGTGCGTTAGTTTGTCTTTGTGTATTTGCGGTAACGGGTCCTTTAGCTAGTCATTACAAAATCAGCACTAACAGACTCAGTGGGAGGTTGCATATAGTGCCATGGTAAAAACGACTCCCTTGCATCTCCTCCGGGCCTCTCCCCCCTTACCGGAACTGTGGCCTCTATTATCGATTAACCTCTTCGTCTCTGGTCTACGCCTCTGATTTAAAAAAACGAATCAACCCCCCTCCTCTACCCAAAAAAAAAGAAGATAACTTAGCGTTTGACTTCTGTAGAAAAAATTTATCACTGAACGCACGCAAATACAAAGATATGGCAGAGGTGAAATTTAATCTTATATTATTTTATACATTACAAACGCTAGGAGATTATTGCGTCCTAAGCTCATCCGTGGTCTGAGTCTATTCCCGAATTTTTATTTAGTGTTTTAATATAATTGTTAAGTTACTGGTTTTCCTGGTTTGTTCAGGCAACCCATTCTATGCCTCGATGCTACTCGAGAAGAAAGAGTACTTATATGCATTTGTTCTCCCATAAGAGATAAGAAAAGATTCTTTTGTCCTTAAATTTATCTGAGCATTGTAACAGATTATTTCTTTAAGTTTTAGCGCAGTTACACAATAAAACAAATTGCCCTTATGTTGTAACTGTTTGAACTAGTCTAAAGTCAATAGTAACGAGTGTGTTAACAAGAGTGGAAGTGAGGTGTGTGTGTGGGGGGGGGGGGACTGTACCCTCCTACGATTGACAGTGTGACGTCAGTGAGGACTTGAAAAGTAACGGAGATGTCAGAATTAATTCAATGAAACTCTTTTTTTTTTGGTCGCCGCCATATTGGTACTACTCGGAGATGAATGAATCTACGAGTGGTTCCTGTCACGTGATGTCCGTTAAGTTTAAATGTCATTGGTGGGTTACGGGTGAGTGGGTGCTAGTTGGGTAACGGGTGAGTGGGTGTCAGTATTTACTCTTTGAGGTATTTTGAGACGCATGGAAGTGGTAAGCGAGTGGAAGGCGGTGTCGTAAGGAAAGCATGAGGGGATTGTGCGCTCAGAAGAAGACGAATAATAAGAAAAAAAGAGCATACTCTAATGATCTTTTAGTATATGTTTGGAGAAGGAAAAACTCAGCCGCTAGGTGGCCTGACAGTTAACCAATCACAGAGCTCCTTCCGCCTTTGGAAAATTTTTGTCTCAATAAACGATGGAGAGGAAGGAGTTGTTACGTTAGTCAGCCGAATTGCGCTGCGTTTGCATTTCTTTCCCGGTAACAAGATGCCGTTTCGGTTTATAGGGCCCGGAGGTTAAATAATTTTTAATGGTTCGTTGGGTTAATGGCCAGTAGTTTTGATGCTTTTTTTGGTTATATGTCCTCAAGCTAAATGTTCTCTTACTTAATGTTCTGTGGCTACATGTCCTCTTGCTAAATGTCCTCTTGCTTAATGCCCTCTTGCTAAATGCCCGTTTGCTAAATGTCCTCTTCCTTAATGTCCTCTTGCTTAATGTCCTCTTGCTAAATGCCCTCTTGCTAAATGTCCACTTGCTTAATGTCCTCTTGCCAAATGTCCTCTTACTAAATGTCCTCTTGCTTAATGTCTTCTTGCTTAATGTCCTCTTGCTTAATGTCCTCTTGCTTAATGTCCTCTTGCTGAGCATTGCATTCTTATTGGCCGGACTGGAGTGCAGATATAAATGGACAGAGACAGCCTAGCAACCACACACGAAACAAAAAGACTTGCCAAATGATAACACGAATTAGATTTAGTGTTTGCTTTCCTTTCTTGTTTCAATGGCTCGGCTCTACCGCACAGGAAATGACGACAGACAGGAAACGGATCGTCGGACAAGGGCGTTAATTTGACAGGGAATTTCCGAAGATTGTTAAGTGATGACTTTGTTTCGTTTAAAGTGTTTCGAATTATGTTTGTTCTTAAGACTTTGTCTCGCGCGACGCGACCAGGGCTGTGGAGTCGGTAGATAAATGTTCCCACTCCGACTCCCCGACTCCTCTGCAATAATATGCGAATGTATTTTGTACATTCCTTGAAGGAAAGAATGGCAACATACATTTACATGTTATTACCACAGGACTACTTGCTGCGATTTACTGTATTTAATTTTCAATATTCATGGGCCCCCTAAACTCTTGAGGGGCCCGGTACGATGTACCGGCTGTATCCCCCTCTCGTGGGGCCTGATCAGTAGAGGTCACGATCGGCGACTCTAAGTGAGAGGCTATGTTACACATGGGCGCTGCGTTCCCTGTAACAGCAGAACTAAGGATTTTAAAACCGGTTATCGGTTCTATAAAATCGGTTAAAAACCGGATTTCTGTTACCCCCTCCCCCCCCCCCCCCACCCGCGCAATGTCACAAGTCAGATGCCGAAAAAGCCAAATGTACGTAGTTTTGTAGGTATATTTCAAAAATACTTCAAACTTAATTAGTGTTTGCAGGGCATTCAAAGGGTTGATTTGTATGAATGCAATATGATTTTGTACACTTTGCCATAAAATTCTTTAGAACTAAAAAAAAATCTTGGCTAATTGATTAAAACCGATAATAGCTTTCAATTTTTCAATAGTGATAATTAAATTACCGATTATTGTTGACCATAATATTAAGAAGCATATGAAGAGGTATATATTTATGGTAGCTTGTAAAATAATGTGTTGTAAGAGAATTAAAAAAAAATGTGTATTTAATAGTGCCGTTAATAATAAAGCACAGACGTGGTGTTTTGAAAATCAAAACCGGTTTTCGGTTTCAGAACCGGAATCCGGTATTCCAATTTTCGTTTAACATCCCTAAGCAGAACACAACACTATGAAAAGTATAGCCTGAATATGACGCGAGTCTCAAAATGTGTCTATTCACGTGTGTGTGTCTCTCTACACGTGTGTCTCTATGTTTGTGTCTTTACGCGCCTCTCGTTCTTTCTCTACCCGTGTGACTGTGTGTGACATTTATACGTCTGCTTTTATGCCAGGTGTGTCGTGGTCTTGCGCGTGTCCCTTAATGCGTGTCTCAACGTGTGTGTCTCAACGTGTGTGTCTCAACGTGTGTGTCTCAACGTGTGTGTCTCAACTTGTGTGTCTCAACTTGTGTGTCTCAACTTGTGTGTCTCAACGTGTGTGTCTCAACTTTTGTGTCTCAACTTTTGTGTCTCAACTTTTGTGTATCAACTTTTGTGTCTCAACTTTTGTGTCTCACCTTTTGTGTCTCACCTTTTGTGTCTCACCTTTTGTGTCTCACCTTTTGTGTCTCAACTTTTGTGTCTCAACTTTTGTGTCTCAACTTTTGTGTCTCAACTTTTGTGTCTCAACTTTTGTGTCTCAACTTTTGTGTCTCAACTTTTGTGTCTCAACTTTTGTGACTCATCTTTTGCGTCTCAACTTTTGTGTCTCAACAATTGTGTCTCAACTTGTGTGTCTCAACCTGTGTGTCTCAACCTGTGTGTCTCAACCTGTGTGTCTCAACCTGTGTGTCTCAACCTGTGTGTCTCAACCTGTGTGTCCCAACTTGTGTGTCTCAACTTGTGTGTCTCAACTTGTGTGTCTCAACTTGTGTGTCTCAACTTGTGTGTCTCAACTTGTGTGTCTCAACTTGTGTGTCTCAACTTGTGTGTCTTGGGATGTTCCTATTGAAACGTCTCACTATTCTCTTTGTGTACATTGTGTACAGCCGTACACAAATCTTAGGAAATGTATCTGCTTTTCTCTGTCAGACATTCATTCGCTCTTCTTTACAGCTTTTGGTTCAACTTACACTTGTGAACAGTACTTATTGCACATGAAAGTTGTGTTAAGCATTCAAAGAGGTCAATTACACTTCACTACTCAGAAATGACTAAATATATATCTGCCAATATAAATTAGCCAAGAGCAAGAGAAGACGCTCATTAATTTATACAGACTAATTACATTTAAAATATTCTTTATTCCCGTGTTCTGTAATTAAACATAAACATAAGTAATTCTAAAACAAATTTTGTTTTTATTAATTTAATAAATATAAGAGACGTTTTAATAGCTTTTTATATTATGTAATTATTGTAATTATTAAAATATAAACTCCTTAATGTTAAATGGACAAACAATTAATGCTGGAAACATTTATTTATAACTGTTTAACAGTAAATTAATTGTATCTCTCTAATTAAATATTGTAAGGTATACCATAAGGCTGGAATTATATAAAGAAATAATAATTAATCAGTAGGCCTAATAGTCAGTAATATTTGTTAGATTACAAAACATAACTTGTTTGGCATCACTATTCAATCAAATTTAGAAACGTTATTTTAATTAAAGGGAGATAATTAACATGTTTTATTTGTGCTAATACTTCTAATATTATGTTTCTTATTTTTCTTGTATAAAAAACGAAATGGCCAACAACTTATAGGCCTAACTTTATAATGAACAAACAGTAAAAATTAGTTGAAATATTATGTTACTAAAAATTTAATGCACATTTTTAAACATTACATTAACTACCCAGTTTGTATGATTACAACTTTTTAATTCCTCGTTTCAATAATAAATCGTCAGGATGGAGTCTTTTATAAAATAAATGAAATCTCAGTTTTAGTTGAGAACAAAATATAATGAATATTAGCAGTTGCTAGATCCTAATTTTGACAGCCAAATGATAATGCTTACCAAATAATTACCATACATGGTAAGTGTAATGAAGTATTGTATTTGGTATAAATGCAACTAAAAACGATGATAATCACTAACATGTCTTATAAAAAGTAATTAAACAAGCCTAATAGGGCAGGTTGACATTTAGGCTGTTGGCACGCTGAAGGATTTAGAAATCCTAGTTTGGCACACCCTTAGCAAAAGGTTGTCGACCCCTTCTTTAGATTATTAAAGCTATTAACTGTGTTTCACATTATGTTTTTCCTGAAGCCATCTTGGTGTGGGCAGAGTGAATTGTGTTTGTCTAGGTACCGGTACTTTACTGTTATACAATATATTATACGCTCAAGTATTTTGCATATTATTTTATGCTTATTTATTAGGGAAACAGGTCTGCAATAGATTGTATTATTTTCGGTGTGTTTTCGCCCATCCATTCCTTATAGATTATTTTTTATCTGAAAAATATTTGTGTTAAGCAGGGATTGAGATTCATCGAGTAGTAATAATTGCTGTCAGGTTTTAAAAAATGCTTAAATAATGTTTTTTTTTGAAAATTAGGGTTCATATAGGGAAATACGACTTTTTCTTTTGTAATAATTTTAAATACTTTTTGTTAGTGAAAAGTATCTAGCTCTTTTAGACACGCAGCAAGAGTACGACGCACAGGAATATTTTTAAAATCCTCTTTTTTTCGTGTCACTTCTGTAAATGACCGAATGCTCTCTCGGAGTTCAAGTCATAACGTTATAACTAACTGAATGCTCTCTCGGAGGCTCAAATGATAACGTTATAACTAACCGGAGTAGTTATTAAGTTACTCACTACCAGGTTTAAAAAAAACGAGTATCTTATAATATTGGCAAACTTGACTTGGTAGTGGTGATGATTTTCAAAGCCGGAAGACTTCTTAGCTGAGGCCAAAGCTTGGGAATGCTAATATTTGCCAACGAAGACTCACAAATTGTGTTGAGAAATCTCTTTGAAAAATTGCCTCTTTGTGCTTGATCCTTCCATGGCAGACTGGCATGTTTGGAGAGATCCAGATGGAGAGATCCAGATGGAGAGATCCAGATGGAGAGATCCAGATGGAGAGATCCAGATGGAGAGATCCAGATGGAGAGATCCAGATGGAGAGATCCAGATGGAGAGATCCAGATGGAGAGATCCAGATGGAGAGATCCAGATGGAGAGATCCAGATGGAGAGATCGAGATGGAGAGATCCAGATGGAGAGATCCAGATGGAGAGATCCAGATGGAGAGATCCAGATGGAGAGATCCAGATGGAGAGATCCAGATGGAGAGATCCAGACATGCCGGTTCTCGAAGAACCGTAACTGAAACTGTCACCTGGTGCTTCTACCTTGACGTGGTGTGACAGCTTGAATGGCTCCGATGACCTTCTGACAGCTCCGACCTAATTGGATGATTAGATTGGACTGGTCTGCAGGAAAGGGGCCAACAACAAAAGAGGCACCTTACCACCACTGGAGCCACTCGAAAATCTCCTTTTCGTTCGAAGCTTCTCAAACTTTTGTTCTCCATAATATAGTTAGTCTGTTCTATCTTCGGCGCATATATTGTTACATGGTTGCAGAAAGAGTCCAAACTAAGGACCCCGCAGCACGCCTAGACACAGAACGTATGTGCAGCGAACGCGACCGCCAGGACCAAAGAATTTGCAGACGTGACAAAAAAGTATGGGTTTACCAATGAGCAAAAGAAGCTGAAGAAGCGGCAGTCAGACACGACTCCAAATCTTTGTACCGCATCGTTTGAGAGTTAACAGGTTCCTCCACTCCCCCCTTTTTGACTAGGGTTACTTACTTACGCCTGCTACCCCTCTCGGGGAATAGGCCACCAACAAGGGCTCTCCGGCCATCCCGGCCCTGGGCGAGTCTTTCCAACTCTCCCCAAGAATGACCCGATCTTAAGACGTCGGCATCCAGGTCACGGCGCCAACTGTTTCGGGGTCGGCCCCTCTTTCTCTGAGCGACATTTCTTTTCAACTAACCTAAATTTCAGGGTGAAATCTGAGCTTTAAAAATAAAGCAAGCGGTCCATCTTATTTATATCTCTTTGTTAAGACAAAAGAATTTTTTTTACACCTGCGCCACCAGTCAAAATAAACCAAAGTAAAAAGAAAAGAATCTTATTAAAGTAAAATAAATGTATATTTTGGTTGAAAAAATTCATTTTGATTTGGTGATGTTTAAGTCCAAAAAATGCAATGGCTAAGGTATATCGCGTATATCATAGACATTTTGCGTATACCAAGGGTCGGCAACCGGCACGCGGAGAGATTTTCAACGGAAGACCCCTTAAAAAAAAAGACATATTCAAGTTTCATCTACAAGAAAAGAACAGGTTTACTTTTAATCTATAATAAAGTACGTAGGACCAAACTGATCATAGCCTAATCATAGCGCTGGTGAAGCAGCTTTCATCAGTTTCTGTAGCCACGGCGGCATACTAGGGGATGTGTAGCCAGCCAATGCCCGGCGGCCTTTACTTTATCCCAACTAATGTCAGGTACCCATCAGAGCTGGGTAAACTCAGGGACACCCTCAAGTCCTGGGCAAAAAAAACTAGCCTGCATCAGGTGTCGAACCCAGGACCCTTCGGTACGCCAGTCGAACGCGCTTCCGCTCGACCACCGTCTTAAGTTCTCATTGTTAACTTTTAGAAAAGAGTCAGGTCTGCAATTATGCTACCCACGCTTTCTTCTATACAGAACACTTCTGCTGCCAATGCTCATCCGTGGTTTTGAGTCTAAGTCTTGCATTTTGATTAGTGTTTTTAAATGATGTTTTAGCTGTTTGTATTCCAAGGGTGAACTGTGTTATTTTTTAATTGACGCCGTTTACCCCTCCGCCCTAAACTTGACGCCCTTGGCGCCTGCCCAGGTTTATCTATCACAGATATGCCTAATTCTATGTTACATTTTTTATTTGGGGCGGGAGGCACGGTGGCGCGTTCGGCTGAAGTACCGAAGGTCCTTGATTCGAAACCTAGTGAAGGCTAGAATGTGTTCCCTGGTCTGGAGGTCATCCCAGATCCGATGGGTACCTGACCTTAGTTGGGGTAAAGTAAAGGCGTCTGGGCATTGTGCTGATCACACAATCCCCTAGTATGCCGGTGGCCACAGAAACTGGTGAACGCTGCTTCACCGGACCTATGGATCAAATTGGTCCTCTTGGATTAGTTCTACTTTTCTTTCACTTACTTTCTGTTACATTTATACATACACGTTGAAT
This sequence comes from Anisus vortex, assembly GCA_949126835.1. Classification (NCBI taxonomy): domain Eukaryota; kingdom Metazoa; phylum Mollusca; class Gastropoda; family Planorbidae; genus Anisus; species Anisus vortex. The sequence goes on along the minus strand of OX421495.1, from coordinate 50,232,028 downwards.
TATTGAAAATGTAATATATTTGACCCATTGACCTATTGTACAAAAAACTCTGTTGATCAACGAGCATCGGTGCGGGTTTTTAAAAAAATGGCACAAAGGGCTAATTCCTATAGTGATTTATATTTATCCACAAAGAGTCATTTATGACTAGGGTCATAGTGGTATGATTCCCTTTTGGGAAGTGATTCAACTCTTTTAAATGAGTCTTGGCTTAGAATAATAATATGTTCAATGGAAAGGATTATTCTGAAGAGTGATTCAATTCTTTTAAATGACTCTGGGCTTAGAATATATTCAAGGAAAAGAGTGTTAAGTATTTATAGCATGTTATGAGAGTTTTTATACTTCATTTGGAGTTGTCTCACTAATACCTGTAGAGTTATTTGTTTATATTTAATTTTGGCGTAGAGATTATTGGCGTAGATAGATATATTTATTTCAAGCTACATTGCCCGGCGTTGTCCGGGTGAAAAAAAAAGGACTGTATAAGGTGCAGATAAAAAATTTATAAACTACACTTAAAAGAAAGCTATAAATCTTAGATTTAAATTATTAAATTTTTTTACTGAAGATTTTTAGGAAAGAAATTTAAAATAAATATTGTAATCGGGTAAAAATAAAGGCAAGTAGGCCTATTATTATTTAACAAAAATCTAAATTGCCCGTACATTTACAATGTCTTTTGTTTTTAAAAGTTTGAAAAATAAATTGTCGAAAAAAAAGGTCTAGTTTTTTAACTGGAGAATCGAATCCGGGTCGCTCGCATAGTAGTCCGCTACGTTTACCACTGAGCTAGCAAAGACACATGACCGATGGGAAAAATTATTAGACAGTATCTAGGCCTATTCCTAAATAGGTCAGTGACACAAACTCACGTGGTTTCAAATTGACCAATGGGGATCCGTATGCGGACAAACACTCTTATTATATATATATAGATGACGTGATAACACGCAATATACTTTCTCGTACAACGTTCTTCTGTTGCATTCTGAAAACTTCGGGAAAATCCATTCTAGCACTTTCTGCACCAAAATCTGTATAAGTCACTGAGAAGTTTTGTTGTCTAATTTTTATATTTACTTAGCTACAAGGCAGCTACTTTTTATTACTCCCTTTATTTGAACTTGTATTTTCTGTCTGCTTGCTTGCTTGCTTTCTTGCTTGGTTGTTAGCAAAACTTTGCATCGATGTTTCGACCACTTCCCGTCGTCCAAACGAGCTGAAACGTGGGCAGCAGACTTGTCCCGACTAACAATACATTCTATCAAATTTTCAGCATCGTAGCCTTTGGAATAGTCACGAAATCCTTCGACCAATTTACGAATCGTAGATAATATTATAGGTAAAACATGGCTGCCTCTACCGGAAGAGATGGTAGTAAATAAACTTTTCGAATGTACTTATATACTATTTGTTGTTTGAACAAAGTTTTCGTGGTCTAGAGGTTATGACTGTCTGCTTTCAACCTGGGTGTCGCAGGTTCTACACCCGCCATCTCCACTTTTATAAAATTAATTTTAGTAAAACGAGATACGTAACTACGCTAAATACATACGTTTCATTTCCAGTAGTCAATCAATCATTTAATTACATGATGGTAAACTTAGTTTGCAAATAAAGGGAGTTTGATAAAAACTGTGTTTTTATGGGTTTCTTGTTGACCAGTGAAGTTGAATGTTATTATTGTACATAAGTTCAAGTATTAAATTCTTCTTTAAACATTCATTCAGTGGCTTGAGTGTATTATTTCATAGTGAACAAGATCCTAGACACCGACAACAGAGGACCCGGATTTGTAACAATATTTGATTCTGGAGAAGGGCTCAACTGTTTTAAATGAGTCTGGGGCTTAAAATAGTATGTTCAAGGAAAAGAGTGATTCGTCAATCTAAACATGAATACATCACTTTGTAGATTCGATTCGTGCACACAAAACACACAATAATAAGATTCGGGTAGTGAATGAGTCACCATTTTGAACCTCGAGGACTGGCGTGTCCCTGGCTGAGGAATGTCCCCGAGGGGAGAGGGGGCGGGGTTGATTTCGTCTCGATTGGGTTTGTGTGCGTGTGTCTGGGGTGAGGGAGTTGGGGGGGGGGGATAATCGGGGAGATCAAGATGGGTTGATGTTCAATGTATATGTACCGGAGTGACTCGGTCACGTGGTTAAATAAAATAAAATAGATTGGCTAAATGGGAAATATGTGAGTAGAAAGTAGGTCAATCAATCAATTCATTAATTAATCTAGATCTTTCTATCTGTCCATCTATGTATCTATCTATCTATCTATCTATCTATCTATCTATCTATCTATCTTTCTATCTATCTGTCTTTCTATCTATCTATCTATCGATCTATCTATCTATCGATCTATCTATCTATCGATCTATCTATCTATCTATCTATCTATCTTTCTATCTATCTATCTATCTATATTTCAATCTATCTAACTATCTAAGTATATATCTGCCTGTTTATCTGTTTGTCTGTATGCCTGTGTGTAGATCTCTCTACCGGGTTGTCTAGTGTCTATTTGGCTTCATCTCTATCCTTTCATGTAATAATCTGCTTATTTGTCTATCTATCGAGATCATTCCTACGTTATGGTTATAGTTAATATTCAAATGAAGTGTAAACTCAGACCTAAGACCAACCAATCACTAGAGCCCACGATTTAACGCGGCAAAAATATCGTAAATTCCGCGGAAAGCTTTTCTTTATTTAAAATTCGTACTGTAGCTAGAAGAGCGCAATGCCAGAAGTCAACAAGTATAAAATGCTACATTTATTAGCTTTCTCCTATGCTTGTAAAGTTTTTAGATTTTTAATTAGCTTCATATCCTTTTTTATTGTTTGTTTGCTAAATATGTTCTGGGTCTACATTATATTTGTTGGCAGCGCTATACAAATATAATTTTAAACAATATATTAACACAAATGAGAAGTATGAATAATTGTATATATTCATATGTAATGTAAACATCTTGCTATTATCAGAGTGAATATTAAATGGAGTGCAGCTTGCATTAGCTCAAGGCAAAGGTATTTAGTTCAATAGTTAACTGCAATATTAAAAACTTAAAATTAACTCTGTGTATATCTAAGTTGGAATTTATTGCTTAATGTATTACAATCTTTCATCTTTCCGACCTGGGGGGTTTCCAATTTCAGTGATTTAGCTGTCGGATTTACACTTGTTAGGCGTGATTATTCACTAGTTATTAACCTTGCAGTTTTTTTTTATGAATTCGTTATATTATTTTTTGTTGATGGTTATCTTTAGCTGGTGGGTCTCAAATAGAAGACGCATGTTGAAACATCCTACCTCTATGTGCGCCAAGTTGTATGTGTAGGCTATGTAATTGTATGATATATGTCTATGTGCGTCTATGTATGTGTGCATGTGTAGGTATATTTCTCTGTGTTTATCTGTCGCTATGATTAAGTGTCCGTATGTCTTAAGTGTTGTGTGATTAAGTGTCCGCGTGTTCAAGTGTCGTTTGATAAACTGTGCTTTAAGTGTTGTGTGTTTATCTGTTGCGTGTTTTAAATGTTGGCACACCGGCAGGCTTAAACCATTAAAGCAAAAATAAGCTTCATGCGTGAAGTGAAAGGGACACAACTGAATTTTTCCTTAGTAGGAATTTCACCATAATCCGTGGCTTATATGGTGTAATACTGCAAGTGGTGCAACTAAACCAGGATCTGCCCCAAAAAAAAACAACTAAGACAAAAGGACCCCTTATCAAAGAATTTATAATTTGTTTAAAAAAGAGATAACTTTTCATTATAAAATGAGGCAGTATGAACATTTGAATGTAGGTTTTGTTTAACTGCAATACATAAATATCCATATTTTATTTCATGTTTTATTATTGTTTACATTTTGAATTGTGTGTATGAAGCAGCGTTCACCAGTTTCTGTGGCCACGGCATACTAGGGGATTGTGTGGGCAGCACAATGCCCAGCCGATTTCACTTTACCCCAACTAATGTAAGGTATCCATCAGAGCTGGGAAGACTTGGAAACATCCTTCATACCAGGGAACAGATCTTAGCCTTCACAAGGATTCGAACCCAGGACCTTCGGTACGCCAGCCACTGCTCGGCCACATTGCTCCTTTGAAAGTGTGAGGGTGAGCAACAAGGTCTTTGACTGTTTAGTGCCTCTCGCGGTCTTAATCCGGTCCTGTATGTGGGACTATATGTGTCTTTGTGTGTGTGTGTGAGTGTGTGTGTGTGTGTGTGCCATTACAGTTTTAAAATGTCTAATAGCATACCATGGTTTCACTCGTGCGATGAAAGAACTAGAAATTGAAGAAAAAAAAAAAGTTGTCAAAAGCTTTCTATGCCTGAGTCATGTAATTGCAGTAGTAACATTAATAATTCTATAACATTTTAATAACCCGCCCTTGCCTTGTTGTTATACTGCAATTCTCACAGCTCATTTATCATAGAAAATGTTATCGTATGATAAATACAAACTCTGATAGACACTTTCACTAAAAGCACCAACGAAACATTGAACGTTGTCACTGTGGGAGATTATCACAGTGGTTCTCGTTTGACCTAACTCTTGATGGAAAGGAGATTGTGTGTGTCAAGCACAATGCTGCCTTGACTCTTATATTAAACATTACATTTTATAAAGAAGATTATTGCGTCTTATCCGTGGTCCGGGTCTAGTCTTGCATCTTTATTAGTGTTTTAAATGATTTAAAGTTACTGGTTTTCCTTGTGTGTTCAGGCAACCCATTCCTTGTCCGGGTGTCACTCGGGAAGAAAGATTACTTGTTCTCCTGTGTTGAATACAATTTTCCAACTCTGGACACAAAGTCTTTTTTTAACGTATAGTTCCCTAACTGTTTCGCAAGAGGAGCAAAATTAGACAAAAGTTCTTTTGTAATAGGATTTAAATTGTTTCCCTGTCCTGAGTGACTCATTAACCGATTTCTTTCTTTAATTTTATTTATTAAACATAGTGTTGCCAAATAGAAATGTTCCACAAGGATCCTAACATTTTTACGAATTTCGTGCCAGAATATGCTAAAACAGACAACAGCGTAATCGTGAGTGAATTTCAGTTGTGTAAGATTGCTTTGTCGTACGAGTGATGTTGCAAAGGAGCACTTTCAGTTGTGGGAGATTGCTTTGTCGTACGAGTGATGGTGCAAACGAGCAATTTCAGCTGTGGGAGATTGCTTTGTCGAACGAGTGATGGTGCAAACGAGCAATTTCACTTAAGGCGTAAACCTATGACAATCAACCGTTCCACCGTGGCCATTTTACGTAAGCCATACACATACGGTCCATCTTTCAAGTGCCATTGATGCGACAGAGCCTGTCTCTCAAGGATAGGTCTCCACAGACACAGTCAATGTTGCAGGGCTGGCCAAATCACAGGAGCGCAAATCTAATCGCCTTTCAAGACTATGGAGCCAATGATGACAGTGGCGTTGCTAGGGAGGGGCAGGGGGGACATATGTCCCCGGGCGCCACGTTAGGAGGCGCCAAAATGAGTATTAAAACTAATTATTTAATTTTATTTTGATGTAAACTAATGTATCCCAAATACGTTTGCAAGATTAATTTTGGAGCTCCACGAATATCTTCATTACAAACCAGTTGGCAAGCATGATTTTGGCGCCCCAATTGAGCATTAATGGGCGCCATTCTACTGATTCAACAAATGACACATCCACAATGTAAGATTGCTGATGGCGTTTTTTTTAAAACAAAGATCAGTTCGGGTTCAAAAAAATTATTCTTCATATACATATACTGAAAGTGGCATCTGGTTTTAACAATTATACAGGTTGGATAATATTTCGAGTCGAATATACTAAGCATGAGTACACTCAGCTAAACAGGATTCAGTTGTTATCACATTTTTCGGAACAGTTGAAAGTATATATTTGTTTTTCTTTCGTTCAACAACTCGTTGGGGAGAATTAAAAAGAGTTGTGTCATTCACAATGAAGAGGGAGTCTGAAACACCCTGGAGTGCACGATCAGAAGCTGTTAAGGCTATTTATGAAGGACTAGATCATAGGTTCTCAACCTTTTTCGGCTCACCGCCCCCATTTTACATTTTTTTTCCGCTCACCGCCCCCCAACTTAATTTTAGCGGAAACATTTGTTAATTAAAGGGAGATAATTAACCCTTTTCATTTGAGGTAATATTTCAATTTGTTTTTCTTTTATAAAAACTGAATGACTTGCATTCATAACTTTGAAATGATATGATAGAACTGTAAAAATTATTTGAAAATTGTATAAATATTATATGACTAAAGAATTTATATGAATATTTTCAAACATATTAATAACTACCCAGTTTGTATAATTACTACGTATCTATACCGCTCAACTATTGTGGATACCTCTATACAAAAGATTCAAACGCATTAAAGGACATCTCGGTAAAACGAGTACAATTAGTAATAATAACCGATGTGAAGGCGACAGTCCGTTGAACCAACCATAAGACGAGACGGCCGCATAACATATTTGCCAAATACTGACCCTCTACTTCATCGAAAAGTGATTGCGATTCTTATTTGTTCAATAATGTGTCTGCCTACTGTTGGGGGATATCAGATATTTAGTAGCACATGCGTTTACATCATATTTCATCCAAAAACTAATCGATTCAAATAGCTGAGTTGTTGAAATTATAGCAGCTACGTATGTACCGCCCACTTGCCCTTCATCGCCCCCCAATCGCCCCCGGGAATGTTATCGCCCCCCTAAAGCTTCTCATCGCCCCCGTTGAGAACCTATGGACTAGATGAACTAGTAGAGCTGTTGGAAAAATTATCAGAAGATGCAACTATGACGCCTGACACAAGAATTGATGCAGAAACTTTAACTTCCTAGTTTTGTTACATTTCTGGAACATCATACTTGGGAAAATGGATCGTGTCCAGAAACGGTTGCAGGATCCTACTATGAATTTCAAGGAAGCAGCAAGCATCTGATCTTGAATCGCTAGAGCAAGAACTTGTCAACAATTGACAAAGGACGAACAATTAATGGAGGAAATGTTTATTTACAACTGTTTAACGTAAATCAATGATATACCCCTTATAATTAAATATTCTAATGAATACCATAATACCGGATTTATACAAAGAAATAATAATTAGTCAGTAAAACATAACTTGTTTGGCATCAATATTGAATCAAAATGAGAAACTTTATTTGAATTAAAGGGAGATAATTAGCCCGTTTTATTATGCTAATATTTCTAATGTTGTGTTTCTTATTTTTCTTTTATATTAGACTAAATGGCCTACAACTTATAACGTTTTAATTACCAAATTGTAAAATGTAGTTGAAAATTATATAAATATTAGATCTATATGACTAAAACATTTCATGCACATTTTTTAAACATTACATTAACTACCCAGTTTGTATGATTACTACATATGAATTCCGCTTTACTGTAATGGACCCTACTATTGTTTATCATTTGGCAAATTAAAGACGATCTCAGTTAAAACTGAAAATAAACTATCATCAATATTATCAGTTGCTAGATCCTTATCTGGACAACAAAATGATAATGTTTACAAAATCATTAGCAAAAATGTGAACGTTTGGTAATATGTTGTTTTTTTTTTGGTATAAATGCAAATAAAAAGGTTGATAATCACAAAAGCGTTAATTATTGTTATTAGATCTAAATTTAAAACGCTTTACCGTTGTTGTTTTTTCATAACTTTCCTTTGCTTTTGGCCTTGGTCTTGCTACGGAGTTAAATTGTCTTATAAAAAAATATAAATAAAACAAGTATAATAAAGCAGGTTAACTTTTAGGCTGTTGGCACGCTGAACGGTTTAGAAATCCTAGTTTGGCACACAATTAGCAAAAGGTTGCCGACCCCTGGTCAGAGTGATCTTGCACACCTTAGCATCGAAAGAGAAACACTTGAGAAAATTAATTTTGACAACGTAATTGACGAGTTTGCGACAATCAAATCAAGGAGGATCAATTTGTTGTAGACTATGTCTATTCCAGTCATGTATAATTAGTAGAATTATTTTTTTCAAATAAATTGTTTACAATCGTATAGAGACTTATTAGTCTGTATTTTATTTCATTAAAATACCAGATGCTTCGAAAATGAACCAAATAAACCGTACAATTTAAAAAAAAAAAATTTTTTTTTGGGGGGGGGGGGGGGGGGGGCTCAATGGGCCCCCAGACTCTGTCGGTCCGAGAAGGGGCGCAGACTTTGGGTCATGTCCTCGGGCGCAGATGACCCTAGCTACGCCAATGAATGATGATGATGAATGATGATGACACAAATAGAGTCCATTAATTATGACATCAAGCATTTTGTTGTCAATTTTCACCCCCCCCCCCCCCCTCATCGCCACCCTTTGATCTCCTTGTCAACCAAGCCCCCTCACTCCCAAAAAACTATCCTGTCAGAAGTTATCGTTTATCCGGAAAAAATAAGAGATGACTAAAAAAAAAAAGTATTCATTGCCGTAAATTTTTTTTTTATATTACAATTAAAATTTTCAAAGCCGGTTATCAATTACTAGAGTCTAACTATTTAAAGTCTATGACTGTTATTGATAACAAGGAAAAATGTGTGTTCATTAAAATATTTTTTTACAGACATAGAAATTTCTGGCGTCAATTAATTCTGACCACCCCATCCCCACAGTCCTTGAGTCCTTTGTCAAGTATTGTCAAACCAATGGGCCGTATTGCTGCTGAGAGTTAACACCCTTGCCCTTATACAAGTCATTCTTCTATACCGTAATTGTAAAATGGGCAAGGGTGTTAACTCTCAGCAGCAATACGGCCAATTCATATAGCCTTCCTACTTCCCCACCATTTCTATCAGATTTAAATTGCTAGATTCCTTTACAACGAAACAGGAGACTTAATAGCTGGAAAGAATTTGGTGTGTGTGTGTGTGGGGGGGGGGTATTTCTAAATTCTTAACAAGATGCTAATTCAAAATTCCAAACATCGAATCCACTCATTCAGGAATTATTACAGAGAAATAATGTTGTTTTTTTAATCATGTATGCGTTCGGGAATTCCTAACTGCAAGTGACGTCACCTGTTGGTGACGACTCATGACACACATCGGGAAAACCCGATCGAAGGCTAATAAAAATGAATGTATTGCACTCCACTCTGGCGGAAGATGGGTCATAAAAAGGCAATTTTGTGTCTGTGGTTAGCAAGTCATTGCTTGAAAAAACAGAATTAAAAGAAAAACACACAACATAAAACACAAAACATTGAAACACGTGTTTCGTAATATTATTTATTAGCATCGGGGGAATTTAGCGTATAAGCCGGTAATTGTGTGTGTTTGTGTAGAATTGTAGTGGCGTCGTAAACGGAAGCCGTCACTCTGGGCACAAGGAAGAGAAATAAATTAATTGGGCTGAGCGCGAGGTAACCCGATAGTTGACTCGTTGAACGACGGTGGCGCATAATACGGCACTTTTTTTTGCGCCCTTGTCGAATTACTCCCACCCCTCCGGATGATAATACCTCTGCCAACACTATGGGTGCTACTTAACTGCTTTTTTATTCTGAGTAAGTGTGGGGGTGGGGGGAGGTCTGGGAGGGGGAGGGGCTGCAGGTGGCATGCTGATGAGGAGTCTTGCTTGGAATGGTTGGCATTTCAAGGAACTTTGGTCTGGGTGAGAGGAGAGGTGTAGGATTCCATCCACCCACCCCCACTCACCCTTCTCATCACTCCACATGTCATATTTCACCTGAACCAAAGACTCATTCATAGTTAGTTAAATTTGTAGATAATCTATTCTGAGAGGTCTTTCATTTTCTATAAAAAGTATAGTCCACAACCCCCCCCACACTTAATATCCTTTATCCTTAGATACTCTCTCCCTCTCTCTCCCTCTCTCTCTCTCCCTCTCTCTCCCTCTCTCTCACCTCTCTCTCCCTCTCTCTCCCTCTCTCTCCCTCTCTCTCCCTCTCTCTCCCTCTCTCTCCCTCTCTCTCCCTCTCTCTCCCTCTCTCCTTGTTGGGCACGGTGGCCGAGCGACAGCGCGTTCAATTACCGAAGGCTCTGGGTTCGAATCCTGGTGAAAGCTATGATTTTTTTTTTTCCCTAGGACTGGAGGGGGACATTAGTTGGGGTGAAGTGAGAGCGAATGGGATTTGTTCTAGCCACACAATCCTCTAGTATGCCGTGGCCACAGAAACAGGTGAATGTTGTTTCACCGGGCCCTGTTTGTTCAATTTATGTTCGTTTAGTACTTTACTTTTTTTTTTATTACTCTTTCGCTCACAACTAAATAGAACCCTGTCTTCCTCGTCTTTTATCTCTCGCCTCTCTCTCTCTCTCTGTCTCTCTCTCTCTCTCTCTCTCTCTCTCTCTCTCTCTCTCTCTCTGTCTCCTTCTGTCATTCCATCGTGTCAGTCTTTGTTTATAGTCTTTGTCTTCTATAGGAAATAATATAAAAAAAGTGACCATCTAACATTAACATTTTTGTGTATGAATTGTGTATAAGAGAAAAAGAGAAAAATATGTGGACCCTGTAGTCTGTCACCTGTGACGCGTCACGTGACATCAGAGAGAGTAGGCTGTTGTCTGTTGTTTGTTTGTTTTTACCTTCTGTCTGTCACATTCCAGCAACCTGTACTCATCCTATACTAATTCATTCAATGACTCACGTGTTTATATACGGTTTGTTCTGTTGTACTTATTCGCGTCATCGGATGGGGGGGGGGGGGGGGAGGGGCGCGTCATCATACTCATGAAAAGACCTGCGTTCTGTTTAATGTCCCCACAGACAAATCAAAGGAAACGGGTACGTATGATTGAACAAAATAAGATTGTATATATAAATTTGAATTCACAGTTACTTTGAATTTTTTTTTTAATTGTTGATTGTTAAGTAGTCTGTGGGGACGTTGTAGAGGAAACTGTCAGGCCGAATCTTGCCCGCGGGTCGTAGTTTAGAGGACCTCAGCTGTAAGACATAGGCGTTTTTCAGCTAATTACTCAATATATTTTTACCTAGAACACCCTCTCAATCAATCACTCAATCAATCATTAATTTGATCACCCAATCAACCACTCAATCATTCAATCATTCAATCAATTAATCATTCATTCAATCACGAAATCAATCGCTCAATCACCCAATCAATCAAGCACTCACTCACTCAATCAGTCAATCAATCGATCAATCGCTCTCTCATTCAATCATTTATTCAATCACAAAATCAATCACTCACTCAATCACTAACTAACGCGTGCCGTAGGTTGCCGACTACCTAGCATATAGGCCTACTACCGCTAAACCATACGTCTCCTTGAAACGTCTTGCTGATGAAACTAACACTGCGAGACGACCGACACGTCGGCTTTCTTTTTTCAGTGACAACAAGCGGTCAGTTTGTGTTTGACCAGCTCTTGAGTAACGAGTGGACATTGGTCAGCCTCCCTAGATAAAAACTGGCGTTGGTGGTCCAGGGTCACATCGCCCATAGCAAGCCAGAGTGACCTGGCATTCATACCCTGCTTTTAAAAGGGTCGGCTTAACTCAAGTGGTCATTCGTTGATCATGAGGAGTGATTGGTACATCAAAGGGAAATAACTAACAGATACCGTTGCTATGCACTTGAGAGCTTAATTGGATAGGGCATAATGTAGGAACGATAATCAAAGAATAATTTAGAATTTTGTTCGTCTAGTAATGGAAGTAAAATAAATGGATCAGTTACACAAACAGTTGATTATCCCACTTAGTTATCCATTTAGCCTACAATACTGCTAGTCAATATATAACATAGGCCTACAAGCTAAATTCCCTGGCGTTACCCGGGGGAATATAAAACGGGCCTGTATAAGCTACAGATTTTAAAAAATGTATAAACTACAATGAACATAAAGCTATAGACTCTAGATCTAATAATTAAATTAGTTTTTTTTTACTGAAGACATTTAGAAAAGTAATTTAAAATAAATATTGTCATCGTGTTAAAAATAGGCAAGTATTTTTATTTAACAAAAAGCTAATAAATTGCCCGGTGTTGCTCGTAATTCCCAATCTTTTTTTTAAAGTAATATTAATTGAAATAAACATTTTTTAGAGAGAAAAAAAAAAGGTATAGATCTAGACTAACTGGAGCATTGAACCCGGGTCGACAACATGGCAGTCCGATACGTTATCCACACAGCTAGCGAGGACACGTGTGTCAAATTGAGGAGCTAAAAATTTAAGGCGATAAGGTCACGTGTCTTTAAATAAACCAGTTTTATTATATCAATAAAGATTCGTTTTCAAAGAATTCTCCCTTGACAAAGACATACCTTAAAAAATAAGAAAAGTTTACAGTACAGCCTCAGTACTAGACCTAATAGGAATAGTAACATCATATTATGATTATTATTTTTATTTTTATTTTAGGACTACATTTGTGGAGAAGGCTTTAAAAAAAACAAATCCTTGCGCACGTCGGCTGAAGTCAACTTGTTGGTGTAACGTTCCTAGATTCATGCGCCGTTTTTTTTATTTTAGTGTGTCAGGGATTGAAAGGGGAATAACCACTAATATTTAATTTCTCACCACGAATTATGCCCCATTAAAAGTTGTCACATTTTTTAAATTTTATTATAGTGTCCAGGCCACGCCAAATGTAGAAAGGTGAATAATGACGCCTTGTCACGAGGGGCTGGTATCCAGTATCCATTCACTGTCTACTGTATTGTGTGTCTCTGTATCCATTATCCATATAGGTGTCGGTGGGGGTACAGCTCTCTGTGAATATCTTGGGTGTCAATTGATTATAATCCAATACAAATATTTAGAGACGAAATCGGTAATCTGGGGGGGGGGGGGGGGAGGAGGAAATGTCTGTGGTTTTATGTTTTTTATTGGATGGCCTTTTGTGCGAGTGTGCCTTTTCAGTCATAGGCGCTCGACAGGATGTGGTTTGTGCATTATGAGGGATTAGTGGGGCTGGGGCCCTTTTCTGTCTCATAATGTTTATATTAGTCATTTATTTCATTTCTAACGGGGAAGCTGCTCACCCCACCCCGCTCTTTCCCCCTTTCCAGCATGCTGTCATGTCTGACGATATAGTATCTAACAAAAAGGTATTTGTAAGAATTTCCTTCCAATTTTTCTCTAGTTTTTTTTAAAGGGGGGAGGGAGTATGGGCTTTTACTACTGACCCACTAGCTGACATCCTTCTGTCCCTCTGGCATTCTACGGACCTGGTTTGACGTAAATTATTCGTTTATTTTTTCCCACCTAAACCTCAGTCTATTCGGCATTGTCTTTTCTTCTATCCACATCTCGTGCTTATACATCTATTTGTCTGTATTTCTGTCTATCTATTCTTATATGTAAATCTATATTTCAGTGTGTCTGTTTGGCTGTCCGTCTTTAAGTTTATCTATCTCATTTAGCTATCTACCTATCCATGTATATGTCTGTATCTATCTATCTATCTTATCTAAGTTTCTGCGTGTCAAACTCTCAATCTATCGGTCTATCTGTATGTTTATCTGTGTATCTCGTTATCTCTATATGCCTGTCTATTTGTCTATCTATCTATTCACATCCCTTTACATTTTTAAGCATGCACTCATTTACCCTATGCCCGCTTTTATTCCTTCTATTTTACGATTATCTTTTATTTTCAGATCTTTTCAAACGTTTTTTCTCTCTCTCTCTCTCTCTCCATAAACATGTATGTATCTATCTATCTGTCCATAGATTTCGCTTTCTCTCTCTCTCCCTTTTATCTTGACTGTTCACCCGCACACTATCTGAGTTTGCGTGTCTGCCTTTCTCACTATCCCCCCTCCCCCAAAATCCCTATATATCTTTCGTTCCTTCTCTCCAACTATCTGTCCTTTTTTCTCCATCTCTCTGTATCTGCTTCAAGCAAGTACCCTTCGGACCATTCATCAATAGGGCCGGTGAAGCAGCGTTCACCAATTTCTGTGGCCACGGCATACTAGGTGATTGTGTGGCCAGCACTATGCACATCCGCCTTTAATTTACCCCAATTAACGTCAGGTACGCATCAGACCTGGGTAGACTCTGGGACACCCTCCAGACCGGGGAAAAAATCCTAGCCTTCACCAGACTTAAACCTCACTTCACCGTTGTGATACGAACCGAGATTAATCTTTTAGGGTCCGGAGGACAAACACACTTGTACTGCGTAGTACCGCTAAATATAGGTTCGGTGCAAACAGTTGACCGTTCCCATCCACTCTGTGCTCCTGCAAGTGTTGACACCGCGAATCGTAGTTCGGCCTAAATCGTCCGAAATTGGTGCAAATGGGACAGTGTCCTGTGCGGAACTGGGCAATGGTAAATTACAAGTCAGTCATAAAATATTGACTTGTAAAAGGGGCAAGGGTGTTAACTCTCAGCAGCAATACGGCCCATTGCTTCCAGTCAAGAAAAGAATCTATCCAAGAATTTACCTATACTCCGTATCACGTTCTTTTAGAAGAGATTTAAGTAACTATAAAATTGACTATCTTAACAATAGATCCAATCACAGATCGCAAGTCTAATGATGAGAGCTTTGCATACAAACATTCCTGAACTAAAACAGTCGACGTCCAGAGTGATTCCCATGTATTTTTCCACGCTGCACCCACTAATTATGCTGAGGTACGTTTTTTTTTTTTTACTTTCATAAAAAAAAATCTTGGAGGTCTCTTGCGTGCCACTGAAAATCGTTCTGTGTGCCAAGTCTGGCACGCATACCTTAGGTTGCCGATACCCTGTCCTAAATCCTATAAAACCCTGAACACTGGACCGATAAATCCAATGAGTAATACTTGAATCATACGAGAAAAGCTTTTTACGTTTAACACCAATAACTCTAAGAGTAGACTGGCTAAATCTGTTTGATGTGTTTAAAGTGAATAGTTCCTAGCCTTTGATGTAATCCAATAGCGCTAATAGCTAGTTCTTGAGACTCTTTTCGGCTTGATCGATAGGAACATTTTTTAATTAGGTCAAGCCAAATCAAATATAGACATTTCATTCAATTAGGAAAGTATGTTGGATTTATAGTGCTAACACTACAAGGAATAACCGAAATGACTTATAAGTTTTACAGACGTTCCTTCTAGATAGAAGGCTATTACGTCCACAGGACCCAAAACTCCTGAAAGGCGGCAGGGATTGGTCGGCGGCAGGGGTAAAACCCGCGACGTGTCGGTTTGACAGTCCGGTGAACTAACCGCAGGACCAGCCGGCCTCTCAACAGCAAATATACCCAATTACCAACAAAATCAATCACCAATATATTCAATCACCAATATATTCAATCACCAATATATTCAATCACCAATATATTTCAATCACCAACAACATAAAAAAAACAATCGTCTAATAAATTCAATCATTGACAAAAGCGTTGTTGTGTTGATTTCCCCACACAATTCCCTCGTACGCAGTGGCCGTTGAACCGGGTGAACTTTACCAGATAAAAAATTAAAAGAGGGGGTGGGGGAGGGTGATTCTCTCTGGTTTCACAATCACTGAGTGCTAAGTCTAACAATTTTCGTCTAACCTTTAACCTTTGAACAAAAAAACAATCTATCTTGAAATCTTATAAAACTGTAAAACTATTTAGCCCCCCCCCTCCCCTTTGTGTATGTGCGTATGTTACAGTTCTCTGAGTGAAGATTAAAGACCTATGTTACCATTAACAACTATAATCAAAACTTCAAATCTTTAAAGATTTTGGTACTTTGGGCCGGGGGGGGGGGGGGAATGAGGAAAAGGTGTGGGGGAGGAGGAGAAGTCTTTTTACGCACGAGTGACCCACCACACTATATGACCTACATTCACACTTTAACGTCCCGCTACGTCTGGTCTCCCCGCCCCCTCCCTCACCTTTTCCTTCATATTTTCCAGGCGTCACCTGTATGATTCACCCGCCAATAATACAAAAAGGAAAAAATATATTTGTAATAAAAGGGAGAAAAAAAAAATCTAATTGGCCTAATGCTTCAACTTTTTTTTTATATTTTAGAAAAGCACTAAAACATTTTCTAAAGCGCGGGACAGTCATTGCTATAGGGGGGGGGGAGTTGGGCTCCGGGGGGGGGGGATAATCGACCGGTAGGGTGAGGGAAATTATGTTTTATTGTGTGTCGGATTCCCGGGACGCGATCCGGGAGTCGGTGAGATTATACGGATTCCCGACGGAGTCATCAGTTTTGAAAGAAATGAACGGAGGACGGTATTTGACTCTGGTATGGAATTTTATCTCGTTTCTTTTGTCCCTGTGTTTTTTATTGTGTGCGTGTTGTTTGTTTAACTTTTTGTTTTGCGAGGTAAAAAGTTAAACAGTAGCAGTTGTTTTTTTCTAGTATAACTCCTAGCACAGGGGTGTCCAACACTATTCGTTAATGGGCCGTATAATAATTGGAAAGAAGCAAGCTAGGCCACGCAGTCTGAAACTGTATTTACATTATTATTATATTATATCATATCTCATATGTTACAGACGCTCCTTCCATACAGAAGATTAATGCGTCCTACGCTCATTCAGGGTTTGAATATAGTCTTGGTATTTTGGTTAGAGTTTTAAATGATGGATTCGAATCTTGATGAAGGCTTGGCATTTTGCTGGCCACACATCCACCTAGTATGCCGTGGCCAGTGAAACTGGTGAACGCTGCTTCACCGGCCCTATGGATCAAATTTGGTCGAGGGGATAGTTTACTACTACATTTTGTTACGCTTAGACAGCTTCGCTAAACCAAAACAAAAAAAATGAACAAGTTAAACAATAATACAACGAATAAAAAGTTTCTTCACATTTAAAGGAATTGATTTGATTATTTCATTGAATTAGAGTTGCAGAAGTCTACACGAGTCGATCCTTGATTTCTTTAATTAATCTGTATTTGTTACCTGCCCCTTATTTTTCAGATCAGATTATTTCAAAGCGCGCCCCGTATCCTAATGATGAAGTTTTGGTTGTCTCTGGAAATCGTATAATTTCTGAGCTATTAACCCATCCCGTACCGACCTACTTCTATCTATGCTGCCTTCAGTTCCGCTATATACGCGCCCGGGACTGTAAGGGTTAAGCTATTTGCATAAACGTTTTTATGCCTTGTTCCAGACTTTCCACCCAGACTAAACTTAAGACATTTGTACTGAAAGATGGATTTCTTTGTATCACTTAGAGCTATAGACAAGTGCCTCTTAGAGGCGGACGGAAAGCAAATTTTGGGTTTCATGCCGAAAACGAAACCATACCGAAAATTATAAACTGACTTTCGACCGAAACCGATGCAGAAACCGAAAATTTAACTACACCTTCGGCCTTCGAAACCAAAACAGAAAAATAAACCGAAATTGCCAAGCAGCAAAAGATTTTAAAAGACTGTAGGCCTACAGTAATCCCACACTCCATATTTCGATATTCTATGGGGTGATACAATAATCCGTAAAGTAACGCCATGAGACCCATTTAAACTAAGCTTATATGGCATGTGGTACAGCGATCACGGGTTGCCATAGCCACGGCATACTTGGGGATTGTGTTACCAGAACAATGTCGGGCCGCCCCAAATAATATCAGGTATGCGTCAGAGCTGAGTAGACTCACGGACACACTTCAAATACCCCCCCCCCCCCCCCCAAGAAAAAAAAAGCCTAGACTTCACCAGGATTCGAACCCGGGACCCTAGCTACGCTGTTATGCCGTAATGACTTACCATTATAGCCAGATAATTCGGTTCTTATTCCACATATTTTTGTCTCGTTTAAATTTAGACTAATACAGTGTACACAAAAACACGAAAGAATAGCTAACTGGATTTAATCAGATTAAATCAGTTTTTCTCATAGCGTGAAGTTAACCAAAATAACCGCTGTCAGTTATATCTAATTGATATTTGATTTGAAATTGTAGATGTTTTATTTTCCTTTTATCAAGTACATCAGTCCTTTGTTCGTGGGTGTTAGCAGAACATTTGCCCAGGTGGGAGATGTGTAAGAACATCAGTGTTGAACCAATCAACAACTAAACAACAGGTGCAAGCCCCAAATAAAGAATTCAAAATGCCCCAAATAGAAAACTTATGGGGTTTTTTTTGTTTTTTTGTTTGGGGGGGGGGGGGGGCAAATCTTTTGTCAGTGTGTGTGTTTATGTGTGAACGCGTACATGTTGCCTACTAATGAACTTTTTTTGTATGATAAATTGTGTGATAGTAGTGTGCGTGCATGTCTATTTTTATAATTATATTTCTGTTGCTTGAATACAAGTAGGGAAATGGGTTGCTTGAACAAGATAGGAAAAGCAACGTGTATTTATCATATTTATGGACCTTTTTTTTCGCCCCACTGAGTCATTAAATGCAGTTTATTTTTGGGTTTACCTTGAACGCAGTAGCTGTCCATCTTGTCTATAACTCCTATCTTTGATGGTTTGTTGACGTAATAACATGCTCTGGGATTAGGGTAATCCGGAGAGGAAGAGGGCGGGGGGGGGGAGGGGAGGGGAGGGGTGTTAAGGTAGGTGGAGGAGAATCCTACCGAATTCCCCCATGACATTATTTGATAGATGAGTGAAAAGATAGACAGAAAGAAATAAAAAGTGTGTATAGATAAATGATGTAGTCTATAGATATATACAATTATGAATACATTCATACAAATATAACGACAAACAGGGAGATAGACATATATATATATTGTGAGTGTGTGGCTGTAAATAGATAAATATATAGATTAATTGATAGATAGATAGTTATAAACATATTTACAGAGATAGATAAAAAAAAAACTAAGACCATCGTAGGCCTAAGTACATTCGATGGTCTTGACCACACAATCACCTAGTAAGCCGTGGCCACAGAAACTGGTGAGCGCTGCTTCAGAGGCACTGTGGATCAATTTGGTTTAAGTGATTCTAAAACAAATTTTGTTTTTATTAATTTAAAAAATATAATATATATAAATTTTTTAATAGCATTACATTATACCATTGTTGTAATTTTTCATGTTTAAAAGGTAAACTTCTTAAATTGATAAACAATTAATGCAGGAAATGTTTAACGTAAATTATTTTTATATCTCTAATAATTAGCCTAAATCTTGTAATAAATAACATAATGCTGCAATTATTTAAAGAAATAATAATGAGTGTTATTTGTTCTATTGCAAAACTTAACTTGTTTTGGCATCACTATTGAATCAAATTTAGAAACTTTATTTTAATTAAAGGGAGATAATTAGCCCGTTTTATTTGTGCTAATATTTCTTATATTATTTAATTATTTATTTATTATTATTATATAAAAGACTAAATTTAAATGGTCTACAACTTAAAAGCTTATAATGACAAAACTGTAAAAATTATTTGAAAACTTTATAAATATTATATGACTAAATAATCATATGCACTTTTTTCTTAACATTACATTAACTACCCAGTTTGTCTGACAACTATCTATTAATTTGTTTTATCGATATTCGTCATCCATCATTTATGTGTGAACAATTTAAAGAAAATCTCAGTTGGAACTGAGAACAAAGTGTAATCAATATTAGCAGTATCAATCTTGACACTTGTACTTAGCTTGACAACCAAATAGGTCTAATGTTTTACAAAACGGTTACCATAAATGTGAAAGTTTGGTAATAAATTTTTTTATCAATTAAAAAAAAAGGATGATAATCACAAACACGTTATCCTTTTAATATAAAACGTTTTAACGATTTTCTCTACAAATTTCCTTTTATTGTGGGTTGGGTGAAAATTGGATAACAATGTGTTGTCATCGACTTAACGTCTATGTGTCAGGTTTCAGCTTCATGGGATGAAGGTAAGTGGGTCAATTGGCATCAGTGAAGATTTTCCCATTAAAACTTTCAAAGGCAAAGCGAATAATAGCGGTGGCATTTTAACCCTTCCCGTACCGACCTACTTCTATCTATGCTGCCTTCAGTTCCGCTATATACGCGCCCGGGACTGTAAGGGTTAAGTCTCGAGAGACGATCTTCTTCCCCCTTGCAGGACCCCATATGGTTGAAAAGAGCATTCCTAAAATACAGGCACAGTCACACTTGGTGCAGATGAGCGTAGGACGCAATAATCTTCTTCATAGAAGGAGCGTCTGTAATGTATAAGATAAGAAGATGAGAAATGGTTTAAAGGTACTAACAAATAACAAATGTATATTTTATTAAGAAATGTCTTTACAAACATTTAGTTCTGTATAAAGTTACTAATAGTGGCATTCTGTCCCTTATCTGATTTATTACAGACGCTCCTTCTATAAAGAAGGTTATTGAGTCGTACGCTCATCCGTGGTTCGAGTCTAGTCCTGCATTTTTATTAATGTTTTAAATGACGTTAGGTTACTGGTTTTCCTGGTTTATTCAGGCAACCCATTTAATGTCCGGATGCCACTCGGGAAGAAAGAGTACTTATAGGCATTTGTTTTCGCATAAGGGATAAGGAAAGTGTTTTTGTCTTTATGTTTATTTGAGCATTGCTACAGGTTGTTATTGGGTTGTATTTCTAAATTAGAGTTTAATGCCTTATGTATTATTACTACTTTGACTGTTTGCCCTTCTAGCCTCTAGTGTTGCTAGGTTTAGTGTATGATTCTACGCCCTACTTTTCTAGTTTAACTCTTGTCTTTTTTCAACAAATAGGTGAAGTGGATTGTGTGGCTTATAAAACAACAACAACACTCGATCACCACCCAACACTTCAAACTATTAAAAAAAACTAAAAAAATTACCGCGCACATGTCACGGTGACCTAAGTCCCAGTGAACTTGACGAACTCCCCACATGGTCACGTGATGTCTGTTTTGAACCCCCCTTCCCTCCCGCCCAGGGCAACATGGCTGAACATCACACGCTTCTCTTCAATTAATATAGTTTAAAAAAAACTGTGTCTGTATAATATTCTCTTTCTCAGCTGGTGGCGACAGGTAAAATCCTTTTAAAGCGGGTTTTATCAAAGCCCTGAGCGATAGAATAGAAACATTGTAGAAGTAACGCATTAAATTACTATACTAGAGATGCTTTTATCTAACATGTACGTAATATATTTGTAAAAATATTTTCATAGTGTTACGTCCACAATCCCCTTGTGGTCAGAGCCGTGTAGATATCGTTGATAATTCTCGTTCGTCCTAAGGTGGACTTTGGTTATTATTATTTATATTTCAGTATTACACGAACTCTCCTTATGGTCCTGGGAACAAACTCACAACAGTTCCTTTCCTTGATGTTGTAGTGGTAAATAAATATATCGTCGTATTGTAAACAATGAAACAAAAATAGAATAGTAACTTGACGAGGAAGCTTCAAAGTAAATTTTGTTGATAATTTAATTCTGGTGGTAAAGTATATACAATAGATGTAGTATTTACAGCAATTATAGAATAGTGCCAACACAAGCGTCCATAACAAGCTCAAAGAAAAGTATTTACAAAACTAACTCTCTGCAAAAACTCTGCAGAAACTGACTACTTTTAAAGACAACGCGAATCATTAAATACTACCGTGGTAGTGCGGGGGACAGACCTATTACTAGGAGGGGTGAAAATAATGGTATCATTACAAAACTCATAATAAAAATGATAGTAACTCCCCTGTACGAGAATAATAAACTATTCCTAGCCATTCCGAGAATTTGAGGTCAGCATAAACACGGAATCCCGAAATTACCAAGAATCTCTCGCCTTCGTTACTAAAAGTCAAGGAAAGGGAAAAACTAAGCCCCGCCCACAAAATCTTGTGTAGGGAGAAAATAGAGAGGGGGGAATATGTAATGTGTTTCAATATTTGGAGCCACCAATATGTGACAATAGTCATCTCTTTTTTAATCGAATCGGCTACAATGATTTATTGTACAGTTAAAGGCTGTATATTTAGCCTACATGTCTATTCGGCATCCGTCCGTCTCGAGAGACGATGGTGCAGCTTCATGGGTGAGGTGTCGAGAATGGCTGTGTAGGCCAACCTGGGAGTGGCAATCCCTGCCGCATTTGAGGCATTTAAAGGCGAACACTGGAGTGTCCTCTCCAGTTGAGCTACAGAGCCTGGGCAAGATAATATGGAGAGCCAGCTGGTGCCCATGCAGCAGCTGACGGATCCAAGGGAGCGACAAAGTCGATACATCTTGGCTTCAGATGCGCCGCAGGAGTTGCCGGTGATGACGATACAAGGTCAAACCGCCTTAGGGACTCCAGCTCCTGATTTTCTATCAGGGCTTACTCCCTTAGCCTTTCCCGTGAAGGGGTAAACAGGAAGGCAGCGGAGGTTTGGAGTCAGAGTATCCTTCTCCTAGACAGGCTACCATCCAGGTTAACGAGCCCATCTGCCCGACAGACAGACAGACATATATCTATCATATATATATATCTGTTTATAAATCTATCTATCTATAGATAAATCTGTATATCTTTCAATCATTTTACCTATCTGTCTGTCTGTCTGTCTGTCTATCTATCTATCTATCTATCTATCTATCTATCTATCTATCTATCTATCTATCTATCTATCTATCTATCTATCTATCTATCTGTCTGTCTATCTATCTATCTATCTATCTATATATCTATCTATCTATCCATCTATCTATCCATCTATCTATCTATCGATTGATCAATCAATCAATCTATCTATATATCCATCTATTAATCAATCAATCTATGTATCTATCTATCTATTAATTAATCTATCACTCTCAGTAGCTAAATGATACTTTTTTTCTTGTATGATAAATGGTATGATAGTTTGCGCGAATGTCTATTGTGTTTGAGTACAAATGGTTCTTTAATATAGTTTTAAGTATGCTGAAAGACGGAATTTATGTAATCAAATCAAATTTCCATTTATTTGGATCAATAAAGCAATCTTGTCTTATCTTATCAATCTATCAATCTTTCAATCTATCAATCTATAAAACTATAAAACTATCAATCTATCAATTTAACAATCTATCTATCGATCTATCAATCTATCGATCTATCAATCAATCTTTCTATCTATCAATCGATCTCTCTCTATTTCTATATTTATTTCGCTATCTGTATCTATCTTTCTATCTATCTATTTATCTGAAAATCTATATTTATCGTTCTATCGATCAATCGATTTCTCTCTTTCCATATCTTTCTTTCTTTATCTCTATTTCTCTCTCTCTCTCTCAATCTATCTATCTGAATATCTATATCTATCGACCTCTCTATTTCCCTGTCTCTTTATATCTATCTCTCTATCTGTCTGTCTATTTATATCTATATAATCCCGCTATCTATCTTTCCATCCATTTATCTATCCATCCAACATTTTATCTCTCTCTCACTCTAGACGTATATATTTTCTACTAATTCTTTCTGTCTATCTATGTACAGCACTATTTACATAAAAACACATTATTTTAACATTTACATTCGTTAAACATTTTTAGACCCTACTGTTTTAATTTTATATTAGATCGGTTAAGTAATCCTGCATGTATTTACTTTGTCATATGTTTGTACAGTTTTCAGAGTATTAATTAGCTTTATATTTGTTAGCCTAGAGATTATATCCGTGTTTCTAAGTAGTTTGTTGCTTAATGTTAAACACGCTCTGAGCTTACATTATAGTTGTTGGCTGCGATATACAAATACAATAATTAATTATTATTATTTCAGAGATATAGATAGATAGAGAGATAGATAGACAGAGATTGAGAAATTAATAGATAGATAGGATTTCTAACTTAGAAATACAACATAATAACAATATATTACAATGCTGAAATAAACACAATAAAGACAACAAGAACACTTTTGTTATCTCATAAGCGAGAACAAATGCCTATAAGAACTCTTTCTGCCCGAGTGACATTCGGGCATGGAATGGGTTGCCTGAACAAAACCAGGAAAACCAATAAACTTAACATCATCTTAAACTATGATCAAAATGCAAGACTAGACTCAGTCCTCGGTTGGTGTAGGACGCAATAATGTTCTTTATAAAAGGAGCATCTGTAATATATAAGATAAGATAAGATAATTGTACTGAAAATAGACATGCAAAAAAAGGTATTTCATAATTGCAAATATTTTTTTCTCACGTCCGAGTCAGCTCGTCACGTGACCCAGGTCAAGTGAGACTTGTCACACACATCTATTTATAGACATCTTTCAAGTGAATGCTTATATAATTGCTGTTGTTTAATTGCATGCAGTGTCTTGAATTAGTCTCTCAAAGTGGCGTTGAAGTATTTCGGGAATTCCCACAAAGCATTTCACAATGCAAGGCGTGAACCCATAAAATAAAACGCTTAATAGGATTTTCACACACACAGAAATCTTGCACATAAAAATACATTGAGGTCAGTGAGGACAGTGACACAGATTCAATTTTTTTTGTGTGCAAAAGTTTTATGTGTTCGATTATTATTTTTTTTTTGTGTGTGTGTGTACTTTGATAATATTATTATGTTTTTATTAAATCTAAATTACCTAAGATGTTTTTTTATTGAGCCAAATAAATAAAAATTCAGCTTCATTGGAATCTATAGATGTTACGAATTTCAGCATCAATGAGCACTATTTAAACACTATAAAACATCTGTTAGTAAAAAAAACCCTGTTATAATGCTCATTTAAACACAAGGACAAAAACACTTTCCTTATCCCTTATGCGAGAAAAAATGCATATAAGTAAGCTTTCTTCCCGAGTGGCATTCGGGTATGGAATGCCTTGCCAGAACAAACCAAGAAAACCAGCAACTTAACATCATTTAAACATTAATAAAGATGCAAGACTATACTCGGACCACGAATAAGCGTAGGACGCAATAATCTTCTATATAAAAGTAGCGTCTGTAATATATATGGTAAGATGACAGATATATACTCTTAAAAATAGACTTTCAAACACACTATTATAACTTTTTTTTTTCATAGAAGAAAATGTATCAATAGGTAAATATATTGTGTCTCTACCTGACTGGGGATTGTGTTGGAAAATTCGGACAAATAGTGGAACAAAAGTTTTATTTAAATCTTATTGTTCCAGCCATGATTGAGAACAAATCCGACCACGTCATCTAGATATGATGTAGCTGATGTGTCTTGAAGGATTTTTTAACAATCATATATAGTCACTTTAGATTAAACAAATCTTCAAAAGCTGGTAGTTATGTCTGTGTTGTACATAGGGCTTTGTTTATTATCACATTGTTCAAACGACAAAGAACATAAATGATACTAAAACCCCTTCTAAGGCTTCAATAATCCAAAGCTCGTCTCAACAGTAATTTAATAAACGAGGCATTTCAGGTTTCAAGCACAATAGATCTGCCACTAATCAAACTACCTTTTACAATACCATTGAACAAACCAAACATCGTGGCTTCCCGATTAACTTGGATATTTTAGAGCACTGATCGGCAACCTACGGCACGCGTGCAAGACTTGGCACGCAGAGCGGTTTTAAATGGCACGCGAAGGACCACCAAAAAGCAAATAAAATTTAAGTCGATTCTACATGAAAAGAGCATTAAAGACTGTTGGCACGCTGAATGATTTAGAAACGCTACATCGGCACGCTATTATCTAAAATCTAAAAGGTTGCCGATCCCTGTTTTAGAGGGCTGGGGCACGCATAAACAGTTTTTCTTTTATATTTTGCTAAACAGAAGTGGGAATTTGTGGATTATGATATAATTTAAAGACCATGCAGATCTATCTGTAGGGGTCGAAGGTCGAAGGTCGAGTCATAGTTGATGCAGATCTATCTGTAGGGGTCGAAGGTCGAAGGTCGAGTCATAGCTGATGCAGATCTATCTGTAGGGGTCGAAGGTCGAAGGTCGAGTAATAGTTGATGCAGATCTATCTGTAGGGGTCGAAGGTCGAAGGTCGAAGGTCGAGTAATAGTTGATGCAGATCTATCTGTAGGGATCGAAGGTCGAAGGTCAAAGGTCGAGTAATAGTTGATGCAGATCTATCTGTAGGGGTCGAAGGTCGAAGGTCGAGTAATAGTTGATGCAGATCTATCTGTAGGGGTCGAAGGTCGAAGGTCGAAGGTCGAGTAATAGTTGATGCAGATCTATCTGTAGGGGTCGAAGGTCGAAGGTCGAAGGTCAAAGGTCGAGTCATAGTTGATGCTAGTGTGTTGAAACGAAGCACGGTGGTCGAACCGTCAGCGCGTTCGACTGGCGTATTAAGGGTCCTGGGTTCGAATCCTGGTGAATGCTATGATTTGTTCCCAGGTCTGGAGGGTGTCCCTGAGTCTACACAGCTCGGGTGGGTACCTGACTTTAGGTGGGGGTAAATTAAAAAGGCGCTGGTCATTGTGCTTCCCACACAATCACCTAGTATGCCGTGGCCACAGACACTGGTGAACTCTGATTCAAAGGGCCCCATGGACATAGTATTTTGAAATATTTAATGATGACAATTTGTAAAGCGTGTTTCCATGCTATCACATGCTCATTTCACTTTTTTTGCGCAGTTCAGTAGAGAAGTTAGGGGCCGGGGATGGGGGGGGGGGGGCAAAACCACAACAACCACAAGTTTTAGTTGAAGATCTTCTTAAAGAACTCGTTTGCTCTTTTGACTACTTCAGTGTTTATGCTAAATTATTCCTAGCTTTAGGCGTTGCCGATTAAAAACTGCGCAATAAAGTCTGCTTGCATCCATCGACACTGTGAACCAGAGAGAGAGCAGGTCTCGTTTATGTCACGTAAATGGGACGTAAAAGATCCATACAGCATTTTGGAGATCTTTTAGAACTGGGAGGATTTTGTCGGACATCTTCGTCCATCAATACAATCCGTGCTGAAGTGTTTTGCACCCTAAGGAGTTTCTGAATCTGTTGTGTTTTTTTATAGCGGACGCCACAACAAACTGTTACAGTAATCAAAGACAGACGGCAACAGCGTTGGCTGGTCTCAGATATATTCCTAGAAGACAGGTAACCCAGCTCACGAATAACGCGCGTGTCTGTCTGTTTGTATGTAGATTTTTGTGTGTGTTTAACTGTCTTTGTGCATGTTTGTGCGCGTGTGTATGTGTGTTTGATTTTCTTGTGTGAGTTTAACCAAAATTAACGAATACTTTTGTTTTGATCTCAAAATATGTTTTAATTTATTTACTGACAACCTTTGGTATGTATGTGTGTGCCATCCGACAAATGTCAAATGGGAAAGCACCTGGCCCCGATATGATTCCTGCTGAGATATATAAAGAGGGTGGTCCTGTGCTGACAGGTAAACTGCTTTGCCTGCTTCAGACCATATGGGAGACAGAAACGTTACCACAGAACCTCAAAGATGCTTCCATAATTCACCTCTACAAACGCAAAGGAAACCGACAGGCCTGTGACAACCACCGCGGAATCTCACTGTTGTCCATTGCTGGCAAGATCCTGGCTAGAATTCTACTTAACCGCTTAAATGTACATCTGGAGCAAGGTCTACTACCAGAAAGCCAGTGCGGCTTCCGCAAGGAGCGCGGCTTGATCGACATGGTATTCGCAGCTAGACAGCTCCAAGAGAAGTGCCAAGAGCAGAACTTAGACCTGTATTCAATTTTTATCGATCTGACCAAGGCCTTTGACTCAGTCAGCAGAGATGGCCTATGGAAAATCATGGCAAAGTTCGGCTGCCCAAGAAAGTTCATAGCTATGGTGAGGCAGTTTCATGACGGTATGCAGGCCCGTGTCCAGGACAACGGAGAGAAGTCTGAACCCTTCCCAGTGACAAATGGCGTCAAGCAGGGATGCGTTCTGGCTCCAACACTGTTCAGTCTAATGTTCACAGCCATGCTCAGTGATGCATTTAGGGATGGACCTGAGGGTGTAGACATTAGGTACCGCACTGATGGCGGGCTGTTCAACCTTAGGAGACTCAAAGCAAAAACAAAGGTCAGGTCTGACACCATTCATGACTTACTATTTGCCGACGACTGCGCTCTCAATGCCGGCTCTGAAGCTGATCTGAAACACAGTGTTGAAAATTTTTCCAGTGCATGCTCAAACTTTGGACTTACCATCAGCACTAAGAAGACAGAAGTCCTGTACCAACCAGCCCCCGGAAAGCCCTACGTCGAGCCAAACATCAGTATGAATGGTGAAAAAATCAACACCGTAAATCGCTTTACGTACCTTGGTAGTACACTGTCTCAGGGTGTTGTCATTGATGATGAAGTAAACCTCCGTATCTCAAAAGCTAGTGCAACCTTTGGAAGTCTGTACAAAAATGTTTGGAACAGAAGGGGCATTAGCACCCAAACCAAAATAAAAGTCTACAGAGCAGTCGTGCTCCCAACTTTACTATATGCATGTGAGACTTGGACTGTTTATCAACGACATGCTAAGCTCCTGAATCACTTCCACACAAAAAGCCTGAGAAAAATCCTAAATATCAAATGGCAGGACAAAATTCCAGACTTTGAGGTACTCGCCAGGGCAGGACTCCCAAGCATCCACACAAGTCTGATGCAGTCTCAACTTCGCTGGGCTGGGCATGTTATACGCATGCCTGACTGCCGTCTTCCAAAGAGGCTCTTCTATGGCGAGCTAAAAAACGGTCAGCGAGCTCGCGGAGGTCCAAAAAAGCGCTATAAAGACACCCTCAAGGCATCACTCAAAGCGTTTTCCATTAAAGAGGACTCCTGGGAGGTGACAGCCAAAGACCGTGCCTCATGGCGCTCAGCGGTCCATGAAAGAGCAGCTCTTTGCGAAGAGCAAAAACAGAGAGCAAGAGAAAAGCCAGGAAAGATCGTGCCCTAGAGCCCACTGTCGACGCTCTGACCTTCCCCTGTACGGTTTGCAGTCGCACCTTCCGCGCACGAATAGGTCTCTTTAGCCACATGAAAACCCATTGCACAGCCACACCCCATACTTCATTGGACGACAAAAATGGTCATCGTCGATCACGACGGACGAACAACATGTGTGTGCTTAAAAAAAAATATAAATCACACAATTTTTAACTTTAAATATTAAAGGTACATTTGATAAATAAAAATGTTATTGAACTTTTAAATATTAAAATCGCAAACACCGCTCATTATAGCAATTTAACTTGCCAGGTTCCACTATTATATTCCAAGGAAAATAACCAAATATATATTTTTTACATAAAAACATATACATAGTTATGTCCCTTAGAATTATTTTTTTAAATATTTTTTTTTTAAATAAATCTTTTAACTACACAGTGTAAACACGATGCATGAGTACACAACTTTTGTTTTTCTACAATGTTAGGATAAACAACAGTCTGGTGCATGCAAAGCTTAGTTCTTAATTAGCGAAAAAATTAATCAGCTAACTTGATAACACGGGTTCGAATCTTGCTGGAGGCTGGGATTTTTTTTACTCCCTTTCTTTTAACTCGATCTCTCTTTCTGTCTGTCTGTCGGCTTGCTTGGTTGGTTGGTTGCTTGTTAGCAAAACTTTGCATCGATTTTTTGACAATTTTCCGTCGTCCAATCGAGCTGAAACTCGAGCAGCAGACTTGTCCCGACTAACAACAGATTTTATCAAATTTTCAGCATCATAGCCTTTGGAATAGTCACGAATTCCTTCGACCAATTTGCGAATCGAAGAAAATATTTTACGTAAAACATGGCTGCCTCTACCGGAAGAGACGGAAGTAAATAAACTTTTTGGATATGTATGTTTTTACGAAATAAATAGAATCAAAACGACACAATGTAGCCGAAACAAAGCGAGTTTTCTTTTTTTTCGTTTTTGCGGGGCAAAGCTAGAAAAAAAAAGGATGCGCAAAATTTTAGTGTGGAAATTCATAAGGTATGATATCTCTTATATTTATTGTAATCTCTCTAAATATAAATTAAATTTAAACTTAGTTTAAAAATTTTTTATGGGATAGTTTTTTCCCAGGTTTTGAGGGTGTCCCTGAGTCTAACCAGCTCTGATGGGTACCTAACGTTAGTTGTGGGTAAGTAAAGGCTGTTGGGCATTGTGCTGGCCACACATTCCCTAGTATGCTGTGGCCACAGAAACTGGTGAACGCTGCTTCACCGGTACTATGATCAGTTTGGTCCGACGGGTACTTGTTTTTGATAATACGAAGAAGGTCATGAAATCATATTATGTTGCTGATCTAGCATTTAACCTAAACCAGTTATCATTCCATTATTAGTTGATCTCTCAGAAGCACATTCTATGTTATCGTATATGTTACATACGCTCCTTCTATAAAGAAGATTATTGCGTCCTACGCTGAACCGTGGTCTGAGTCTAGTCTTGCATTTTGCTCAGTGTTTTAAATGATGTTACGCTACTGGTTTTCCTGGTTTGTTTCAAAAACAGACCAGATCATCCATAAAGCTTTGGGTCAACAATATCTTTCATTCGCTCTAAATAGGACCTGGTAAAAGACTTATCCTGGCACAGAAAGAAGTGTAATGTCACTGTAGCTACTACTTATGGCTGAGTAGGTCATCTTTTTTTTTTTGCAGTTTGGATCTCGTAAAATTGCCTTCCAGTCTGCTAGTGTCTTCTTATTCCCAGATCAGCTCAAAGAGTGGAGCATATCACATCTGCTTTATAGAGTCTCCGCTGGTATGTCATTTGGTCCAGCTGCTTTCCCATTTTTTCACCCCAACAATTACTCTCCTAATCTCCGTCTATGGTGGTGAAGTAAACTAGATTGACCTTTAGGGCAGGCGAAGCAGCGTTGACCAGTAGCTGTCGTCCACGGCATACTAGGATTCAAACCCGGGACCTTCAGTACGCCAGCGGAACGCGCTGCCACTCGGCCACCGTGTCCCTCATGTATGTGGTCATGTATATGGTCATGTATATAGTCATGTATATGGTCATGTATGTGGTTATGTATATGGTCATGTATATGGTCATGTATGTGATCCTGTATATGGTCATGTACATAGTCATGTATATGGTCATGTATATGGTCATGTATATGGTCATGTATATGGGCATGTATATGGGCATGTATATGGTCATGTATATGGGCATGTATATGGTCATGTATATGGGCATGTATATGGTCATGTATATGGGTATGTATATGGGCATGTAAATGGTCATGTATATGGGCATGTATATGGTCATGTATATGGTCATGTATATGGTCATGTATATGGTCATGTATATGGTCATGTATATGGTCATGTATATGGGCATGTATATGGTCGGCTCTTCGCAATAAACCAGGAGATCCCTGTTGCCTGAATCAATGATAGAGATACTAGTGTGTGTGTGTGTGTTCGTTATATGTTGAACCCATTTGTTTAACTTCTGGTCTTATCTATTGATGGATGGTCTCTTTCTGCTTGTCATCGACATGTGTTTCTGACTTGTTGCCATGTCCTTCAATGAGTTTAGTTGATATCATGCAAATGTCTAATGTTCCAGATGTAGTATTAGATAACCAACTTGGCAAGGGTGGACATAACTATATACACCGAGATTCATTGTACCGCCGAGAGGCTCTGAGGCTCGGTGGGGAGGAAGCAATGATCGCAGCGTTCCAGCATCAACCCCGCCCTTGTGGTAGATGCCCATACCTATAGTATGGGATGTGTGCTACCTGTCGATATCGCAGGTATAAGGAAGAGCCACCACGATAATGATCCATGGAAAATTCCGCAGTGGGAGAAAAAAAAAACGCATGTGTCTGCGAAGACCGTACCCTAAGTTACATTATGGCACACCCTATCGGCGTGTCGTGGGGTGTGGCTGGCCCCTGGACAGAACCTTGGTGTGCCCCCCCCCCCCCCCCCCCAGTAGGCTGGTCCAGTTTTTTTGTTTTAGAAATTATAGTATAAACACCGGAAGATAATGCGAATCAGGCTTTCTATATGTTTATTAAATGCTGTAAGAATATAACATTTTTGTTATGCATTGCATTTTTTTTTTCGTTTGTCCGTTGATGTATATTTTTTTTAGATCGGTTCAATGGGCCGTATTGCTGATGAGAGTTAACACCCTTGCCCCTTATACAAGTCAATCTTTTATGACTGACTTGTAAATTACAAGTCAGTCAAAAAAGATTGAATTGTAAAAGGGGCAAGGGTGTTAACTCTCATCAGCAATACGGCCCATTCGTTTCTAGAAAAAAAATTGAACTGAAATTAGCGTAGAGCTAAACTTCATATTTATAGTGTTGATTTCTTTTGGCCTTTTTTAATTTATCTAGCGAAAAGCGTCTTATTTTTCGAAACAAATTTTTTTTTCAGCGTTCCTTTTTTAGTTAAAAATTAGACACTAATCAATAGCGCCATTCAAAAAGTTTGGGTGTAAACTATAGGAACACTAATTTAATTCGGACTTAAAATGACCACATTAAAATAAAACAAACAAAGAAGTTTATGTGATGTTTAAAATGTACATAAAGAATGCATTTATTAAATTATTTTTTAAAACTATATTTCATAGTTTTATTCAATGGTATTATATCACAGTTACATTATGTATTCAAGTTATTTTTTTTAAAGGAAAAAGAAGCATTAAGAAATATTAAGGCAAAAATAAATGGAGTAATTATTTCCCTTTAATTAAAGTTTCCAATCTGAAACAAACGATGCCAAATATGTTTTTATGACTATATTAATTATTAATTATAATTTCATAAATATAAAAAATCTTTTATTATAGTATTTTTAACAATGATATACTTTTTTTTACTATACATAATCTTAAATAAATTTACAATGTATAATGTATGCTTGGTTGTTTAGGTCGATTTAAGGCGTTTATATAAAAAAATAATAATTACGAGAATTACGTAATACTTTATTTAAATAAATGTTTACTGTTTACTTTTAAAATAATTGTGTGTATTCTATTTTGTTCTTATCTAATACATTACAGACGTTCCTTGTATAAGGATGATTATGGTTTCCAAACATGTTTTAATTAAATTAATGACAACAGTGTGTGTGTGTGTTAAAAAAATAAAATTTTATAAATCACACAATTTACAACTTTGAATATTAAAGGTAGATTTAATAAATAAAAATGGTATTGAACTTTGAAATATTAAAATCGCAAACACCGCTCATTGTAGCAATTAAACTTGCAGAGTTCCACAATTATATTACAAGGGGAATAGCCAAATAAATACTTTTTTTAAAGAAAAAACATTTACACAGTTATTTCCCTTAGAACTTTAATCTATTTTTTAACCTTCGAACTGCACAGTGTAAACACGATGCATGCGTGCACATTTTTTTTTAAATTCTAAATCGTTAAGATAGAGAAAAGTCTGATACATGCAAAGTTTAGTTTTTAATTCGCATAAAAAGTAATCAGCTAACTTGATAATACGATCCGAAGGTCATGGGCTTTAATCCTGGTAGAGGCTAGGATTTTTTTCCAAGGACTTGAGGGGAGTCCCTGAGTCTACCTAGCTTTGATGGGGGCTCGACACCACGATAATGATCCGAGGGGGGAATTCCGCACTGGGAGAAAATAGCGCATTTGCCTGCGAAGTTACATTATGGCACAATTTATAGTCGTGGGGTAGCTCGCGCCCGGATTAGATTATGGCACAATTTATAGTCGTGGGGTAGCTCGCGCCCGGATTAGGGATGTTTAAACCGTTTTTTTTTCCAAAACCGGTTTTCGGTTCTACAAAACCGGTTTAAAACCGGATTTTGGTGCACTCCCCTAAGCAATGTCACAGGTCGCAGGCTGAAAAAGCCAAAAGTGCGTAGTTTTGTAGGTATATTTGAAAAATACTTCAAACTTAATTAGTGTTTGCAGGGCAATCAATGTGTTGTTTTGTGTGAATACAATATGATTTTGTA
This sequence comes from Anisus vortex, assembly GCA_949126835.1. Lineage (NCBI taxonomy): Eukaryota > Metazoa > Mollusca > Gastropoda > Planorbidae > Anisus > Anisus vortex. The sequence goes on along the minus strand of OX421495.1, from coordinate 50,198,243 downwards.
CTCTTTACCATACAATTTCTAAGAACTAACAACAATATGGGCTAATTGATTAAAACCGATAGTAGCTTTAAATTTTTCAATAGTGATAATTAAATTACCGATTATCGTTCACCATAATATTAAGAAGCATTTGAAGAGACATAATATGGTAGCCTAACTTGTAAAATAATGTATTGAAAGGTTTCGCGTAGCACAAATCAAAAGAATGAGTATTTAATAGTGTCGTTAATAAAAAAAAAGCACAGACGCGGTGTCTAGCGGAATTGTTCAGGGTTACAGGGAAGGGTTAGTTTTCGTCTCTCCATTGCGTACATCTAAAGATGAGCTGACTAGTAAAAAGGTTCATGTTAATTGTAACTGTAACTTAACAACTGGTTTGGTGTTGTTTTTATCGCAAGCCATAGTTGGTATTTGGAAACACAATAAGCTTATCTAATACTAAATAGTGTTAGCAAGGCATTTCAGGAATTGTTTTGTGCGAATCCAACATTATTTATTTAAAACATTTCCATTAGAACCAAAAAAAAAGGGTCTTCTACTTGAATTAATGATTACCTTCCAACTTCCAACCAACAGACCGAAATCAGGTTTTGAAAATCATAACCGGTTTTCGGTTTCAAAACCGTAAAATCTGGTATTCTGGTTTTCGTTTAACATCCCCAGCACGGACAGAACCTTGGTGTGCCCCTCTCCCCCCCCCCACCGGTTTACCCCCTGAACATCTTTACGACCTGGACGTAAGAACCGGTTTTCTCGACTAGGTTTTTGTTTGAGAAATTATAGTATAAACAAAAGAACAAAATAAACGCGAATCACGCTTTCTATATTATTATTAAGTACGGTAAGAATATACCATTTTATTTATACATTGCATTTTTTTTTTCGTTTTTCTATTGTTGTTTTATTTTTTTTGTGTTTTTTTTTTTTAGATCGGTTCAATTTGGTTGTATAAAAAAAAATTGGACTGAAATTTTTGTAGCGTAGAGCTTATGAAGCGCAATGAGTTTTACATTACTAAACACGTTTTTTTTTTGGCGAGAAAAATCGTATCTTTTTTAGTTATTTTTACTTCCTTTATTTTAAGTTGTAATTTCTGTCTGTCTGTCTGGTTGCAAGCAATCGTCGTGCAAGAATTGGCTTCGATTTTTCTACCACTTCCCGTGGTCCAATCGAGCTGAAATTTGGACAGCCGACTTGTGGCAACTAACAATACATTCTATCAAATTTTCAGTTAAAACAACTTAATAATACTACACTTATGACAATATTCATTTCTTAAAAGGAAAGTATAAGAAAAATGTTGGTTTCACTTTAAAAATGCCTGTGCAACTTTTTATAGTTTTTCGGCGCAAAGCTAGAATAAAATAATTATGCGCTAACATTATTTTTAGAACAATTCATACGGAGTAAGGAGATATTTTTGAGATTTGCGACACAGATATTTTTCTGTACGTTTCATTTGCAGTATTCAATAAATTATTTAATTACATGATGGTAAACTTAGTTTGCAAATTAAGGGAGTATAATAAAAACTTCGTTTTTATGGTTTTCTTGTTAGTTATAGTTAGACACTAATCAATTGCGCCATTCAAAAAGTATTCAGTCAACATTTTTAGAACACTACTTATGCAATTTACTATACATAACCGCATTATAATAAAACAAACTAAGAAGTTTATGTGGTGTTTTAATTGTACTAGTAGAATGTTTTTATTTAATTGTCTTTTGTTTAATAATAATTTTCAACCATATTTTATAATTTATATCATTTTACAGTTACATTATGTATCCAAGTTATTATTTTTTACAAAAAAAAAAGGAAAGAGAAGCATTAAGAAATATTAAGTCAAAATAAATTGATCTATTATCTCCCTTTAATTAAAGTTTCCAATCTGAAACAAACCATGCCAACCAAGTTATGTTTTTGTAACAATATTAATATTTAATATTATTTAAAAATTATAATTTCATAATTTAAAAAAATCATGTATTATAGTATTTTTAACAATGATCTACTTTTTTTTTTTTACTATAAATAATCTTACAAAGGTTTACAGTGTATAAGTTATGCTTCGTTGTTTAGACCTAATTAAGGAGTTTATTTTTAAAACTCATAAATAATTACGACAATTACGTAATACTTTATTCGAATAAATACATCTACTATAGTTTTTTTTGTTTTTTTACATATTATGTATTTTATGTATATCTTATACATTACAGACGCTCCTTCTATAAAGAAGATTATTGCGTCCTACGCTCGTCATAGTCTTGCATTTTTATTAATGTTTTAACTTAAATGATGTTAAGTTACTGGTTTTCCTGGTATGTCCAGGCAACCCATTCCATGCCCGAATGCCACTCGGGAAGAAAGAGTACTTATATACATTGGTTCTCGCATAATGGATAAGGAAATTTTTTTTTGTCGTTATGTTTATCTGAGCTTTGCAACAGGTTGTTATTGGGTTGTATTTCTAAATTAGAGTTTAATGCCTTTTGTATTACATGTATTAATACTTTACTCTTTGCTCTTCTGTCCTCTAGTATGCTTTGATTAATCTATATATATAAAATAAGAGTGTTTGTCCGCATACGGATCCCCGTTGGTCAATTTGACATCACGTGAGTTTTTGTCACTGACTTATTTAGACCTAGGCCTATATACAGTCTAATAATTTTTGACATCGACTGGCGATCCGAAGGCTCTGGATTCGAGTCCTGGTGGAGGCTAGAGATTGCTTTCCCGGGACATGAGGGTATCCCTGAGACTACCCCATTCTGCTATGCGGGCGACCCAGGTTCGATTCTACAGTTAGATTATGCCTTTTTTTTCGACAATATTTTTGTCAAACTTTAAAAAAATAAAGGCATTGTAAATCTACAGGCAATTAGATTTTTATCAAAAAAAATACTTGCCTATTTTTTTACCCGATTACAATATTTATTTTCAATTACTTTCCTAAAAGTCTTCAGTAAAAATAATAATAATTTAAATATAAGATTTATAGCTTTCTTTTAAGTAAGTGTCGTTTATAATTTTTGTATCTGCACCTTATACAGTCCTATTTTTTTTCACCCGGGCAATGCCGGGCAATGTAGCTTGTTAAACATAAAAACTCCTTGAAATGAAATGTGACTGTATAAATTAAATTGAGCCTTGTTCATCCATGATGTTCCGTAATTCCATTGATGTCAGGTTAAATCAGGTACATATTTTTTTACATTTAACCTAGCTGTGGTTAATGGTTGTTCTAGTGTTAATCGACTTCTTAGTGACTTTAAAACCTTTTTACTTTTGATAGAACATCTGTTGACAAATTATAAATTGATCTAAAAGCTGGACTTAAAGCAAACGCAGCCTTCTCCAAGGTTAAGTAAGAAAAGTATTCCTTCGGTCTGAATTGGACAATTCACAGGGTCGGAGCAGCGTTTCCCATTTTATACAGCTCCAGAAGACAAGAACAACAAAACGAACGAGACTTCCGGTTCTTACATCCATGACGTAACGATGTTCATGGGCAGACCAAAGAGGGGGGGGGGCCTACGAAGGTCATCAGGTACCCATCATGTGGGTAGACTTAAGGACACGTTCCAGACCCGGGAAAGAAATTCTAACCTTCAGACGGGACTTTTAGTACACCAGCCATCCGGCCACAACGCTCCATTCTTTCAAACCGGTGAATTCATTTCTTTAAAGCGGTGAATTCCTATCTCGAAACAGGTCAATTCCTTTCTTCAAACTGGTGAAATCCTTTCTTGAAATCGGTGAACTCTTTTCTTCAAACCTGGTGAATTCCTTTCTTTAAACCGGTGAATTCCTTTATTCAAACCGGTGAATTGCTCCTAAATTGTCGTCCAGCACTTGAGAATAGACATCTTTTTTTTAGATTTTTTTTTCAACTAATTGGCAAATTTCTTGAAGTCTGAATTGGGATATTTTGAATTCAACACTGTAGTATGGGGGACGGTGAACAGGTGGCAGCGCGTTCGACTGGCGATCCGAAGGCTCTGGATTCGAGTCCTGGTGGAGGCTAGGGTTGGTTTTCCCGGGACTTGAGGGTATCCCTGAGACTACCCAATTCTGATGGGTACCTGACACTAGTTGCGGTAAAGTAAAGGCGGCTGGGCATTGTGCTGGCTACACATTCCCTTGTGGCCACAGAAACTGGTGAACGCTGCTTCACCGGCTCTATGATCAGTTTAGCCCGAAAGGTTCCTTCGGGGACCTTCGGATTGCCAGTCGAGTATTTTAAAAAGAGTTAAAATAATTGAATATCATTGGCTGTGTGCCTTACTTACCCATATCAACGGGATATGCGCCATACAAGCATCATTATTATCAGTATATATCTGGCACTGAAATGTATACCAAGAGAGCACTGAGTATGATAAATGTAACAGCACGGATACAAGCGCTATATAAAAAATCATTATTTTTATTATATATATTTTAAAAACGATCAGGACTAACTACAGGGACTCGCTTAAATGTTTTGGAGTTGTTATTACGTATCAGATTAAACACAGTTTGACTCTATTTTTTTGTTTTTAAATGCAGATTCAACTCTTTCAAAAGTATTGTTATGTCTGTCAGAAACCTCAACTTCAATAACCAGTTCAGAATTTTCCTCAAGAAAACAGCTTGGTTGCTTCCAGACAAGAAACTATTTAAGACTTGACCTCGATTATGCCTGCAGACTATGCGCACCGTGGCTGAGCGGCAGCGCGTTTGACTGGCTAACCGAAGGTCCTGGGCTCGAATCCTGGTGAAGGTCTAGGATTTGTTCTCAGGGCTGAAGGGTGTCCCTGAGTCTACCCGTCTCTGATGGGTACCTGACTTTAGTTGGGGTAAAGTAAAGGCGGCTGGGCATTGTGCTGGCCACACAATCCCCTAGTATGGCTGTGGCCACAGGCACTGGTAAACGCTGCTTCACTGGTCCTATGGATTAAATTGGTTCGACGGGATACATTTTTAAGTTATGCCTGCAAACTAATTTATTTATTTACGTAGAATCGTGGTAGAAGCATTTGTTGACAAAAGAAGATAATTTAACAATCAGTATTGACTTATACGTTTACAGACGTTCCTTCTAGAATCTAGAATCTAGATAGAAGATTATTACGTCCACTAGGCCCGAAACTCCTGCAAGGCGACAGGGCTTGGTCGGCGGAAGTGATAGAACCCGGGCCGTTTTGTTGGCAGTCAGTTGAACTAACCACAGGTTCAGCAACTTCTATCAACATCAAAAGTGGTTGTGTTAACCCTTAGAGTCCCGGGCGCGTACATAGCGGAACTGAAGGCAGCATAGATAGAAGTAGGTCGGTACGGGAATGGTTAATTTACTTGTCTTACACTAAAAACGGCTCGAGAAATAATTTATTTATTTCGTGAACTAATTTGTTGAAATCGAAGAACTGTAACCCTTGGCTTATTTTTAAAAATACATTGGTTACCTCCCTTAGATAACAAAATAATTTTTTTTTGAAATGTAAGATACAAAATATTTTTCTAAACTTTAAATTAAAAAGAAATATATACTTTAATTGTAGTAAAAAAAATAATTAAATGCTAGATCTAACTTTGAAATTTTTCAGTTCATATATGTTTATACATTATTGAGATATAGGTGTCTTGTCTCACGCGGATTCAATATTGAATGTAGGGCATATTTCATTTTGTGAATCAATCTTTTAACGTGAAAAGTCAAAAAATACCTTACAAGTTTAGGGTTATTATAAAAAAAAAAGGTTTAATTTTAAAATTAATTGTTTATATAGAGGAAAAAATGTTTTACTTTCTACCAAACGATAAAAATAATTTATATATTGATCTATATAGTGGTCACAAAAACATAAGGACAAAAAAACTTTCCTTATCTCTTATGCGAGAACAAATGCATAGAGCTATAAATAAATTTTCTTCCCGAGTGGCATCCGGGCATGGAATGGGTTGCCTGAACATACCAGAAAAACCAGTAACTTTACATCATTTAAAAAAGGTGTCGGCAACCTTTTGCTTACAGTGTGCCAAACTAGGATTTCTAAATCATTCGGCGTGCCAACAGCGTGAAAGTTAAACTGCTCAACTATATTATTTTATAAGACAATTTATTTAGTGCCGTAGTAAGACCAAGACCAAAAGAAAAGGAGCGTTATAGAGAAAATCATTAAAGCGTTTTATATTTCATAACAAATAAACCTGTTTGTTATTAGCATCTTTTTTTTTTAAATCCCTTCATAGTTAATGCAAAGTTTCATTGCTCAACTAAAGCATTAGGTGTAGTGGTTAGATATTCTTCTAGTAATAGCTACACATTTTTTATTATTTTGATCTCAGCATATCTGAGATTTCATCTTATATATTACTAGCAGATATGTGCCCGATTCTTCGAACGGGCTTTGTGTAGAATATGCTTGACGCAATATAGTTTTTTAGTTTTGTTTTTGCAACATACATAAAGTAATATGTGTTTTTGTGGTTAGTATTTTTTAATGTTTATTGTTGTTTTGCACACTTTAATATTCACCAGTTACATATACAACTAAAAAGGAAAAACAAATAAGAATCATTTTTTTTTAATTTCTTGCTCAAAGTAAGACTACTGTGATCTAATGGTGTGCGTTTATGGGTAATTAAACTCTTTCTGTAAAACAGAACTCACATGTCATTTAAAAAGTACTGTTATTTTACAAATGATTGTTTGATATATTTTTTTGCGAAAACATTAGTCGTAGATCATTATTTTTTTATTCATTTTTTTTGTATTTGTTGGTGTTATTTGCTATTTATTTATTTATTGTTGCTTTGGAAGCAAACTTAGAATTAAATTTTAAATTCAACAGGTAAAACAATAACAAATGAAACCCATATGAATCATAGTTTATACAACGTATACGATATGAATTAAAACTTTAAAAAGCTAGACGCGGCAAATTTAAACATTGCCCGGCAATATAAAAATTCCCGCTATAAAGTTTATAAGACTTATACACAGAATAGGTATAGAACAGAATGCGCAATCCCTATATACGCAGTCACTAAAAGTGAAGCTCGCTTCCGCCATTTTTTTTTATCGCAATGCAGCGGTCGCTAAAGACGTTACTATAGTAAAATGAGAAAGGATATCAACAATATATATAGGGCCTACATTATCTTTCATTATAGCCTTACTTTTAGATAAATTTGACTTAATTACCCATTTTCTTTTCAACATTATAGGGTTAGGCCAATATGATGTAAAAATATAGGCCCTATTACCCGTATCCATACTAGGGTATGTCTGTAGGCAAGATGAATGAATAAGAAATCTATTTTTTTTTGCCACAAAAGGTATACTGTATTATGTGGCGCGCCCCCGTCTATTCTACTTCCGCTTAAGATTATGTCCCCTTTGCCTAAAAGATATAGGAGATGGATTTCACTATTTACTTCAATGTGTGCACTTCAATGCCCAACGAAAAATGTATCTAAAAAAATATTACTATAACAGACCTAATGTAGAAAAAATGTCGGAACTGCTTAATTCTAGCTCTCTAAAAGAACTTAAAAAACTAAGCATATTTTCAAAAATACTAGTATCTGCTTTTAAAAAATGAAAAAAAGGTTAGAAATGTTTAAGTATTTTAACATGTTGGTTTGTCACTATGTTAATGAGAGATAGTCGTGGAAGTAATGTAATTTACTAAGCCGCAAGAAAAATTGTGAATGATTTCTTAAATGTTCGTTCTCACTATGTTAATGATGTGCAGGTCTAATGAAAGTGATGTACCTGTATGTCTGTTAGTAAATTAAGTTGTTTTTTTTTTTTCTTTGTTTGTTTTTCCCCCAAAAAATTGTATTATAAACTAAATTATCCCCCCTGAATTTTCTTTTAGGATACCTTTAATTAATACATTTTTTATTACCTTCATTTTTATTACTAATATTGGTATTGCTATTATTGTTCAATTTATTATTCACAAATGCTATAATTTTCTTATGTTTTCGACTATGCCTTTATTGTACCTATGTACTATGTGGCAAATAAATATTGTTCATTATTGTTCATTGTTGCTCACTTCATAATCGAACAAGCTAAATTCCCCGGCGTTGGAGGGGGCAAAATTAAATATAGGCCTGTATAAGCTACAGATACAAATTTTATACACTACAAAGAACAGAAAGGTATAGATCTAATAATTTAAAAAATAAAATTCTTATTTACTGAAAACATTTAGGAAAGTAATTTAAAATAAGTATTGTATTCTCGTTAAAAATAGGTAGACCTAAGTCTTTTTATTAAACAAAAAAACTAAATAAACCAATTTAATTGGTTAAACACATACGCAAAGCCTATATATATATATATATATATATATATATATATATATATATATAGATAGATAGATAGATAGATAGATAGATAATAGATAGATAGATAGATAGATAGATAGATAGATAGATAGATAGATAGATAGATAGATAGATAGATAGATAGATAGATAGATAGATAGATAGATAGATAGATAGATAGATAGATAGATAGATAGATAGATAGATAGATAGATAGATAGATAGATAGATAGATAGATAGATAGATAGATAGATAGATAGATAGATAGATAGATGGAACGATGTATTATTTGAACACTCGTTTTTTTACGAAGTGTTGTGGCGCATTGTGGTTGGATAGGGCGAGAATGGGGAAGCGGCGGGGTGAACAATATTTGTGGATGCGTTCAGATCTGCAAACGATTAAAACAAAGTCGACGCAGAACGATGAGCTTTTTCTGAGGGCTGTATTATGCATGAGTGGTGAGTGAATGTTTGTGTATGTATGCAATGTGTGAGTCTCTCTGTGTGTGTGTCTAAGTGTGTCTCATTATAAAACCGACATCTTCAAGGGGGTGGACAACTCTGGGCGACACTTCTATTTCCTTGGAGAGTTTGTTCCCCTCTTCTCCTCGCCCCCCACCCTTCCCCCCCCCCCCCAATCATCCCGCGCCCCCTTGAATTTCGCTTCTTCATTGTCTCCTCGTTTAATTAGACAAACATCACCTCCCACGCACGCAAACACACGGTGGAAGGGTTATAGACGCCCCCTCCCCATCCCAACAATCTTCTGACTCTTCCCCTCCCCTCCCCTCCCCCGCTAAAACACCCCCAAGTATCGTTTTCTACGCGTTTGACTTCCGGTGGCTCCATGTTTATGGTAAAAAAAAAAAGAAAACTTTTCCTGGCTTATGAAGTATACACTCAAGGATTATTTTCGCCACCCCACCCCAGTTATGGGTAACTTGTGCGCGTCTGTCCGCTAGGGCTGCGGGGGGGAGGGGGGAGTTATGAGAGCTTTTGACACCTTCGGGTGTCATGGTGTTTGTTTTTACACCCTCGATACACTTTAGCACAAACTTCGTTCCCCCCTTTTTATTTTTACTTATGGCGGTGCTGGGTTGTCTACTCCCCTCGCCTCTCTCCTCCCCCTCCCCGGCACCCTTGCCACCGCCACCACGTCCCTCTTCCATCCCGCCTTACCACACACACACAAACAGAGAGCACCCATCAATACCGCAAACACTGGAATCAACAGAAAACCCTCGATTTTGACTCGAACACGTCTTTTTTTAAAGAGTCTACGCGTACGTCGGGGTGGGTGGGGGGTGCAAGCAAAGGAGGGGAAGGGGGGGAATACGATGACGGTTCGGAGTAAGTAACGTATGTACACACACACACACACACTCACACAAATAACACACGCGTACAAACAAACGCTTGTTTTCAAAACACACTTAGTGAAAACGAACATGGTTTTGAAAACCCACACACACTCTTTTTCTGTGTATGTTGACCTATTTTGGTGGTTCCACAAAGAGTTTTAAGCAAGAAGTGCTTGCTCTTCAGGTCTCCGAGAAAGTCCGTTGACTTCTTATTATGTTACTAGGAGTTATGCCCGTCAAAAGTCAAAATGACGGTTATTATCTTATTTTCATTTAATGATCATTTAATGATCGACTCATTTTGGTGTTATCTTCTTTGCTACATTTGGATTTTTTAGAAAGTTTGATTAATATGAAAATCGATTGTCCAATCGCTAGATGATAGTATACTAACATTATGGAAGACGAAAGTTAGTTTATATAAAACTGCATTGTTGATTTATATTGCTGAGAACGGAATTCGTCTATTTATAACTCTTGTTTTTATGCTATAAAATAGTTATAAGTAGTTAATGCACACTTTTGAACCAAGAGTGTTCGTAATCAAATCAATCTTACATTGTGGACTTTTCCCCCGGGTCTAACAGGGTCTCCACAGTACAATGAAGAAGAAGAAGTATTCTTACTGGAGGATTCAGACAAGTCCAATACTTGCGATGAACTACGCCCGCCGTGGCTGTCAGTTGCTCCAGTCCACCATACAGTTTGTCATGGAAGGTAGCTTGCTGGGGTCAAATGGCTGACCGGGTAGAGTGGCAAGGAGCTGTTTCGTAGGTTGCGCATTTCACTTGTTCATATTTGTAGTTTTGCGGAACATATGTTGCTTCAGCCTGTTATGACTTACGACCTGTCCTTAGCCTGAAGATGATGTGTTGATGAAACTGGCGGATGAGTTTGAAGTCAGCACCAATCTTTCGGTTGTTTTGTTGCAGCTCAGACCATCTTTAGGATTCATTTCTTTTGAGCGATGCTTTGATTTCTCCAGGGCGTAGGGATGGATCCGTCTGCTTTTGCCACGTTGTCAGCAGTGTTGTTTCTTTCATTTCGCAGATGCACTTGGAACCATTGGAGAAACAGTTCCTTTGCACTTTGCTCAGTTGTGTATCCCATGCCTTGAGAGACTGGTTGATCTCTTTGGCATCAACTAAAGAGGACAATACGGCTATTTAGCATCATTTAACCCTTACAGTCCCGGACGCGTATATAGCAGAACTGAAGGCAGCATAGATAGAAGTAGGTCGGTACGGGAAGGGTTAAAACCCTAATCAAAATGCAAGACTATAATTAAACCATGAATAAAACGTAATGGCCTGTCCACATATGACGTCGTGCTTTCCTGGCAAGATTATATCCCCCCCCCCACACCAAATAGTCACGTCGTCACAAAAAATCAGACCACGTTTCCGATTGGACGTCAATAAAAGTTCTGCACCCCCCCCCTACTCCCTCCCCATTAACAAAAAGAAACCGACTTCTAATTTCCAATTATTTAGTTCGCGGCGTCATTTATGGACGTCCCCTAGGATACAATAATATTATGTATAGACACGGAGCTTCGGTAGCTTATAAGGTAACCTTTCCTGAAACAATAGCTTCGCTTTTAGTAGTATCTATTACTGTATAGTGCAGGGGGAGGCAACCTAAGAAATGCATGCCAAACTTGGCACGCAGAGCGATTCTCAATGGCACGCGAGAGACCTCCAAGAGTTGTTTTTTTATTGATGAAAAAAACTCCAACATTTTCAGTTCTGAATGACTCAGTTGAACTTGCATTTACAAGGACCACTGGAATGGATTTGTCACTGAAACTGGACATATTATCTTGCCGTGAAATCAATTTCAATATGCTAGACATTCTCTCTTCTAATTTTAGCTTTTGGTTTCAACTTACATTACACTTATGAACAGATTTTATCGCACATGAAAGCTATTTTAAGCATACAAAGAGCTCACCTACTCTTGACCACTCAAAAGTGACTAAATATGTAACCGGCATTATACAATTAGCGAGGAGCATCCAAGACAAGGCACTCAGATACATACTAATTATACTTAAAATAGTTTTATGCTCATCTTCTTTAATTAAACATACATATAAGTAATTCTAAAACAAATTTATTTGTATTATTTATTGTATAAATATATGAGACTTATTTAAGAGCACTATATCATGTAATTTCTGTAATTAAATTGACATAGGGCCTAAAATTAATGCAGAAAATGTTTATTTAAAACTGATCAACGTAGATTATTTTAATGCTGTAATAATTTGGATTTATATAAAGAAATAATAATCAGTCAGAAATATTTGTTATATTACAAAACATAACTTGTTTGCAATTATTATTGAATCAAATGTGAAAAAAAGCGTTTAATTAAAGGGAGATAATTAACCCGTTTTCTTTTCACAAACATTCTTAAAAAAAATTGTTTCTTTTATAATAGAATAACAGACGTACCATTTAAAGCTTTGAAATGTTCAAACTGTAAAAGCTATTTGAAAAATTGTATAAATATTATATGACTTAAGAATTTATATGTATATTTTTAAACATTACATTAACTACCCAGTTTGTATTATTACTACATTTCTATTCCTATCAACTATAATCCAATGCTTCGAAGTATACCAAAATAACATTAAAAGAAATCTCATCTAAACTGAGATCAAATATAATTAAATTAGATCCTCTTAACTACCAATTGTAATCCTTAATGTGTAGACCAAAATTACCGTGAATGTGAAATTTTAACGATAAAAGTTAGAAGAAAAGTAAAATACTCATAAGCGGCGGAGACAACACAGGACGCTGCTTAATACCCGACGGCTACATTTTGGAGGAGGTCGAAACCTTCAAATAGCCAGGGTCAACCCTAACTTGAGATGGAAGGTCGATAAAGGAAATAAAAAGTCCATTTAGCCTGGCGTCCTCCATCATGGTCAACCTATGGAAAATATGGACGAGCAATATGAGATTCCCAGTGAAAACAAAATTATACGCATCACTGGTACTTTCCGTATCTTTATATGGCTGCGAAAGTTGGACGTTGAATGCAGAGGCTGAGTGAAAAATTCAGGCATTTGAGAACAAATGCTGTAGAAACATATTAGGAATACGTAACAAGAAAGAAAAACAAATGAATGTCTTGCTCCAGGTCCATAATCTGGCTGGGAAACAGGAGGCACTCCTTTCAAATTTAAAGCGACGAAAGCTGAGATGGTTTGGTCATACCGTAAGGCATGACTCCTTGGCCAAAGCCATCCTACAAGGAACAGTGGAAGGAACACGCAGAAAACGTCGCCGGAAAAAGAATTGCCTGGACAACCTGAAAGACTGGACCGAACAAAATCTTGATACGCTTCTGTAAATGGCTTCTGACGGGACGAATGGAGAAATCTGGTTACGCGCACCACTACTGTACCCGTGGGCCTCAAAGACTGGCGTAGTGTCTAAACCGCCGATACATTCCCATTAAGAATACACCGGCGGGAGAACGAATGGGGAACCGCCCCCGCAGCGGTACCGAGGTTCATTGCACTGCCGAGAGGCCACCGAATCTCGGTGGGGAGGTAGCAATGGCCGCTGCAACCCCGTCTCGAAAACCACCCGGTGCCTGGATGCCTGTGCCTATAGTATAGGATTTGTGCTACCGGGTGATAATGCAGGAATACGAGTGAGCCACTACGATAATGATCCTTAGGGGAACCGCAGTGAACGGTGGCTGGTCTGCGGAATCCTTCCCTGTTACACGGCACGCCACGCCCTTGGCGTGTCGTAGGGTGGCTGGAACTCGGACAGAGTTATGCTCAAACCTAAGCGTTACGCCCTGGACACAAGATCTTTGGCTCGTCCGGGTTTCTTTAGAGACTTTTTAATTCGGTTACGCGCACCGTCGTAGCCCACCCACGACGAAAGTCACGGGTCTGATGATGATGATTTGATATAAATGCAATTAAAAAGAATGATAATCACAAATCTCCTTTGCTTTAGGCATAGATCTTAGTACGGAGTAAAATCAATTGTCCAATTTAAAAAAAATATATTAAAAAGGTATAATAGAGCAGGTTGAATTTTAGACTGTTGGCACACTGCATGATTTAGATATCCTAGTTTGGCACACCATTACAAAAAGGGTGCCGACCCCTGGTATAGTGTATAATCAAAGCACGTTTTATTCGGCACACAATAAAGAGCCTCATCCAGATAATAGCTTATCTTTAAAATCAGACACAGTGATCAGCTGTTCCCTCTTCTTAACCATTCCTGTACCGACCTACTTCTATCTATGCTGCCTTCAGTTCCGCTATATACGCGCCCGGGACTGTAAGGGTTAAGAGCTAGAGCATAGGCTACATCAACTAAAGAGAACATTTAAAACATTAGAACAGAACATACTCACGGTAAGTTCTGTAAGGTTTTATTTCAATGTAAAAAAATGTATATATAAGAAGAGTAACACCATAAGTTCAATTAGGCTACTATATTAACCCTTACAGTCCCGGGCACGTATATAGCGGAACTGAAGGCAGCAAAGATAGAAGTAGGTCGGTACGGGAAGGGTTAAGATAATAATAATATTTGGATAGCGCTGCCAACAAACATAATGTAAGCTTCAGGGCGCATTTAACATACATCTAAGAACACGGATATTACTAGATATGAAAATATAGAAGAAAAAAATGTCTCTTTTACCAAAGCAAAATAAATGGACAATCTTTAATTGTTTAACTGGAAGTCTATATAAATTCTATCGGGTATCAGAAAGATGCAAAGATAAAAATGTATAAGCAAGGACCAAACTCGTGACAGATCTCGTGGTGTATCCGTCTAACTCTAAAGTAGGCAATAAGATGAGGGGTATGGGGTAGGAGTAGGGGAAAGGACTTGGGGAGGGGCTGAGCTGGAGGCGGGGCGCCTTCTGTAGAACTATTAGGCGTAAAGGCAAACAGAACGCGCCATAATAAGTATCACTGGAGAGTACCATCTCGGGCTGTGACATCTCTGCAGTTTACCTTCAATTTGTACCACAAGTCGCGAGGTGTCAGTCGAGGTGCGAAAACATAAACGAGGGGTGGGGGAGGGGGTGGCAGGAGGAGAGGTGGTGGTGGCGGTGGAGATGGAACAAGTAATAAAAAAATAAGGAGGGGGGTGTGTGTTCCAGGTATACGATTTTATCAACCTTTTGTCAATGCGTGTCAACAAAACTAAAGGATGATAGATGGAGAAAGTAAATGTCATCCTTTTTGTGATTTTTTTAATGCTGCAACATTGAGCATAGTGTGTTTAGAGTGACATCCACGACACCCCCCCCCCCCCTCACCATCTTTGTTTCTTTTTTTTCTCTTATTCAATTTCAAGACAGTAAAAAGCAAAAGCAAAAACTATTACCGAGGTTTTGAAACAAAACGAAACAATTTCATGGGTGTTAGTGCCAACATGGCAGTAGTTCGCGGGGCGAAGGGTAGGGTAGTGTGTAAATGATAAATATGACGTGTGGGGGGTGGGTGGGTGGGTTAGGGGCGGGGCGAACCTTGTTTTTTTTTCTTGTACCGCCGTATGTTTCAAACAGTTAGCTCAATGACAGACCTCAAATATTATGACACCTCGTTGTAGATTCTGGGGCAGTTCTCAACTCAGGGGCTCGAATTTCAACGGCAGACCAGACGTGAACACCTTCGCTTCGTGTAAAACATCTTTTCTTTCAAAGCCATCCGCGAAAAAAAAATGTGTGTGTGCATTTTTTTTTAAAGAAAAAGATCTTAGTGCGCAGGCAGTCATTATTAGCGAATCCGTTGAGCAGTTAGCGGAGTACGTAGCGAAACAAAAAGAAATGTAAATTTATACTGTGCCACTTAGTACATGTGGGTGGTTCAACAAAATTTGGGGGCTCGTCCGAAGACACGATTTTAATGTTTGCAGCCAATTAGATAAATCTGATTTCTGAATCAATATTGGGCAAATAAGTTTAGTGGAGTGGCTCTGCGTGTATATTACGCTGATGAAGATATATTTTTAGCCAAGTCTTAATGTCTTGTCGTCTAATTGTACACATGCAATAGTTTTAGATGGAGTTGAAGTGTTTGCCTTTTAACGGGGATACATTTTTTTTAACGAAAACAAAGAATTAAATGTGTGTGATTTCAGCTGTCTTCTATGACATATGTTTTTCAACCGGAAATGATTACTTATACACCAACAGAAAATAATAGAAATAAATGGCGAGGTGGACATTTTATATCATGTTTTTCAACCGGAAGTGTTTCAACAGACATAATGGACGAAATGGAGACGTGGACATTTAAACAAAAAAAAAAATCAAATGTTGATGATGATTTTGACCAATAAAGATATGTTGTTTTTTTTATATTGTAGCTAGTTTGTTTTGAATTTCATTATTAATAAGGAGACAGATTGGTTATACTGAGAATTAGTGCGTATCTTTGCGTGTTTTGTGTTCACTATATGAAAAAAAAAAAGACAGAATAGTGAAAAGTATAGTTTTATAATGTATTATTTTTAACATAAACCTCCTTTTAAACCGTTAAAACAGGACTGTATTGACACGAAAATAAGTTTTTTCTTTGTTGTCAGATGATATACTCCCAAGGGAAAACGGCCATCCAGATAGTTAAGTCAACTTAATATTTTTTTTTTTATTTATTTCATGATGGCCTGTTTTTCGTGATGGCCTGTTTGACTAATCCTGGAGATGAGAGACAGTTATCTGAAGAAAGGGATCGGCGATGACCTCGCCCCCCTCCCCTTGGGTTTATCAACGCAAGGGAGATAGAGGATAAAGAAACGGCCAGGCTTTTGAGCGGATCGTTTTGACTGAAATTTGAGCACTTCGGAGGCAACAGACAGGGAAAAACTCCCCCCAACAACTCCGAGTCTCTGTTTGCATAGAAATAGTAGTTAGATAGACTTGGAGAAAAAAGCATGGAGGATTTAACAGGCCCAGAAAGAGAGAGAGAGAGAGAGAATGAGAGAGAGAGAGAGAAAATGGGGCGGTTTATCCGACGGTCAAGCGGCTAATGGGTTCACGTGCAAAGCA
The DNA here is from genome assembly GCA_949126835.1 of Anisus vortex. Lineage (NCBI taxonomy): Eukaryota > Metazoa > Mollusca > Gastropoda > Planorbidae > Anisus > Anisus vortex. The sequence continues at coordinate 50,181,491 of OX421495.1, read as the reverse complement.
ATATGTTTGTCCCGGTCATTAGCCGGACAATAGCCACCTCCATCCCCCCAACCCAGCTGACCAACCAACGGTCAAAGCTAAGCTTTTTTCTTTTGTTCATAGGGTAAACAAAGATGAAGCGAGTGGCCAGGTTTTTTTTTAAAGACCATTTTATTTCGTGTTAAAACCAAATGACCACTTTGTCGAGTAAATAATGACTGACCAGTGCTGGGTAAATGGAATGTGTGTTCCAGATGATAGAATGAAGGACACAGACAGAGAAAGAGAGAGAGAGAGAGAGGGAGAAACTGGTCACTGCTGGTAAACTATTAAGTTATAATACATCTCACGTGACCGGAAGTGGCATGGGAAGGTTTGAGTGATATGGGGAAAGTGTTTGCTGCCCCTTCACTTTTTGTTCTTCAGCTACTATTGGTTATAGCACCGGGATTATCGCGTTCGCCCCCCCCCCCTTTTCTTTTGGTCCAGAGGCGTGTCCACACGTCTCGCCGGAACCCCGATATCCGTTAGACTATGACGGGCTGGAGAAGGTAATGGCGGACGGATATTGTGCTGGGCCACACAATCCTCGGAAAATGGCATAAGTGCCGCTTCACTTGCCGAAACGTTCTGCATTTAGTACTTTAGATGCTGCTGTTTATTATAAACAGTGGTTTTACACACTTACACCTTAGAGTTTGTATTTTTACAAATGTACAAAGTGTCGGGTTTTAAAAATAGTTCACATTACCTCCTCTTTGCGCAATCTGCAAGGATATTTCTCATCCCTTAAATGCTGAAAACATATAAATGGATCGTGTGGCTAGAACAACGGTGAAGCTGACTTTTGTCTTTGGTTCAACCCCCCCCCCCCCACCGCACACACACACACCTCCCACGCCCAGCCATCTGACGTGTAAAAGCAATGACTATAGGGGGGAGGAGGAGGGGAGGAGACTAATGATCATGAAGATAAGGGACTTCCGGCATTCTTGGTAGCGCCCCCTGCTGCTAGATCCATATGTTCCCGCTAAGGTCTTTCTTTATTTTTACCGCTAAATGGATACGTTTAGAACAAAACAAACGCAATCGATATTTGGATGTTGAATGGGTTTCCAGAATTAAAAAGTAAAATATCCCTTTGGGCCAAAGTTATCCATGGGGCCGGTGAAGCAGCGGTCACCAGTTTCTGTGGCCATAGCTTACGAGCGGATTGTGTGGCCAGCACAATGTTAAAGCTGATTAAATTATATCCAACAAATTTTCCGGCTAGAGCTGCGTACACTCAGGGACACGCTTGCTGCACCAGAGAACAAATTCCTACCTTTTAACTTCAGGGATTCGAACCCGGGATCTTCCGTGCGCCAACCCTGGTGTGCCACCGCTAGACCACCTCGACCCATATATCAAATACTAGCTAAATTCCCCGGCAATTGCCAGCGAAACAATTGCATTAGCCTGTATACGCTACAAATTAAAAAAAAATTAAACCGCATTAACGGAAAACTATCATAATTTAAAAAAAACAACTATTTACTGAAAAAAATTTAGGAAAGTAATTTAAAATAATTTATTTTGAACAGTTTTAAAAATGGCATGTTTTTTTTTAAAACAAAAAGTTTGGACTATCCCTGTCTGAGAATCAAACACCCGTCTCTAGCATGTTTAAAATATAATTATTAGATTTTACTTACTGGAGACATTTTAGGAAAGAAGAAGAAAACAAAGTTTTGTGGGAGGGGAAAGTAACCCAGGTCTCGCGCATGGCAGTCAGAGAGGCTAATCACTCAGCTTGGGGGACACATACGTGAAGCGAGAGCGCAAAGTAAAAAATGAGACAATAAGGTCACGTGTGCTTAAATCAACCAATGGGAGTCGGATTTGACGCAAACATTCAACTTATATATATATATATATATGCATATATATAGAGAGAGATTATCCATTTGAAAAGGCGACATTAATTAAACCACTGAAAAAGATTAAGCTATATTGCATGACCTTTTTTTCTTCTAAGAGCTTGTATGTAGAGTAACTTCAGTATGTAAAAAAATTTCCCGTCAGACCAAATTGATCCATAGGGCCGGTGAAGCAGCGTTCACCAGTTTCTGTGGCCACGACTTACTAGGTGATTGTTGTGGCTAGCACAATGCCCAGCCGCCTTTACTTTACCCCAACTAAGTCAGGTAGCTACCCATCATTGCTCAGTAGACTCAGGGGACAGCCTCCAGACCCGGGAACAAATCCTAGCCTTCACCAGGACTCAGACCACGGACCTTCAGTACGTCAGCTGAACGCACTGTATGTACAGTAACTAAGCAACAACGTATACTTGGGATGGGTACGTAGTTAAATATGTGAGTAACTAAAGGGGGGTGGGTGATTATGGCGTACAAGAGTGTGGGCATATGTGGAAAGACAACACTGGACGTAAAGGTTACAAAATCTCTCCCCCCCCCCCAAAAAAAAAAAAAAACCATTTCCTACTCATACTCCACTCCACAGCCCTCCACCCCTTCTCCCCGACTACCAAGCTGACCGCCTCGTCATATTTAAGCACCACGCCCGACGCTCGTGGAGATATTCCTTCCCCCCCCCCCTTGTCATGCCTGACTGACATGGAGATGGCGGGGGCGCCCCGAGTGTGGGAAACTGTCCCGATGTTGGGTGCTTGTGATGACGTCTTACGTGGCCAGAGGAGTTGAGACGAGGCGCGAGTGGGGTGGGGGGAGTCACACAGATTAGCAGGAGCGTAAAAGGGACAGAAGGGTGGCGTGAATGGGATGGGAGCGATTTGTGTCCGGCGCCCCTTAAAGTGACAAGCGGAGGGAAATTAAGAAGTCTGGGACATCAGTGAAATGTATTCATTCCCAGGGATAGTGCTACCTCATGTACTCACACAGTGCTACACCATGTACTCACATAGTTCTACCTCATGTACTCGTACAGTGCTACCTCATGTACTCACACAGTGCTACCTAATGTACTCACAAAGTGCTACCTCATATACACACAGTGCTACCTCATTTATTCACATAGTGCTACACCATGTACTCACATATACATCATCTTCTGATTTATACATTAATATATACAATTTAAATAAATATAACAGAACAAACAAGCAAACAAAAACAACCACAATAAGATTATGTCCCTCTAGACCAAGGGTTTGCAAGAGGTGGCCCGCGAGCCACAAAACGGCCCGCCAAGCCTTTTAGTTTGGCCCCCGAAGAGCTTCTAACGTCATATTTTATTCGTTGCATTGATAATGCAAATAAATTTTCAGACTGTGTGACCCGTCATTTGGTATAAAACTTCATATTGTTATGCGGCCCAAAGCAGAAAAATGTTGCACACCCCTCCTCTAGACTCTAGAGAAATTTATTATTGAGCAGGGGAGGGGGGGGGTAATTTGTTTACTATTTAGATAGAGATCTATATGTTATATTTCGACTATATTTACATTTCTTTTTAAATGTAGTCTTAAACATTTATTTATTCATTTAAAATTAAAGTCATTACCTCCTTTAAAGTCAATATTGATAGAAAAAACAAACAAAGGAAACAAGAACTCAATTTTACATTTCAAGTCTAAGTGCAAACCTCAATTATCGCCCCTGTCCACTACTTTAACGGTCCAATCCTGTCGTTTCACTTCACGGCGTCCATAGCCCAACGTAGATCTTCTGGAACTAATCAAACGTCTTAAGGGGTCAATAGAAGAGAAGGGGAAAAACAAAAGGTTAAATAGTAAAACTGTTAACGACTGTTGTACGGAGAAGATAGATAGACAAAAACAATGGCGGAGTTGGGGGAAAGTGTGAGGGGGGGGGGGGAGTTAATGGGTGTGCAGTGGTGTAGAAATGATGACGACTTTTCAGACGTTTGCATCTACGTGTTGGTCCCTGGAGTGGAAGAAGGTGGGGGGCGGGGGGGGGGGGCGTCCATTTGTCTTCGCTTGACCACGCGTCCGCGGCTAATGGCGGCCGTTCGGGCTTGTCATTAGTTGATGTGGCCAGGTACGCGGTGCGGTCACGTGGTCTTGTCTATCCACCAGTAAAAAGAAACGTTTTCATTTGCTTGAAAGAACAAAGATGAGTAGTTAATGTATGTGTGGGTAAACTATATGGAAATATGCGAGTTTTTTGTTAGTGTGTGTAGACTATATGTGGTTGTGTATGGTTGTGAGTAGTAATATAATATTATGTAGATACATTTAATGTATTACGGAATTTGTGCTTTACTTTTTTTATATGTAGGCCTATAAGTGTGTATGTAGCAATTTTTCCAGATTAATGAATAACTAAGAATTCGTACGTATCAAGTGTTTTAAGAATATCTTTTGCCTCAGGATACACATACTGTATAATAGTGCATTTTTTATTTAATCATTCCTACCTACCCTACATCCTACATATCCCGAAGTCTGTTGGGCCGTTGGGGCGCCACAGATGACATGTAATCCTCCATTCCTCCCGTCTCTCAGCCGGTCTCAATATTTAACCATTCACGATTCTTTATCTAGCAGCTAATAGTGATGGGAATTTCTGCAAAATTGATTGCGTCTACTGCTCATTTTCGGGATGAACATCTAGTATCGAAAAGTATGTATAGAATCAACGCAAATGCTCTATAGCAGGGGTCGGCAACCTAATGCACGCGTGCCAGACTTCCAAGAATATTGTTTAATGCAAGGAAAACAATGTATGTCAGCATAATTTGTGGGTGCTGCATGGCGAACTACATGGGAATCACACTGGACGTTGACTGTTTTCGTTCAGGAATCTTTGTTTGCAAAGCTCCCATCATTGGACTTGCAATCTGTGATTGAATCTATTGTTAAGATATTCAATTGTATAGTTTCTAAAGTCTCTTCTAGAAGAAAGTCATACGGAATAGGCCTATAGGTAAAGTCTAGGATAGATTATTTTCTTGTCTGGAAGCAATTAAGATTTATCTTAATGGAGAAAAAAAATTCCCTTTTTGAATGAGGAGAACTGACTGTTGAAGCCAATGTTTCTGTATGACTAAGCGACACGTTTTAGTGAGTTAAACTTCCATTTACAAGACTGGGTCCAAAAGCACTCGAAGTTTGGGCAACTGGATTGGATTTGCATTGAAACTGGGCATAGCTTTCCGTAAAATCAATTTCAAAATATTTCACTCTTTCCCTAATTTAAGGCAAATTAAGATAGATGAGCATTTTCAGAAGTAGGCCTACACTAGTTATAACAATTAACTCGTTTGGTATCACTAGCATCAAATTTGGAGAATTTACTTGAAGGGAGATAATTAACCCGTTTTTTTTACATTAATATTTCTAATATTTTTCTTTATTGTTTCCTTATAAAAAATTAATGGCTTACAATTTATAACTCTAAAATGATCAAATTACACAAGATAGTTGAAAATGATATACATATTTTATGAGTAAAGAATGTACATGTACATTTTTAAACATTAAAATAACTACACAGTTTGTATGATTATTAAATATCTCTTCCTTTTAAATGGTAGTAGTAATATCATAAGGACAATGAGAGTATAAATAATATATAAGAGTAAATCTCAGTTATTCTGAGATAAAACATTATAGAATATACTTATTACTAGAATAATTTCTTGATAAGTAAATTCAAATGTTGATAACTATTAATGTGTAAGTTGAGTAATGATATTGTGCATTAGCTACGAATGGATTTTTTTTTTAAAGTTGATAATAACAAACAGTTTTTTTTATATTAAATATAAAACGCTTTAATGATTTTCTCTATTAAGCGCATTTTCTTTTGGTCTTGGTCTTGCTACGACACTAAATAAATTAATTGTCTTATAAAAATAATATAGTTGATCAGTTTGTATTTCACGCTGTTGGCACGTGGAATGATTCAAAATGATTGTAATAAATCAAATTGTTGAAATGCAATTTAAAAAAAATAAAATAATTAGAAACAGCATAAATTGTGATTCTTGACTTGTTAAAATTATTTGTAGGTCGGTGACTTAAATTAAAAGTGTGATTAATTGCTTTGTGCTGTGAAGTGGGAGTGGTCTGTTTTGAATGTGTTTCTGTGCTCTGAGCGTGTTATGATTTGTGAGAATGTAGGTAATTGACTTTTAATGTAGGTGTATTTTATTATTTGTAATATAGATATAGACTTGGGGGACTGTTTGGTATAAAAATGATGTATGTAAATATTGTTTTGTATTTTGTGAAAGCCCTGAAACGAGGTTAAGCGGCTAGGTCTTGCGTCACTTTTCGGAATTCTTTTTCTGATTATTTTTATTGGGTTTCCGTTAGTGTAGTTTAATTAAAGTAATAGGTAGAATTTTTATTGTAGTTTAATTTAATATAGGGTTGTACATAAGGTAGATTTGTAGATATTTAGCAATAGGAGATTTAGAATAATATTTAGCACAGATTGACCGGAAATAAGGCAATGTTAGGGTAGTTAAAAAAGGAATTTCTGGTTAGCGGTCAGAGACGTTCGGTCAGCGTCTATAAATAGAACAATTAATCAATCACTTCCGTCTGAAATGGCCCATTTTGTGGAAGACCAGTGGTCGGTATATGGCGTAGTTGTGTGTGGCTTGTTCGGATATGACGTGAGTTGAGCTTTAATTACTTTTTAGAATTTGTATGTTATTTTATGCTATGTTTTATTTGGTTATTTTATGTATATTGTCCACTTGTCTATGACAAGTGCATTGATGGGAATGGATTAAGTTGGAGGTTTGGGAAGGAACATTAGCCGCCATGTTGGCTTCTTCTTTTTAAATGTATATTTCTTTTTAGTTCATGTATATTATTATTTTAATGTAATGTTGCCTTTAATGGCCGGCATGGGAATAAGTTATGGTAGATGTTTTTATTTCATGCTTGGTCTTAACTGGTATGTATTAACCAGTGAGTGGCCTAACTCTGTGGTACAGAGTATAGAGCGGTGTTGTCTTGTTCTAGTCTTCATTGACTAGAGCTGAGTTGATTCTTATGTCATAATTCATATTATGTTATAAGATGTACAAGGAGTATAGGTTCATGTTTGAACTGGTTATAGTTGGGACTATGCTATGTAGTTTTTATTTACTGTATATAGTATATATATATTATGCTTATGTATATAGATGACCATGTTCTAATGTTTATTTTTATTTCTCTATTTCTATTCTATTATATTGTAGGTCGTAATGTCGGCCTATGTTGGTTTTTAGTGGGGAGTTGAAGTTAGTTTTTAGTGGGGAGTTTAAGTTGGTTATTTTGTTTGGGTTCACAGTATGTTTAGAGTTTAGATAGTATAGGTTTATTGTTGGGGTTCAATTTGTTCTTTATGATTTTTATGTTCCCTTTAATGGGACGAGTGAATTTTCTTGAATAAAAAGTAATTTGTAATTTAAATATGATTTTAGTGTTTTATGTTTAGTGTTCAGTGTTGTTGGTCTGTTTAGATTGTAATAATCCTTCTGTCCCAACGGAAGTGTCACGGAAGCCCAAAGTCCCCTCGTGCCCTAGTTTAGATGTATTTAGTTATGATTGCTGTCCTTTACCCACAACCCTCTTTAATTAGTAGTAACCATGAATAACATAAAATTAATTACCCCCCTCTTCCCCCCACCCTGTTACATATTAATTCAATAATTTTTTTTTTCGAAGACGCCCTTTCTCCGAAAAAGGTCGTAGGGGGAGCAGCCACTACCTCATCTCCCCCCCCCCCCCCGGCTACGCAACTGGATCTATATACGCAACTGTTTTTGAACTGTACGAAAATGTTAATGATTAACGATTTCGAGGCCGTTTGCGATAAATCTCTAGTAACGAGGTTGTCGGATTCTTAATATAGTCAAAAGTCTTTTGAAACACAAAGTAATACCAGATGGTGAACGTGATAAAGGCATTATGTAAGATTGCGAAAATGTCCTCTGTACGATAGAGCACCAAAAGTAGGTCATTTCGAATTAATGCATTGCATCTAATTAGGTCCATGACAGGAATTTATTTTTTCCTTCAAAGCTTTGTAATTCACACTAGGCTGAAAAAAAAAAAAGCAAAACTGTAAAAAAATATAATTTACAAATTTCATTCTCAAACTATACACAATACTCCACAATTATAAATTAAAACCTAGAACCCCCCGCTGGAGCGAATTTTCATAAAACTAAAACTCGTAGACGCCGGATGTGAGAATCGTCCCAAGGAAGTGGTGTACTGCTCACGATGACGTCATCAGATAATGCGCTCTAATGGCTTTTAATGACAGTGTCCCACCTCGATCTACTTGGGTTTTGAAATGGCGCGACTAATTAGTGACGGTTTTTTTTTTCTTTATCCACCGTCTCACACACTTGTTTCATCTGTTGTTTAGTCTGTGTATTGTCTGGTGTTGTTCTTTCTTCTTTTTATTTCATTCACTATCCCCGTTCCATTTGTGTGTGAGTGTGTGTCTGTGTGTCTGTGTGTGTGTTGTTGTTTCTCTACGCCTCTCTTTCCTACTTTCTTTCTCTTCACGAAAACGTGCCGCACGTTCGCAGCATCCCGTTGCGTCTCTTGGACAGTGCCAGGGAAGGGGGGAGGGACAAGACCCCAGGTTCTCATTACTTGACAAGAGACAGGCGTGAATTATTTATCGTAAGAAGGGGGGAAAAGTAGGGGTAGTCTATCTGGGCCAATTATGGACAATGAGAACTAGGTGGATAATAGCAGAGATCACGCGGGGCAGAGATCACGCGGGGCAGAGATCACGCGGGGCCGAGAGTTTATCACGCAGACAGAACAATGCTAAGAAAATAAGCTGTAACAACTTGCATATTGGATCTAAAAAAATAATTTTTAAGCATTGTGCATAACATTATCAATATCCAACTCAATGACTCAACGTCATTTTAATTTTTTTCTCAAGGTTTCTTGCTTCCAGCTTCAGATTAGTTCGATATGGAGCAGTCAAAACAACGGATTGATCTGGTAATTAATTTTGGCCTCTAGCTCTAGGTCATGTTTAGAATGTAGAACTTTGAGAAATAAAGACATGGATTTTTACAGAATGTGCTATAGACCTTTCATAAATGTGCTATAGATCTTACAGAAATGTGCTATAGATCTATTTTTTTCTTGAGATGTAGTCAAAATCTCAATATATCTGTCAATATGTCAATAATCACTGAAAAAATACATATATTTTAAATCCTTTTCTTAAATAAACTTCTTAAAACTTTATGATTGGCAAAATCGTCGGAAGTTTAATTGTCCCACTTCCTGTCCCTTGATCATGACACATATTGTGTACACTAAATGCCAATTACAACCTCTGCTTTTAAAAGTTAGCCCAATCTCCTAACATAACCCCTGTACCTTTTCCGAATCAACTTTGACTGTTGTTGTCTTTTTCAATCCTCTAATGGAACACATTATTATTAGATATAGTTCTTTTAACTTACGAAACATTTTCTGAAGGTTCATGATGGTTTTGGAGTTGATTCAAAAATTTGGATCGCGAAACAAAAAATGTAAAAAAAAAAAAATGCATCTACAGAATTTATAAGAAAGACTTTCAAGAAGTAATTGTTTAATTACAAATTTAAACTAATCTTGCAGTTTTTATGGCTTTGAAGAATACAATTTCTTTAACATGAAAATTACGCGTTGGTTTACATTGAACGAATTTTTTTTTTTAAAGCTCAAAACGAATTTTTCATTTCCTAGTGGACAGCGAGCGGCCATAATTGTGGTCAGTGGAGTGGTGGCACTGATTACTCTATTCAAGCGTCCGGAGCGTCGAGTGACCGACGAGAGCTCTCGCGGGAGGCGCCGGACAGTATGCCGCGGTGTTGTCCCCAAACAGTTTAGAGTGGGGGAAGGGAGTCGGGAGGAAGAGTGATTGAGACGCCGGACATCTGGGTCCAACGCAGATTTACTAAAAATATTCACATTATTATATGCTGACGACACAACAATCCTAGCTAAAACCGCAAAAGAATTACAGAAAAACTTAAATATTTACAGTAACTATTGCAAGGAGAACCACTTAAACATAAATGAAGATAAGACAAAAATAATGATATTCGGTAGAAAGGGGAGGGTAGGAAATCAGAAATTTGTACTAAATAATAATATAATAGAAATAGTTTCTAAATTTAAATACCTGGGAATAATCTTCTCAGCTAACGGTTCTTTCTCAGAACACAGGAAATATTGTAAGATGAAAGGTACTAATGCTATGTTCAATCTTCTCAGAAAATGCCATACACTAAGCTTGCCCATAGATAGTCAAATTGATCTATTTGATCAAACAGTACTACCTATACTAACCTACGGTTGCGAACTATGGGGTATGGAAAATTGTGACATTTTAGAAAATGTTAGACTAAGATATTTTAAGATGATTTTAAAATTGAACACAAAAACACCAAATTATGTAGTACTAGGCGAAACAGGCAAACTCTATATAAGATCATTTATTAAAAAAAGAATGTTACACTTCTGGATCAAAATAGCGACCGGCAAAGAAAGCAGGATTTCTAAAATAATTTATAACATTTTACTTAAAGAGCACCTGGTTGAAAAATGCAAATGGTCCGCCAATATAAAGTTACAATTGGAACAACTAGGATTAGGATATATTTGGTTAGAACAAGATATAATAGACACTAAACTTTCAAAATCAATAATTAACTTACGTATAAATGATCAAAGTAAACAAGAACTTTATGAGAGTATGCAAATAAGCAATAAAGGTAAATTATATAGCGCTCTAAAATATAAATCTGACTGGGAAAATACTCCACCCTTTTTAAATAAATTACATCTGAAAGAAGCTATCTATATACTAAAAATACGAACAAGTAACAATAATTTCCCTGTTGAACTGGGTCGCCACTCCAGAATAGATTATAATTTAAGATTATGTCCCTTTTGCTTAAAAGATATAGGAGATGGATTTCACTATTTACTCCAATGTGTGCACTTCAATGCCCAACGAAAAATGTATCTAAAAAATATTACTATAACAGACCTAATGTAGAAAAAATGTCGGAACTGCTTAATTCTAGCTCTCTAAAAGAACTTAAAAAACTAAGCATATTTTCAAAAATATTAGTATCTGCTTTTAAAAAATGAGAAAAAGGTAAGAAATGTTTAAGTATTTTAACTTGCTGGTTTGTCACTATGATATTGAGGGATAGTCGTAGAAGAAATGTAATATACTAAGCCGCAAGAAAAATTGTGAATGATTTCTTAAATGTTTGTTCTCACTATGTTAATGCCGTGCAGGTCTAATGAAAGTGATTTACCTGTATGTCTATGTTAGTAAATTAAGTTTTTTTTTTTTTTTTTTTTTTTTTTTTTTTTTTTTTTTTTTCTTTGTTAGTTTTTTCCCCCCAAAAATTGTGTTATAAACTAAATTATCCCCCCTGAATTTTCTTTTAGGATACCTTTAATTAATAAATTTTTTATTACTTTCATTTTATTACTAATATTGGTTTTACTATTATTGTTCAATTTATTATTCACAAATGCTATAATTTTCTTATGTTTTTGACTATGCCTTTATTGTACCTATGTACTATGTGGCAAAATAAATATTGTATTGTATATTGTATTGTATTGTTGGTCCATCTCAATGACCGCTGTCCGGCTGTGGTCTTTGAATGTCAGGATCTGTTTGTTCAACTGTTCCGTTCTGTCCTGCGTTTTTTGTTTGGTTTTCAAAACTGTTTTTCTATTGTACTCATTGTTGTAGTTTTTTAACGATGATTATTCATGGTGTAGTAGTAGTAGACAGAGCGTTGGTTTTACACACCAAAGCTGTTAGACTTAAATCCAGCTAAAAAAAAAACTCCACGATTTGTATTTCTCTAGATCTGAGGCGTGAATCTGAGCACGCCAAGATCACGTAGGCGCATGCAATTACTTTACGAGGTTGGGAATTGTGCTGGCCACACCATCCCTTTGTACATAATTACCACACTAGCTAAAACAAATTTTAATGATATGCACATGATAAGCTGTGCTGTTTGGCCAGACTTGGCATTTGATTTGCAATCTAAACACGTTTACAAGCCACTGAAAGTCTTATGATAAGCTAAAGAGCCCGTGTCGAGTCTGTGTTGTGAATCAAACCATAACTATAATACACATGGACCGCTTGCTTTAGTATTTCTGCTATATGATGACTCGAAAGACTGCTTTTCGGAATTTCCGATTCGTTGCACTTCCGTTTAATTGAATCGCTTCGATTTTTTCAATGAAAAATTAAAATTAAAATCGAAAGTTCTATACAGCGGAAACATTTAAGAAACAACGAGGAACGTAGAAGTAATTTAAGACAGCCTTATTGGTTGCGCACGGAAAAAAAAAGTACATATAAACTCTAAAAATAGAGCAAGCGGTCCATCTTATTATAGTCTTTGATCAAACTAAACATTGTCTGCCAAGATCTAACGAAACTAGCTTATTTACTACATAAACTGTTTAATTGTGAACATATAAATATGAACCAATATGAATTTAACTAAAAAAATATTACTTCAGTGTTATTATTGTTGGTTTTTACACTGAAATGACCTACTTTATACATACGAGGCCTCACCACTACATTAGGGGGATTTCCCTCATTTGAAGGCCATCATTTTGTATTGTTGTATTCCATAAAATTGTTCTATATAATTGATGAATGTTTACCGCGCGGCCAATACCATTGTCCTAAACGTGCCGTATACAACATTCGATTTCAATCTTAATTTGAGTTCTAATCTTATATTATATTACAGACGTTCCTTCTATAAATGCATTCCTCTACAATTCTACATGAAAAGTAATGAAACGACAAAATTTAAAAATGAAAACATTTACTTTTACAAATACATTATATAAAAGTATTAATTTACCTCTAATATTACTTTAAATTCTCTGACAATAACTGACAACTGAGATAGCCATAGTTCATAGTCTTCCATTGAGTAAATCATATCAAATTACTAAACCGGAAGTCTAGAAGACATGGCGTGATCGGAAAATCCGGAAACAGAAGATTTCGAGTCATCAAATAGCAGATATATTAAAGCAAGCGGTCCATCTTATTATTATAGTCTTTGAATAAACAAACAATCTATCTAATAATATATTTCGTTGTGTCACTATATATATATATATATATATCCATTGGCTCCATAGTCTCGAAAGACGATAAGATTTGCGCTCGTGTGATTTGGCCAGCCCAGCAAAATTGACTGTGTCTGTGGAGACCTATCCTTGAGAGACAGGCTCTGTCGCATCTCTGGCACTTGAAAGCTGGACCGTTGGAGATTGTTAGGGGCAGCCTACTTTTCTTAGCTGCTCTTTTAGCCTCCGCCATAAGGCGAAGTTTGCCCTCTGCCGCATTTATACAGAGGTGTAAGTTGCCTCTCCAACTATTTATGTGCTGAGCAAGGTTCTCCCAGTTTCCGACCTCTACATCTATAGCCTTTAGGTCACGTTTGCAGACGTCCTTGAACCTGAGATGGGGGCGGCCAGTAGCTCTCTTGCCTTCAGCGAGCTCAGCATATAGCAGGTCTTTTGGGATTCGCCCATCCTCCATCCTGGAAACATGGCCAAGCCACCGAAGACGTCGTTGGCGAAGGAGAGTGATCATGCTAGGCATGTTAGCCCGTTGCAAGACCTCGTTGTTTGTTTTGCGGTTATATATATATATATATTATGTAAAGTATGTCAATTAGGCTATATAGCACAGCAATGCTAAATGAATTGACAAGTCTTAACGATTATGCATGCATAAAAGGAAAAAAAGAAGAACATTTCCGGTCTTATTCGATTATTTGCTTCGAAACATGTTTGTGTGCTACGTTACTGGTTGTACGAAAATATGTAGTGAATGAAATGTTATTTCATTTCCAAAAGATGGCGCCAAAAGAAAACGATGGATTGTGAATGTCAGATTTGAAGAATCACCTATTTATAATCCTAAACTAATTGCTTGATGCCAAATAATATTCGTGTTGTTGTTTTTAATGAATTTCCGCATTGTGTTTTTTTAATTACCAAGGACGCAACTCTTGACTAACTTATTTTATAAACAAAAAGCTACATTTAGCCTAACGCGACTAACACTTTGAGCATTAATTATCGCCTACTCACTTTTGATGTTCAAAACGGATTCCTCATAACTAATCTTGTAGTCGTTGTATATTTCTAAAAGACCAGAACTGGCTGTCGATGTTGAAATCAATTGTCAAACAGCACCAAAAGCATGTTTTTTTTGTTTACGAAAATGGCGGTAAATTTCACAGAAGTTCACGATCATTCATAAAGACTTGTCAATAGAGTCTATTTAAACTATAAATATTTCAACTCAGAGACACACTTATAACAAGGGACTTGTGCCTGACTAGTATTTGATGATAACCCACAACTGGCAAAAAGTGCGATTATATTCAATGAAAGAATCAAAGTAAAAATAAATGATAATCTTTTAAACATTGATTTGAGAAATATTTTATAAAAAATTTAATGTGGCTGAGAAAACAGAGATAAGATTACTCTGTGCTATTTTAGGGACATGGCGACTTTCTATAAGAGTTGTGGTTATTGAAAACGAAACTGAATAATTTGAGGCTTAGATTCATTTATCTCCCTTGGGCATTTTGATACGGAAAATAGAGTTCCGTGCCTTTTATTTATTAATGTTTACGTTTCTTAAACAGTTTCTAACCGGATATGACTTTTCAGTTCTGACATTGACCCATGGTCACCAACGGCCAACACTGGAGAGATAAAAAGGCCTTTAGTTCCAGAAACAATGTCACTTCCCGTCTTTGAGCCGAAAAACAAGATGGCTTCATTAAGCTCCCAGCGTCATGCTTCAATAACGTCATTCCGGAAGTGGCAACATCGACGTCATGGAAAACACACACATTGCAGCCATTTTTCGGAGTCAGTGCAAACCGGAAGGAGTAAGATCACTTGACTATACAAAAAACAAAAAACACAATGTGCGCGTCTGTGTTGGTGAAAAGGCCAAAATGGGTCAGTGGATGCTGGGAAGATGAAAATCTCAGAACATTGATTGCTGGTCTTAAGGTCCCGTCAAGGGCGTTAAAAGAAAATGGTCTACTGTATTGATTTCCTAGTCGATTCTTCAAAAAGTCGCCTAAATGGGTCAATCAATCACACGGCAAACAACTTTATTTTGTAAGAAAGTCAATCCACGAGAAGTCTTTTGAGTTTGTAAAGAAAAGAAAATTGAGCTTTCAGAATAATTATGTGTTTTAATAATTATCGATAGTTGTGTGGCCGATTGTAAAGGCCGGCGGAGATTCGGTTTCGATTTCAGTTTCTGCGTTAGTAGGCAAATGGCCCCTTTCGGTGTAGTTTCGGTTTTAGGCAGAAAGTTGATATTGCCTTTTAGATTATTCAATCTTAAAGAGTATTCAATTATCTGCTCGTTTCTTATTAGAACACTGCAATCAAAAACGATGTTTGGTTGTATAATATTTTCGTGTCTTATCTTATCGGGTCTTTTCTTGTTTTAACGTGATTTATCTTGTCTTATCGTATTCTCATGGCTTGTGTTATCTTTTTTTTTATACTTTGTCTTAACTTGTTATATCTCGACTCATCTCTTCTCTTTATTGCAGTCTTTTTATTTTGTCACTGTGTGAATGTGAACTTGTAGTGAAAGGGATGTAATGTTAAGATTTGATAAGAAAAGTGCAAGTTAGATCATAAACAGTGTATTATCACAAATGTATTAGATCTACTCTTTTTTTTTTTTTCTTTTTTTATTGCATTTTAAAATGAGTTATACCTTTTTTTTTTGATAACTTCTATAAAGAATATTATTGCGTCCTTAAAATGAATTTATTATTATTATTATTTCTGCAACTTTTTATATTATTTACTGATGTTAGATACGTTCACATGCGTGATTTCCGAATATTCTAGTTATGTCTTTGACTAAGCCTTTTTTGTACTTGTGTACTTAGCGGCAAATAAATATCCTTCATTGTTGTTGTTCATTGTCGTCTCAACTTATCTCAATTTTGTCTTAATATCTATTTAGCGCAGACCATTTTGGGATAAAAATGTCAAAATAATGACCATCAAACTTGACCATGTCAAGACCGGGGGGGAGGGCGATAACTCTTTGTGGACCACAGGATTTCCCCCCTCAATTAATAAGAGTGTTGTAAGTTGTATGACTACATTTTTTTTTAAACTAAAAATACTAACAAGCATGACCGAGTTACGATTTAACAAAATATTATTCAATTATCATGTTTTCAATTGAAGTTACATCATAGTTTTGTTTGTTTTTTTATGTTTTTTTTTTATATCGTTTAACAATCATAACAGAGAGAGAAAAAGAGAGAGAGAGAGAGAGAGACAATATCTCGAGCAAACCAGGTAGGTCTATAGCTCCCGCTCCCCCTCCCCCAACCACCAAACACATCCAGACAAAGCAACATCCAACCATTATCAGCGAACTTTCAATTTTAAGCGTTTAGGGGTAGTAGCGTGTTGTTTTTTTTGAATGCGGAAGGGGAGACAACCCTTAAATTAAAAAAATGAAATAGTGTTGACATTCCTAATTAAGTTATTAACGTCACGCACGTGGGGGCTTGGTGGTCCTTGGTGGGCCCTCCAGACCAGACGCTACAGTGTCATCTCGTGGAACATCGAGGTCCACTCACCAAAATCTAAAACCCCCACCCCCATAAGACACACACACTTCTCTTAAAATATCATCCTCATAATAAAGTATTCATTTCTCTACTCGTCTCCAATTCAAACACAATTGAAGCCCCCCACCCCGTCCCTCGGTCCGCCCCAACCCCGTCGCCCTACACCCCATTCCCCACTTATACAGTACACCTCCCTTCTCTTGCCCCCCCCCTCTATTATGTCCGAGCCCTCGACCACCCCTTCAGTCATGGATACTATGAGAAGTAAAAAGGGGCGTGGCGGGATGCGGTCAACATTGACAGGTACGCTGTTTTGTTGCTTCGTGTACTAAAAACAAAAAAATTGTGAAGGGCATCACAAAATGAAGAGGTTCTCAAACAGCGGAGGATACAGACCCCTGGCTCTTTTAGACAAATATCTATTTCCCCCTCTCTCTCTTTATCTGTCTCCCTCTCTCCTCATTCATTCCCGTGTCATCTGCACCCCGTGCTTTTTTGAGCCGACCTTATGTTGCACACGGAGGAAGACAATGCCTCGAGTGGACATAAATATTTATACTTTATAATTTCCCCCTAAAGAAATTTTTGTTAAAGAGTTGTACGGCAACAAAAGAAAGTAGAAACACGTTGAAGGAAGAGAGAAAAAGAGATAGAGAGACGGACAGAGAGAGGGGGAGAGAATGAGAGAACGGAAAAAGTTGTTTCCCTTGTTTAACCATTTTGGGGGGGGGGGGGGGTATTGTTAAAAGAGTTCTCCTACAATGTCGGGCGGCAGAAATGGAGTAAAAACACTATAGACTTTTATTGACCAATGACGGACTTGGCCAAATTGTGTTGTTGTTGTTTTTAGATCGTACCCGGGGTAGTACCTGGGTGTGATATGCCTCTTCTCGAAATGGTCAGCGGATGAAAAGGACAAGATGGAAGCGGGGAGCGGGGGGAGAGCGGCGGGGTGAAGGTGGAGGTAGAAGGGTGGGCAGCTAGGTAGTGTCACCTCTGCGAGGCCTATACTAACGCCCCCCTCCACACTCCCCCCACCAAGAACTGCTCGGAGCGAATTGTGTTCTGCGCATAATGCAAAAAAAAATATTTTTATAATAATAAAAAATGGCGGCGGGTTAATTTACAAAAATATTGACATTGTAGAGAGACCAAATCATATTTTTAACACATAAAACAGGAGGGAGGGGTGGGGCTGGGGTGGGGTGGGGTGGGGGGGTCTGGGGAGTATAACAAATAGAATAGATAGTTTTAGATGAGGGGGAGGGGGGCATGTCTATAAACATACACAAGGAAGGTTTGGGGGCGTGGGTGGGGAGTGTCGTTTAAGGTGGGTGGGTTGGTGTAGGGAGTGGATGATGGATGAAGTGGCCAGGTGTGCTTCCTCCCCTCGTGTGCATAAAACAAATAGGACTACGTTGGCGATTTTGAAAAGGAAGACTGTATTCCAACAACAGAATGTTTTTTGGGGGAACTTGTGAATGATATGTATTATTATTATATACAAAAAGAACGTATTATCATAGAGTGTTTACTTTTAATTTGAAGCAAAACCTGTTGCCTCTATTGTGGAAAAAATTTACCTTGGATTATGTCTTCCTTATTTTCCCCTTCTACCCTCCGGGAACGAAAGTAAATAAAAACAAAAGAACAAAGTTTAGATTTTTCGGTTTAGAAAACCAAAATGGCAGTTACAAATGGATTTCATCATTTCTCTATAAGATAAAGAACAGGAAACCAAGAAATTGGGAATGTGGGTCAACAGTCAAAGTTCCATTAAAAAGGGAAGAAGCGTTCACCAGTTTCTGCCGCACAGTGACCTTGCCCCTTATAATTTCCATTAGTCAGGTATATTTATAACATTTAAAAACAAAACAATCTAGACCTTGACTGGTGACCACTTCTGTACGCATGGGCCTCATCGCTGGCGAAGTGTGGAAACCACCAGTACGCTTGCTTCAAGAGCACACCGGTGGGGCTGACAAATGGGGGGACAGCCGTCTTCTGGGCGTCCGAGGCTCATTGTACCATCGCGAGACCCAAGAGGCTCGGTGTGAAGGAAGCAATGACTGCGGCATTCCCGCCTCAACCCACACCCTTGTACTTGTGTGACTATACCTATAGTATGGGACTTGTGCTACCGGGCGACATTGCAGGTATACGGGCGAGCCACCACAACAATGACCCGATGGGAATTCCGCAGTAGGAAAAAAACATAGTGCATGTGGTTACGGAAACCGAACCCTGAGTCACACGGCACGCCATGCCCTCAGCATGCTGTGGGGTTGGCTGGCGCCCGGACAGAACCTTGGTGTGCCTCACCCCCCTCTCCCTGGTTTACTCCTGAACATGGTAACGCCCTGGACATAGGAGCCGGAAGGCTTGTCCGTATTAAAGGATGTACCCGTCCGCCATTATCTCAATTCTCAATGGACAAATGTTGTCGGTGGAATGTTACTTTATTTTTATAGAGTAAATATATTTGTTTTCCGGTTGTTGTTTTTTACATTATTGTCGTTCTCATGACAAATTATATCCAAACAAATTCTAACGGGTTTGAAAATAAATAAAAAATTAAAATAGAAAGACCCGCGGCCCGCATCACAACGCTCGTAGCGTCAACCGTCCTGCAGAGCCACGGCTGGGAACAGAAATTCGAAACCAGAGGCTTTGGTTTAAGATGATATTCTCCCGTCGCCGCTTGACCACCAGCTTACTCATAGAGTAGAAAAGTTAAACCATTTCCAATATTCAACAAACCAAATATAATTATTGTTCATATAAAACTTTGTTTTATGTTTGTTATTACATTTTTACAAATATTTACTCTCCCTCCCACACACAAAATATTAATCTTTTTATTTTTCTCCTTGACAATTTTTTTTTTAAAAACACATCCCACTAAAATAAAAAATAAACAAATAATCTCTAAACAAGGGATTTATAAAAAAATTAACTCCCCCTGAAATCTTACTCTCTAAATTCTAAATAAATATGGTCGTGTGGTTAGACCAATCGGATTAGAGACGGGAGTTACCGTTCATGACGCACACAGCTTGGCGTCCCGGATAATGAGAGAAGTCCTTGCGGTTCCGCATACTCCTGGCACGCCTTCAACTGTTTTTTCCCATCAATTTCTTTATATAATATAGGCCTACCTTTTCCTTCTTAAAAATAAGTCAGAAGTTTAAAATTATTTATAAAAAAAAACATTTTCAAAATGAAGACTATATATTGTAGTTGATTTAAAAAAAAAAATATATTATATCGTAAACAAAAATACAAATTTTAATCAACACTTTTTTTTAAAGTCGTCTGCCACAAAAAAATCTGGCATTTCCCTTGCGTTTCAAATTGAGCGGATCACCAGACTGAGTCGAATCATTGGTTCTAATCCTGAATTTAACACTGGGGGCAGGCCGCCGTTGGCCATAAATGATAATTATGAGTCCGGTTCTTTGTTGTTTATTTCGCTTACAACATCTTCCTTGATTTATTTTCCCGCTGTTTAGATTTCGGATCATCCGGGTCTTTTTTATTTTCTTTATTCTTGCGGTTGACTTGACTTGTGGTTGGATTGTGTTGTTGCTGTTGTTTTTTTTACGATTTTTCTTTTAAACATAAAGTTGAAAATTAAAAAGTAGAATCAAAAGAATGGAAAAAAAAACTTGGCTTTGTGACTTGTTTTAGCGACGAAACAATACTTTCTTTTTTCTTTAATTTAACTGTTGACATTAGAAAGGTCCTCAGGAGTGTAAATATGAAAAATATTATTAACTCCTCGGGCATTAAAAAGACAGAAGAGAGGAAAAAGGGGAGACTTGTTAGGGGCAGAAGGGGTGGGGGTGGGGGCCGAGAGGGAGTAAACTTTGCGGTATTTACCGAAATCATTTTTCCTTGATTCCATCATCCGGGTTCTTAATTTCTAAAGACAACAGTTTCAGAAGACAGCGGCGGTGTCCGGAGACAAGCAGAGGCGTGTTTGCTCTGGGGGGGGGGGGGGGGGAATCTGTAATCATGTTGTCGCAGAGACACAGAGAGAGAGAGAGACACACACACACAGAGAGACACAGTGAGAGAGACACTCATAACTTGGGGTGGATTTTTATGAGTGGATGGAGAGAAATGGAGGGGGGATGTGTGAAAAAAAGAGAGATGATGGAGTGTGTCAACATGTGGCGAAAGTGAGGGATATGGTAGGGGTTGTGAGATGGTGAGTGATGTTGTGACGGAAAAGGGGTTTAAAACCTGCCTGTGTGTTAAAGAGGAACTTTGTGTCGGACACACTGCGGTTTATACATGTGTTTGATCTTGGGTTGTTGTTTTTTGTCTAGTCTCCGCCCTTGAAAGTCTGAAATTGTTACTCACTTGAATATAAAAATGAAAAAAAAAAAGAATAATGACATTTATAAGGCTCGTAATTCGACGGCATTTAATCTAATATAAACTCGTTATACGACGACATGCAATCCAATATTGACTCGTTATGTGACCGCACGCAATCAAATACTGACTCGTTATACGACCGCATTTAATCAAATACTGACGTCGTGCAATCCATTGTTGACTTGTTATACGATGACACGCAATCCGTTGTCTTTATGCATTGAGAGTCAGTTTGAGCGTATCAATCTTAAATCGGAAACAGAGGTTTGGGGGGAGGGCGTATTTTGTCCACTTTATGAATAGGATATGGACACAAACACATACCCCTTTTTTTTCTAATTGTCTCGTGGACCTATTAAAATGTATACGCTTGACCAAATTATAACCCACCGTCCTCTGTATTGCCAAACCCAAGCTATTTTGTAAACCTACGCTCTCTAGTTATTACAGGTGATAAAATGATTCAGGCATCTATAATGAGGAAGGGGTTTGGTGCAATACCTAGACGATTTATTTCGTTAACATCGTATACATGCCCTCCACCCCTTCAAATATGGCGAAAGCTTGGGTGCAGGGGGCGCAGATGTGACACGGGACCACCCGTAGTTGTGGCGCTGTAATCATAGCTTGACATCGATCGGTTACCTACTCCTTGTGTGTGTGCGTGTGTGCGTGTGTGTGTTATCTAACCCATGTACCACCCACGCACGCACATCCACTGGAGGGGGGGGGGCGATACGTACATGTCGCCCTTTATTATGTACGGGCTTAGCTCAGGTGTTAAAAATGTCATTTATCATATCTGTTGGTGACAAATTGACACCGCCCACCCACCCACCCCCTCAACCCCTTTGCCGCCCGTCACCCCCTTCAAGAACCCGAAAGCAGACAGACATACAGACACACTTCTCCAGGCAAATGGAAGATAACAGACGACCTCAGAGTGTTGTTGTTTTTTACGTCACTTTATTAGGAATTACTTTTTTTTTTGGGGGGGGGGGGGGGGTGAGAGGGTATAAGAAAAACTTATGGGAGAGGTGGGAGTAGTGGCGCGAGGGGGCGGAGTTGATAGCCAAAGGGGAATGAAAGGTGTTTGTTTGCCACCCAGAAAATGAGGGATATATTTTCATTTCTTTTCTTTTGTTCCTATTTACTTGAAATCCCTAACACCTGCTATGTCCTATTTCAAAAAAAAAGTCTCCAAAGTGTTCCTGGATCTCTCTCGAGGATTAGCGAGTTGAGGGTGGAGCGGGGGTGGGGGTGGAATTGGGGGGGGGTGTATGATCTGATTAATCGTCCGTTTGGCGTGATTGTTAATCGAAACTTGCTTTCATAGACTTTATTTTGTGTATACCCACTTCTTATATACCCTTATTGTGGGTGGCAGTTTTTTTTTTTAAATATATGTTTTGTTTGTTTTGTTTGGAAAAGGTAGATAACTTCTCAGTTGCAGGTGCAAGAGTTTGTTGGTGTTGTCAGTTGCTACGCAACCAAACAATGGCGGGGTGTCCCCTTTCGACCAATCAAAGTGTTTGTACATTTCTCGCGATACGTCAGTACAGTAAGCGAATATATATAGGTTGCGGTGTATTTTGACATGTTTTAGTGAAACAAACGCTTGAAGTGCGGACATTTTTTTTACTCCCTTTCTCTTAGCTCGTACTGTCTGTCTGTCTGTCTGCTTGCTTGTAAACTTTGCATCGATTTTTCAACCACTTCCCGTCGTCCAATCGAGCTGAAACTTGGACAGCAGACTTGTGGCGACTAACAATACATTCTATCAAAAAAAATTTTAACATCTAACGGTTTGTTTTGGTTTCACGTTGAAAATGCCGGTCCAACTTTTTATGTTTTTTTGTTACAATGGTAGAAAAAAAAGGATCACTTTGCGCTCTAGCTTTGTGAATGAAGGGAAAAATTAATTCATGTTTACATTCGTGTCGTATTGAGAAATTTGTCTTTAACTGTTGTTCATTTAAGACATGGGACGAAAGGGGGTATAAAAAAACTTGGTTTTTATGTGTTAAATTTTTTTTATCTTAGAACTTTTTGACACCGGAAATGGAACCTGGTGGTCTAGCCTCACTAGTGGCATCAAGGCATTGAATGGGTTGCCTGAACAAACCAAGGTGAAAATCAACAACTTAATATCCTTTAAAACTCCCATAAAATGCAAGACTAGACTGAAACCACAGATAAGCGTAGGACGCAATAATGTTCTTTACAGAAGAAGCATATAAGATACAATTATGTAATAACGCAGGCCTCTCTTTAACATCATGACAGACTGTTTTTTTTTAAATAGTCTTTCAAATCGGACGTCTAGAACCGATCTTTAGTTCTACCGGATTCTGGTTTTATACCTAACAATAGTTCTGCAACCCCCCCCCCCCAAAAAAAAAAAAAAAAAAAAAAAAAAAAAAACAGGCGTCTGTCCGTTGTGTTGTGTACATACAATCCCCTAGTTAGCCGTAGCAGCAAAAATAAACAACAAACATTTAAATATGTTTTAATAGCTCATACGGCTTTATAAGGTCTGCGCTCGTGTATATACCACATACATTGAAATGGTGAATTATATTTTTGTAGTGGATGTATGCAATCTATGTGTTAAGTCCAAAAAAGCCATAAAAGTAAAAAAAAAAAAAAATGCCCAAAAACTTACAATAAAGAGCCACATGCCACGTGACATTCCAAATCTATCACCCCCCTCCATCAACCTCCCACCCTTCACCACAGCCTTTCACTTCTCTATTTGAACTGATCTCTAGCTCCTCGTTTTTATGTCACAGTCCCTCTTGATGGTCACATGTCGAGTTATTGAGATAGGTTCATGTGGACTGTTGTTTGTTTGTGTTTTCTTCTTTTAATCCGTTTAATGCCTACCTCTCGGGGAAATTCCAGTGCCCTCGCTACCAGACTCGGCAACGGCACGCTTCTCTTCTAGCCCTACCACAGGGGACACAACTTTTGACAGCTCTCAAATTTTTGAATACACTGGCTTGTCATAGTTGTTCCCCCTTGAAAAAACATTTTGGAGTTCAAGAATAATAGATAGGTGTTTGAAATTTTTTCCTATACTATTTTCTGTATGTTCAATTAAAATCATTCAATATCGTAACAAGAACAAAAGCGAAATTACTTTTCTTTATTTGTACCTGACTAGAATTCCTATCGAGTAAGGACAGAGTTTTCTCCCATTGAGACCGAATATCCCGTTTTTCTGTACTATTTGCGTTGGCGAATAAAGGACAGAAATGTTCAGATTGGTACAAATGAGAAAACAATATATAAAATATATTATTTCATTATATATTCAAATTTTAAAGGATTCTTTATCACGTGATAGTTTTTTCCGAACGCCGTAAAAATTGCGAGAGCAGGATAACTTTTAGTCTGTTGTCACATTGAATCTACTTTGTCACGTTATTATCAAAAGGTTGCTTACCCCTGGTCTATAGCAACTAAATGAGTAATTCCATTTAACCTTACGACACCTTGCTGGACCCCCCCACACACACACACTGCACCCAACCACCCCACCAACCGTCCTCCAACACCTATCTACCGCCCTTCGTTCTTACCTGCGTGCATACATGTGTGGGCGGGAAGATGGAATAAGTCCGAGATTACGCGGGTAACTCCTGGCTAGGTTTCGCTTCCTACCCCCCCCTCCCCCTCCGGATATTGACACATGTTTATATATATCTGAAACAAGGCATAGAACAAACACCTCTTCGACACGTTTCGGAGGGGAGAAAGGGGTGGGTGGGTGGGGGGGGCTTATCATTCTCGAAAGAAGGTCAAAGTTATCCATTTCTGTGATCCCATGGTTCCCTCATCCCTCCGCTTCTGTGACACCTCCCCCCACCCCCCAACGCCCGCCTACACCCCCTCCCCCCCCCATCACACACCTCGAGATATCAGGAAAGACGTATGTGTATGTCTGCAAGTTTTACAAAGTAAATTCCCTACAAATACATTGTCAACCAAATCTTATATTAAAAAGAAAAACCAAAAATCAACATTAAGATATCGATGGAGCAAACGTGTCTCTGTGTGTGTGTGTGTGTTTTAACTGGGAAAAGGGGGTGGGGGTGGGGGGAGGGCTTCCCGGGATAAGAAGTTTCGACGACGTTATCAATCCGTCCATAGATCGGGCGGCCCACAACAACAGAGTTAAACACGTCATTCATTTCTGTGGGTGGTTGGCGATAGCGCCACCCGGGGAGCGCGGAATGTTGATATAGATATGCCCCCTTTGTTCAGGGAGTGAGGGACGGGATAGGATGTGGGGTAGGGGGGAGGAGGGGGAGTAGCGCAATAACAGTCTAACTTTATGTTATCCCACCTCACAGTCCCACCCCCTACCCACAACTCACCCTGGTCTGATATCTTGACTTGTGAGAGGATAACCTAAAGGTGACAAAAGTTTTATCCCAGAGTTACCTGCCCTTGCTCACTACAAAAGGATTAACAAATTAAATAATATACAAAAAAAAGGTGAGAGAACGGCTTGGGGGTGGGGGAGGGGAGGCGAAGACGTTGTGGGGTCTCTAGACAGGGCGTCCTACGGCGCCCCCGGTGTTTGCTCAACGTGGTTGTAAATGACGGAAATATAGCCAGATGATAGCAGCAGGGGCGGAAATATGCCTTTCTGTTAAAATGTGTGGGTGAGGAGCGGGGGTGGAATGGTTTACACATAATTTTTTTGTTCAAACAAATCAGTGGTTGCCAGCCTTGCCAATGCCGCGACCCCCTTAATACAGTTCCTCATGTTGTGGCCATAAAAGGCATACAATTATTTTCGTCGCTACCTTATAACTGGAATTTGCAAACAATTATGAATTGTAATCTAAATATCTGATACGCAGGATGTAATTTTCATTGCTACATGCGTACACCTGTATTTGTACTGGAAGTAGCCTATGTGATGGGTGTTGGCGCGATGATGTCATCTCAGGCCTGGTACTCATATGATATATATGTGAATGTGGGGGGAGGGGGGGGGGGGAGTTCGCGTGAAAACAAATAGACGAACAGTGTCTCGGTTCATAAGACAGACGAAAAAAAAAAATAATGATCCTAGGCGACCCCCGTCAAAAGGTCGTTCGTCCCCCAGGTTGGGAACCGCTGAAATAAATTGGCCCCACCATTTTTTATGCAATCAATTAACCTTTTTATCTGTGGAATTGTGACTCTGAGAAATGTTTCAGTCGTAGCGTTGGATAACTTTGGTCATAAGTCATAACCCATGAATAATATATGACATTCCTTTGTAGGGCACATCCGCTCTAAAAGAAAACATTTACAAACTAGGTCAAATTATTATTGACAAGATCTGCATTGGTTCATTACAAGGGAATATTCGCTGTTGCCTAGTATAGAACCATTAGTTCAATCAAAGACTATATAATAAGATGGACCGCTTGATATTTGATAACTTGAAATATTTAGTTTCGGAATATCCGATCATCCGATTGCACTACGTCCTCTAGACTTCCGGTTTATGAACGCTGCTTCAAATGCCCCATAGATCAAATCGGTCAAACTGGGGAAACCTAACCATTGTGGCAGACCATTTCTTCAATGAAAACTTTTACTTGACCGATGCTAGTCAATGCTGCATAGTAACACAGATTTGTACAACGAAGACCATGTCCGACACAGTCACCAGCGCATTCATTCTCCGCGTTGTTTGTTCATATCGTCAATTGTCAGATTCCAGCTAGCTATTTGAAGACATTCCAAACTCATGCTATCAAATTTATTACCTCTCAGTGCCCCACAGAAACTACAGAATCTCCTTGCTCCTTTATCATCCTTCTAATGTAAACACCGGAAGTGTAACCCATTAAGGGCAACCGTTGCAAATAAGCAATAAAGGTAAATTATAAAGCGCTCGAAAATATAAATCTGACTGGGAAAATATCCCACCCTTTTTAAATAAATTACATCTAAAAGAAGCTATCTATATACTAAAAATACGAACAAGTAATAATAATTTCCCTGTTGAACTGGGTCGCCACTCAAGAATAGATCATAATTTAAGATATAATTTGCTTAAAAGATATAGGAGATGGATTTCACTATTTACTCCAATGTGTGCACTTCAATGCCCAACGAAAAATGTATCTAAAAAAAATTACTATAACAGAACTAATGTTGAAAAAATGTCGGAACTGCTTAATTCTAGTTTTCTGAAAGAACTTAAAATACTAAGCATATTTTCAAAAATATTATTATCTGCTTTTAAAAAATGAAAAAAAGGTTAGAAACGTTTAAGTATATTAACATGTTGGTTTGTCACTATGTTAATGCGAAATAGTCGTGGAAGTAATGTAATATACAAAGCCGCAAGAAAAATTTTGAATGATTCCTTAAATGTTCGTTCTCACTATTTTAATGCTGTGCAGGTCTAATGAAAATGATGTACCTGTATGTCTATGTTAGTAAATTGAGTTGTTGTTTTTTTCTTGTTTTTTTTCCCCTAAAAATTGTATTATAAACTAAATTACCCCCCCCCCCCCTGAATTTTCTTTTAGGATACCTTTAATTAATAAATGTATTATTATCTTCATCTTTATTATTAATATTTGTATTACTATTATTGTTCAATTTATTATTTACTAATGCTATAATTTTCTTACGTTTTTACTATGTCTTTATGGTACCTATGTACTAAGTGGCAAATAAAATATTGTTCATATTGTTAATATTGATTTAGTTGTCCACTGTCACTAAAATAGTTAAACGTACTTAAGGACTCCTCCTGTGGGTTCCGCTGTGTACACACCCTTTCGTGAAAGTCTGCAATATGAGCAAACAAGAAGACATAGCACCGTTTTGATGAGTGTTTGGATGGTAAGAAATTTGATGTAGACCAACTACATCCAGTGTTGGAATACAACATCATGACTTGGTGTCCTCTTCATTGGCCATAGCTGCTAAGACTGACGTTTTTCAACATAGATCAACTATCTATTTGGGGGGGGGGGGGCTCTTGGATTCTTCTTCGTTCTCAAGTGTTATGATTTGGAGGATTTTGACAAGTCCAACTGTTGTGATGAACTTCGCTGTGGCTGTCAGTTGTTCCAGTCCACCATACAGTTTGTCATTGACGGCAGCCTCCTATGGCAATATAGCTGACCGGGTAGAATGGTGGTTGTTAGTGCCCATAATTATTATTGCTTATTATTATTATGGTAGCGTGGTAGCCTATGGGCAGCTAAACATTTATCTTCAGTTTTATTATAATATAACATTATCCAGCCAAGCTCACAACTTGAGTTTGATCACATTTCATAAACTTGTAATGACGAAGTAACAATATTTCTTCCACTTACTTCAAATTTATTTTCAAAGCATAAAACACAGATATATGTAGTCTTCTAAGAATCAAAATGTAGGAATTGTAGGCACATATGATATACTTTAATTAAACAATTTTACAATGGAGATATTAAATCAGCACCCATCTGACTTGGGGCTTATATCAGAACTCCCTTTTACCATTATTACTATTTTCTTACAAACAAATAATCTTTTTCTATAGAAGATTTCCCCAACATATATTGGGTGCACTGACCTATACAATTTTAATAAGGGATACTAAATAATTAATGTAATGATCTGCAAATGTCTTAATATAATTATCAAATCAATTAACTCAATAACATAATAATTATTTGGGGAAAGGCAATATCTACAGTGGTATAGGGTCAGGTTTCAAGGACTATTCCGCATTTTCGGGAGCTATTCCGCATGGGCACATTTCACTTGTTCCTATTTGGTAGTTTGTCGGAACATGTGTTTTTTCAGCCTGTAGTGACCTATCCCTTAGCCCAGGGGTCGGTAACCTTTTTGTCTGAGAGAGCCATAGACACAACACATTTTGAAAAGTAATTCTGTGAGAGCCATACATTATGTTTAAAACTGAAAATTCAAGTAAATGTGTACATTTTGTGTAATTTCAACACTAATACTACTAATAGTACAATAATTATGTCTCTGAATTCTTCTGATGCTGAGCTGCAGTAGACTTTAGCTCCTTTGTAGAATGAAATATTGATATGCAATTAATATGTAGATCAAAAAGTCTAAAAATTCATTTTTCTAAATAATCGAACATTTGTCTGCGAGCCAGATGCAGCCATCAAAAGAGCCACATCTGGGTTCCCGACCCCTGTCTTAGCCTGAAGCTGAAACGTTTAAATTGGCGGGTGCGTTTGAAGTTTGAAGTAAGCATCACTCTTTCGGGTTGTTTTTGATGCGGGTCTGGCCATCTTTCGGATTCATTTCATTTGAGTATTACATTGATTTCTTCAGAGGGGTGGCTCTTCGACTGAAACACGGGTCACTTTGAGGGCCACCCAAAATGTGTTGTGAAATAAACTCTACGCCCGTGTTACAGGAAGCCCCATTTGCTTCTGCGGGCCGACCAGGATTCCACCACTACTATAACCTGCCTAGTTACGAACTATTCCAAGACCACTTCAGCGTCGCCAAAACTTGTCTAGATAATACACTTCGGGATGAACTTTAAGTTTGTTGTTATATAGCTATAGTGGAGATTATAACACGAACACACACACACACACCGAGTTTCTGTGTCAATGAAGGTGTGTCTGTGGGGAGTGTGGGGGGGGGGGTTATATATATTATTAGCTGTATTTGGAATTTGAAATGAAAAGTTGAACAAAAAAATGAACACGGCGCGAACGTGATAGAAGAAGTGGCCCCCGGGGATGTAAGAAGGTGCGTACAATCGGTATAGGACTTGAACGGTTTGTCAAACATTAAGAGATAGCGGCTTTTGTGTAGCAGTAAAGAGTGTTTGGGGATACAGACAAGAGAAGACAATGCTGTCATCGATGTTTATTTACTAGCACAGAGTTGAGTACTTTTTCTTTGTTGGTATATGTAAGTGATGTGGGTAGTTTTTTCGTTATTTGTCTCGCGAAAAGCATTATAGGTTTTGACGTTGTTGTTTTTTAAACATACAATTGAAATTTTTAAAACTCAAACACACAAATATTAAAACAGACAGACATGTTGTAGAAAACATGCTAGACATTTGATATCTATATCATCTACACTTCGTAAACAAAGCTTATTAGAAACATTGTGGCATTCAAGGGGGGATAACAGTCTTCTACTTTTCACAGTTTGGGCAATAAATGAAATGGTATTTGGTGGAGTATTTGTAAGACTATGACATGATAAATACATATTTAAAAAAACACAAGCACAGCAAATCCCGTATTATATCATTCGGAACACTATAATGTTAGATGAACTTTTATTGGAACTACAATGGAATAAATATATCTTGTAAAACAATAACATGATATGAAAAGATATAAAACTATAACAAAAAGTGATAATAAAATGAGAATACTTTGGTAAACTCTCATGTGATACATAATAAAATATTTATAACTGCTATATGAACTTTGTGAAACTGGTATATGAACTAATTTTGCGAAACTGCTATAGGCCTATGAACAAAAATCCGTGAAATTGCTAGATAAACAAGAGTATGTGAAATTGGCCAAAATAGCAAAGATGTATTTGATGAGTGGGAACCTTGCCAGAATTAACGCCCTTTTATTTCACCACCTCAACCCCCTCTCTCTACCACACCACACCATCCCCTAAGACTTTATTCTTTGTACTGGCCCAATCTCAATTTTTCTCGCCTTAAAAACAACAGACACAAAAAAAATGGCTCATTATCTTATTAAAATTGAACCACACATGCAATAGCTAGGAGAAAATCTGGCCAGTCACTCGGGCTAATGGACGCTAATAACTGGAACGTATCTCCTATTCCGGTGTAATCCTGTTTAATTCAATTATGCCAGGATGGATTTTTGTACAAAAAAAAATTCTTTTATTTTCGCAGTTTTTTTTTTTTATAAATAATTTTTATCGAATGTTTTTTTGTTGTTTTTTTTTTGTTGTTTTTTTTTTGTTGTTTTTTTTTAAGTTGTTGTTTTTGCTAGTTTGTTTACTTAGAATCTAATACTTCATGGAATTATACATCAACATATGAAATGACACGATTAAAAAAATATAATGGTTCGGAATTTTAAACATTTTGGCAAAAATTGTTAAAGATATTTTCTAAGGCTTTTACTAACTTTTAACAGTAAGTCTTTGATAATTTTTTTAAATAGCAATTTTCAAAGCGCGTAAGTTGTCTACGCGTGCACAGGCCGTGTGTCTCACACTGTCTTAGAGTGTGTCTCGTGTGAATTGTGAGTAATTACACAAAGAAAAATTAACCCGACGAAGTAAACTTTAGGTGTTATTAGGATGATTTTTACGTCGGAATAGGACAGCTTCACGCGAGTGTCTACAAGTGGATTGATACAATTTTCTCGACTTTTCGCCTTATGCCGAGGGGACTATTTTTTTTTATATGATCGTATACCAGGTGTGATTTATGTACCACACGCGGAGCTATTTCAGCCCGTTAAAAAGGTGCATCCAGGTAAATTCGCAAAATTACATCTATGTAGTATTTTCGTCATCGCTAATTCGGCCTTGTAATTATTTATATTTTTTTTTTGGAAGGTAGGTAACGCGAGGCCGTGAGCGAGGGGTGGTGGAAGGCGGGCGAGGTGAGGCATTTGAAAGATCAAAATTGTCACGAGGGTGGCAACTTGCAAAAGGTGGGGCGACGAGAACCACTAAGAGAATGATTTGCCAGCGAATATGCTTCACCGTAGCCCTGAAAAACAAAAGACCAGGAGATGGCGCATATTGTAAGAAGGACACCATTTTAAACATTTAAAAAAAAACCCACAAATATATTGATCTTTGATTTGCATCAGCCCTCTTCCCTCCACAATTTTTACGCACCCCCATTATGAACACGCCTCAAAATATAGCAAAAAAAAAAAAAAAAAAAAAAAAAAAAAGTCCAAGAGCGAAAGGGTCTTCTCCATATTTCCCTTCAGTCACCCCTCCCCGCCACCCCCTATAACATCTTCCCCAATCAAGGAAAGACGACTGTGGCGTCAACCTTTCGCCAACAGTTATCTGCCAATTGTACAATTAGCCATCTTCTGGGGATTACATACCGCTCCATACTCCATTCCCTCCACGCCCCATCCACTCCTGTTCTCCCCACCTTCATTGTTAATTGTCGACACCTTCATTTGAGACTTCAAGAGGGAGGACACTCGTCACGAATCTTACTCGTGTATAATTCTATATAAATGGCGATTATTACAAGGGACATAATAAAAAAAGGGGAAAGAATTGATGTCTTCTTGATATTTTCTTTCTTTTACTTTGGGCAATTTGTCGATCGTATGATTCTAATTAGTGAACAAGTTTACTGCGACGGCAGCAGCAGCCTGAACTTAAGACATCTTGCTCTTTGACCTCATTACGGATGGGACGTTGACTTTGTATTCGTCCGCGCTTAGTAAAACGCCAGGTTTCTGATTGGCTGGCAAGAATGAAACGTCGTTGATCATTATAGCACAAGAAAACAGTGCGTGTGTATGTGTGTGGGGGGGGGGTATGTCTTACTTTTAAATAACGGAATACATGATAATAAGCTTGATGGAAAGATATATCAGAAAGAATATAAGCTAATGAATTCAACAAAGCAACCAAAATAAGTAACTCAAACAAACTCGAACTAAAGACATGAAGTATTAAGATCTATTAAAAATTGAGAAAATTGTGTGTGTAAACCCTTAATTTGTAGTTAATTAGTTCGCTTATCATCATGCAATGGTGTCCACTCCAAAGAGAATCCCGTAACCAGGCCTGGCCTCATGGAGCTACCAGCTACCACGGAGGAAAAGCTCTGGGGGCCCAAAGCCATTCTTACAAACAACAGCTCCGGTTCATTAGAGAAGAAGTAAAAGTCGTTAATTTTAAGACAACGTTATTGGGTGCGCACGAAATATAAGCTTTAAAAATAGAGCAAGCGGTCCATCATATTATAGTTTTTAGTAAATCTAAACATTTTTTGTCCAATAATTGTGATCCTAAGTTGTTTTTTTTTAAATTGTTATGGAAGCTCCCATTTTCTAGGGTATTAATTTGTAATTATTATTCTCATTATTCTCAATTATCTCTTCGTCCTTGTTCACCCAAAAAGCTTTTTTAGTTTAAAACTTGACACATCGTCTTTTTGTTAATTCTAAAATTTAGAAGAATGTTGATTTTAAAAAAAATATAAAAAAACGTGGAAATTGTAAAGTTAAAAAACAAAAGTTCTGATTCTGTGTTTTATTCAATATGATTGGTTGATCACACACACAGTCTACTTTATATAATATATATATGGGATTTCAATCTATGTTTCAGTGAAGTGAAGTGTTTCTTTTAGATCATTTCCATCCATATGCGTTGATGGAGAATCGTTAAGATAATTTCTGCATAGAACAAGGGTTGTGTGGCCAGTACAACGTCGCGATAATTTATGACATTTAAAAGAAAAAGTTAAGTAATCCTTTGAAATCAATCTTTTAAGGCAATAGTTTAGTAGCCCCCCACCCCCCACCCTTCGACGAACATTAACTGAAAGACATTCTAATCCTTGTTTTCTAGGCCTTTGTTTTTAAATTAGTTATAATATACTACGACCCGTGGGTCGGATCCTGCCCACCAGTGTCCTCAATCCAGACTATCATTCGTGCACTCTAAATTCCTAAATATGTTTTTTTGTTTTTGTATTTGGGGGAGGGGGCGCTAAAAAAAACTTTGACCTAAAAATGTAGCCCTCTACTAAAAAAAAAAAACTAAAAAAAAAACACTTTTTAATTTGAAACAAACATTTTATAATAATAAAATAAATCTTAGATAATTAAACAACAAAATAGATCATTATATTTAAACATTAGAGTGAATAGAATCGTAAAAAACAAAACGAAAATTACTTTTAAAAAACAAGCTCTGAATATTTAAGCGGCATCTGGTTAAAAGTAGGGCCCTAATTTGCTTGGTCTAATTAAGGGTGTAATTTTGGTACCATAATGGAGGCTTGTCAAATACATTTTGAAACATTTTGTTTTCAAATTTTTTCTGTAAAATTTTGAGTTAAAAAATTTAAAAAAAAGGAAAAAAAAATATTTTGAAAAAAAAAAAAAGAAGAGAA
This sequence comes from Anisus vortex, assembly GCA_949126835.1. Taxonomy (NCBI): domain Eukaryota; kingdom Metazoa; phylum Mollusca; class Gastropoda; family Planorbidae; genus Anisus; species Anisus vortex. The sequence continues at coordinate 50,147,329 of OX421495.1, read as the reverse complement.
AATAACTCTTGTTGGTTTGAAAGTGGAGAGTTATGTGCCACAAATTTTGACTCACTTATAATCATCCACAGAATTACCGGACAGCGGCAGACTGACGAAATGACCAGGTTCTAGGGTCGACGTAGAAATCAGAACGGACCGTTAATTTCCCTTCACTTTTCCCCTCTCGCCATTTCATGCCTTTTTATTCTTTCTTCTCTTTCTGACACGCCCTTTCGGCGCCCCCCGACACTGCTTCTCCACACGTCCAGTCCACAGTCGCCCCTTTCATTTTCCAACCACATAGTTATCAAAGGTTTATGACGCCAATCTTCTTTTTTTTTTAAAAAGCCCGCAACGCGTCAATTTCTTCGCTTGCGTCTTAATCAGAGTGTACAACATTGAATGGCTCGTAATTGGGTTGGCCATTTTGGAATTAGTGGTTGGTAGGGCGGGGAAAATGAGATGATTTTTCTGTGGCAGTAACACCCTTTTCTTTATTAACCAAACGAGATATGGTTGGCGGGGGGGGGGGGGGGGAGGAAGACAACTAGGTCTTTAGTTGAACTTAATAGCAAAATTCTATACGAATTTAAAAAAAAATGGAGAAGACGGGTCTTTGTAGTTATCTTCATTATAATCACCACAAATTTTTGTGTGTGTTAGAATTTGGGTCATCATCTTTCAGCTCCGCCCCCTTTTTTTTTACTCCGTTTGATTTTGTCGTTGTACATAATGTGTTAAATTAGGTGGTTGAAATTTTTTTTATTTTTTTATTTTACTTTTTTTTTTTTTTTGTGGTTTGTTTATGTAACCCGTAGGGTTAAAATCCTCAGTGCAACAGCTGGATATGTTTTTTTTTATTATTTTTATATTTTTTTGTAAGTTGGCAGCAGGTTGGGTTGTTTCTAAGCTTAGATTCTAGTTGTTTTCGCTTCGTTTTCGACTACCGGTACTTTTTATATAAATAGGGAGGGATTTTGTGTTTGATTAGAGAGAGAGAGACTGCTGTCTAATTCATTGAGGGTTGCAGCCCTAATGATTTGTTGTCGTGTGAAAGACAAAGTAAGGTATCTTGCTTGTTGGACGAGGTATCTTGCTTGTTGGAAGACGGTAATGAACTTTTTATTTTATATTTTTACGCGGTGCCATTTATCTCTTTTTTTAGTACAATATCCTATGGCCTATCATGCGTGAATGTGTAACCTTATACATGCTGTTTTTAAATATATCTTGGAGTGCCTTTAGGCGCCAGGTTTCTTTAGCTTGTACTATTTGTAGCCCACCACGTTGTATTTTATTATACTAGTAGGCCTATCTATATTTATTACTCGAGACATCTTGAATTTGAATATTATTCAAAATTACTATTATAATTGTATTCACCCTTGTTTGTGATTTGATACTTAATTGGTAAGAAGTGGTATTTTTTTGCTGATCAGGAGGTCAGCAGTCATTGTCACAGGTTCTTGTTTCCGTCTCTCCTGTAATGCTTTTATTTTATTAATATTATTTGAATGAGTGGTAGGCCTACATAGTCATGTAAATCAATTTTAGGTTAACTAAAATTTCATCGTTAAAACTTGTTTTGAGAGTTATTTATTCATGTATGTTAAACTTTGTGACTGTTATTATTATTAGTTCATATTATAATGATTTTATTTATCTTTCTTTACCAGTACAGTGTTGTTCTGGTTGAGATTTGTTTTAGGTATATTTTCTTTGAATAAAATTTATATAGATCTAGTATTTTCTGTAAATCTCCTTTTTTTTGTTCTTTCTTCTTGTGGTTAGATAGTTACTTTTTATTATTCTGTCTAGTTATAAGTAGTTACAGTTAGACCTTTTTAGTTACCTTTTCGGCATTAGACTTAAGTCGCCTTGGGTAGAGCCGAGGCTGCGCAAACCAGAGACCCGCCCCTCCTCTCTAAGGAACCGGTCCCAACATTTGGTAGCAACGAGTGGGGTTTGCGCTTAATGTCTACGTGGTAAACTTGTAGGTCTGTTCTTATTTCCTTTAAAGTCTACCAATCTTCTTCTTTTCTGATATAGTTTTAGTCTCTTTTAGTTTTTTAATTACTCTTAGGACCAGTCTTTTAGGGGAGGATAGGGTCTTTTACAAATCTCAACCAGAATGGCAGGAGTGGCAGCAGTCACGGTTCTACCCTCCTGGGAAGTGAACGTCCGTCACTTCTATGGGGATGGTCCAGCGTCAGAGGTGGAGCAGTTCATCCTGGAAGTCAAAGAACTTTGGCTGTCCAGAAGGGTCCTAGATGAGAAGGACAAAATGCTCCTCCTGTGGAATCGACTGGGCGACACGGTGAAAGCAGAACTTTACTGCCACGGGAAGGATTCCACCAGTGACCCGACCAGAATCATCGCCCTCCTTCGGGAAATTTACGGAGAGAGGCGGAACTGCGCCCAGCTGATGGGTGCTCTGCACCAGGTTGTGCAAGCCCCTGCCGAAACTGTATGCTCTTACTCGCACCGGCTACAGTTGGCCTTTAGAGCCATCACCTCTCGTCAGAAAGAGCTTCAGGCCCCTGTAACCGATATGATTTTTCTCAGGGACTATTTTGCAGAACACTTATTCTCAAAGCAACTACAAAGACAGATACAAGATAGAGTCTTCACAGATCCTGACATCTCTTTTCTGGCTTTAAGGAATGCGGCGATCCGGTTATCAGGGGATGAAGATGCTAACAGCGAGCCCAGTCTGGCGCCCTTGTCAGTGCAACCGACGTCTCTCCTGGCGGCAACAGACAGCCTGATAGCCAGGATTAATTGCCTGCAAGAACAGGTGACCAAACTGAGCCTGCTACAGGATCAGGTAGCCCAGCTTGGTGCATTACCTGACCAAATGGTGAGGTTGACGCAGTTAGTGGAGTCGCAAAAGTTTAGGAAGGCCAGGCAGGGACAGCCTAGTAATAGTAAGTCAATGGTGTGTTTTAGCTGTGGACAGGTGGGACACTTTGCCAGGAGATGCAAATTATACCATAATGAACACACCATTGAGTCGACAAGAGCCATGACACGTCGCCAAATGCCCGAAACAAATCGCTCAGGTCATGTTAGGAGCCACTGCAAAACTATGAACTTGCAACACGCAGACTATCATAGTCCACCGTCTCCCTGTGTACAGGTACTGTCTAAGGCTGTTCGAGACCCAAGTCTCATTCATGGGCAAAACAGCACACACCAGAATAGTTCAGTGCCTTCACCACCGCAGCCCGGAGAAAGCTACAGCAGCTCACCCAGCAGCCTGACCAAGGTAAACCCTAGCGCCCCAGTGAAGGAGGACCTTAGTTCAAAATTGACCAGTATAAGTATAAAGTCATCTAGTATGGACACTAGCTTATTGGTTCACATGAAGCTTGTGGAACCAGGAGAATCGAGAGAAGGATATAATAAGCTTATACAAAATGTGCATTGTTCGCGACCCCTAGAGGCCCAGAGGGGGAGCTCACAAGTGAAAGTGTTGGAGCCAGCTATGAATGCCAAAGCCAAGATGGATGGCAGAATTGAATGGGTAGCTCCATTCTCGCTTCTTTTTTTATGTAGTGTCATTTCTTTAGGTTACAAATTAATCTGTCATTTCATTATAGATTGTTTTTTTGCATTGTTTAATGCAGTAGTTGGTGTATGTATTAGACTGCATCATGTTGGAGAGACAGGTCTGTCCCCAGCTAAGTTTTTTTCTGTGTTGTATGCAGAGTCTGCATACTTAAAAGCGGGGGTGAATGTAACCCGTAGGGTTAAAATCCTCAGTGCAACAGCTGGATATGTTTTTTTTTATTATTTTTATATTTTTTTGTAAGTTGGCAGCAGGTTGGGTTGTTTCTAAGCTTAGATTCTAGTTGTTTTCGCTTCGTTTTCGACTACCGGTACTTTTTATATAAATAGGGAGGGATTTTGTGTTTGATTAGAGAGAGAGAGACTGCTGTCTAATTCATTGAGGGTTGCAGCCCTAATGATTTGTTGTCGTGTGAAAGACAAAGTAAGGTATCTTGCTTGTTGGACGAGGTATCTTGCTTGTTGGAAGACGGTAATGAACTTTTTATTTTATATTTTTACGCGGTGCCATTTATCTCTTTTTTTAGTACAATATCCTATGGCCTATCATGCGTGAATGTGTAACCTTATACATGCTGTTTTTAAATATATCTTGGAGTGCCTTTAGGCGCCAGGTTTCTTTAGCTTGTACTATTTGTAGCCCACCACGTTGTATTTTATTATACTAGTAGGCCTATCTATATTTATTACTCGAGACATCTTGAATTTGAATATTATTCAAAATTACTATTATAATTGTATTCACCCTTGTTTGTGATTTGATACTTAATTGGTAAGAAGTGGTATTTTTTTGCTGATCAGGAGGTCAGCAGTCATTGTCACAGGTTCTTGTTTCCGTCTCTCCTGTAATGCTTTTATTTTATTAATATTATTTGAATGAGTGGTAGGCCTACATAGTCATGTAAATCAATTTTAGGTTAACTAAAATTTCATCGTTAAAACTTGTTTTGAGAGTTATTTATTCATGTATGTTAAACTTTGTGACTGTTATTATTATTAGTTCATATTATAATGATTTTATTTATCTTTCTTTACCAGTACAGTGTTGTTCTGGTTGAGATTTGTTTTAGGTATATTTTCTTTGAATAAAATTTATATAGATCTAGTATTTTCTGTAAATCTCCTTTTTTTTGTTCTTTCTTCTTGTGGTTAGATAGTTACTTTTTATTATTCTGTCTAGTTATAAGTAGTTACAGTTAGACCTTTTTAGTTACCTTTTCGGCATTAGACTTAAGTCGCCTTGGGTAGAGCCGAGGCTGCGCAAACCAGAGACCCGCCCCTCCTCTCTAAGGAACCGGTCCCAACATTTAGGGCCCACCGTCCATAAAATCATGTTTCTTGATATTAAAATTGGATTTGTGGTGTCATTTGGATTTGTGGTGTCATTTGGATTTGTGGTGTCATTTGGATTTGGCCACAAGGTGTCTGGTGTACCACAATTATTAGCAACATTTGAATTCCCTTCAAATGAAATTGAACATTTTTATTTTTTTTAGAAAGTAATAATTTTTTATATCAAATCTTTGATTTCTGTTTGTCTCATTCTTAAATGGGGGCAAACCTTATCAAATGAATGTTAATTATTCTTTGCAGTTTTTTTGTAAATTATTTTTGGAACTGCGTTTTTAAAGTTCTGAGTTCAAATCATGGTTTAGGCGACAATTTTGTCCCGGGACCGGACCGGAGGGTGCCCCTGAGTCTACCCAACTCTGATGACATTTAATTGCTGCAAGATGCATTAACATTGTTTTATGTTTTTGCTAGCCTTCTAATATATTTCTTTCGCTCTATTTATGCAATCTATGCTAACGGGTCTAGATGGACCCCCTGAGCCCTAGCCAGTTTATTGTAAAAAACCCACGGGTAATAAAACACTTTCTGAGTGTATTGTGAAGGCCACTCAATCTCCTAGTATGTTATGTCCAAATATTAAGTTTACTTCACTTGCTCTATAGATTACAATGGTCAATGTTTCGTTTTGTCTTTTTCTTAAGCGTATAACGTCATTTGATATCTTTGTCTCATTGTCCTTTCTCTCTCTCTCTCTCTTTCTCTATCCCTCCTCCACTCTCTATGTGCCCCTCTAACGCTTGCATTCTATAAACATCTAGATGTCACTCTCTGTCACTCGCACATTCACCATCTTTCTTTTCTATCTCCTCCTATCTCTCTCAATCTCTCTCTTTCTCCTTCTGCCTTCCCTCCCCTTTTCTCATTTATTTCCCAAGTCCCCTCTCCCCCACCCGTGCCACCTTAAACGGCATATATTTACCTGCTCGAGTAATTTCCCGCCACTACTCACCTGGGCGCCCAATGAAGACATAATCACCTCCCTGTCCGACCGACACGCTTTATTTTTTTGTATATTCTTTTACAGGGGCGTTTCCTTGCCTCCCCCAATTCCCCCGTTTTATTTCCATCGCGACCAATTAGGCTGGCGTTGACTTATTACCGACTCGGATAATTTCCCCTGATTACTCGACGCTGGGCTCGAGCAGTAAGCGGCTTGTTGCCAGGGACAACGGCATTTAGCGAGAACATGGCGGAGCTTCCTGTCAACTCCATAAGGTTCGTTACGGGGGCCTGCACGATCTGTGGGCTGAATCGGACAGAGGTGGGAGAAATTAAACGATTTTTTTTTTAGGGCTGCCACATTTCATTAGCACCTTAACCACTGGAATCTCGTCGTATAGCGTCATGTCTCTCTAAATCTTGTGCGATCTCATCATATCTCGACAAATCTTATTGTACATTCGTTAAGATAATAATAATAAAAATTACTTAGCAGATAAAGAAAAGTCTAATTGCTTTAAATCGATTCTACTTTGAACTTTATGGTGTTAAATGTAGTTATGGTGTTCATATGTAGAGCGATATATAGACACAGGCAGACAGATAGGCAAACAGACAAACAGATAGATAGAAAGACAGACAGATGGATAGATAGATAGACGGATGGATGGATGGATGCATATATAGACGGATAGGTAGATAAATAGATAGATAGATATAGCCTATAGAATTTATAGGTTTGTAAGAGATGGCCTCCAGTACGGGAATTACGGAACCAGCCTTGAGGCCTTATAACATAATCCCGTCATACATGACGTACCATTGGAGTTTCATAAAGTCAAGACTTCTATCGAGCACTCAACGAGCTTTACGCCCTCTATAGCAAAAGCCGAAGAATGTTGAAAATAAAAAGTGACTGCATATGACTTATTGGCTAAGTAGAGTTAGGTAGCTTCATAAATGCACTGTTAACTATTGTTTGTTAAGTCCACTTCTTTCTCCATTCGTAGGTGTAGTTTAAATATCTGAGTCAAGTGGAGCCTGGAACCCATCAAGTAGGTCTAGTCATGTCATGTATATCCAGTGACGGGAGAAGGACAAGTGGGGAACAAAGCGGGAACTCTTAAAAAGGAACCCAGGCGATACGTCTCAATGGATAATTACCGTCTAGTAAACATTGGATAAGGCGTCCCCCGGCCCCCTCGCCTCGTTATAAGCGTGAAACCCGAGCGTATAGCGCCTTGTACCACTCAATCTTTAATATAAGGGCCCATCCTCCCACTACCATCTTAAGCTCCTCGATGCCAGTCTCAGAGTTTGATCGGATGAACGAGAACAAAAAAAAAAGGAACGTAGACTGAAATCGTAATCTGGAACCAACTTGTTAAAAGAAACAAAGTATGAGGGTTTGCATTGTTTTGGTGAAACTAACTTAGACCAAAGACTATAATAAGATGGACCGCTTGCTTTCATATTTCTGCTATTTGATGACTCGAATGACTTCTTTTCAGAATTCCCGATTCCCTTTTTGCACTGTACACTTCCGTTTTATCGAATTGCTATGAGTTTCACAATGATAGAATCTAAATGAAAAATAAAATCGAAAATTGTATACAGCGTAGAAGTAATTTAATTAAGACAGCGTTATTAGATGAACACGAAAAAAGAACATATAAGCTCTAAAAATATAGGAAGCGGTCCATGTAATTATAGTTTTTGAAGATACCAAAACAACAGCAGTACTTATAGCTATAAATTATGTAGATTTTTAATTTCCGGATAAGGAATTTATGTATGGTAGCGTTGGTAGGACCGCAGAATGTTCGAATCCCATCCCAGTTCTAACCCATAAGAACTCTACCGAAAAACAGTATACACCGGGTGAGCGTCCTGCTGGCCACACCATCACCATGCGTGCCGTGGACAAAAGAACAAAAAATAGTGTACACCGGTTCACCTGTCTTTGTGGACTTCAACTGGTCTAACGGGTATGCTGTAAAAGAATCATTATCTTATCTGGCGGTTGAAATCTTTAGTCCTTACTATAAAAAAAAGCGTCTATCTTTTAACAGTAATCTTTCATCACAATACATGTTGAACAGATCAGTGGCGTAGAACTGACGCCCCTCTAAACGCCCAACACTTTACTGCCTACCCCCGCTGAACTAAAGAAATGCCCCTTCCCCCCCCTCCCCCCCCCCAAAAAATTAATTAGTCAGGCACTTTTTTTTTTAATCCCTAGAAGAAGTCAAAAACGTCTGGGAGTTGAGTTGGAGTTTTTTGTAACCCTCGCCAAGTCTCGTTCATTGACGGTGTTTCTGACACGTCGTTGGTAATATGAGCCCGACGCCTGCAAAAGAAAAAGAAAACAACCATTCGTTAAATGATTTGTGCACTCCCATGAATGTCTTAACCCTTACAGTCCCGGGCGCGTTATATAGCGGAACTGAAGGCAGCATAGATAGAAGTAGGTCGGTACGGGAAGGGTTAACCCAATCCTACCCACTTTCAATACGATTCTGTAGGACTACTATACTAAAATATTATGTGTATATATTGTATTTATAAAATAGACTGTGTGTGTGTCATATCGCCATTGGCTAATTTACAGACACGTGACTTTATCATCTTATATTTTACTGTTGCGATTTCGGCTTCTTCATGTGTGTTAGAGTCCCCGACTGTGGGTGACCTGGGTTCGTTTCCAGGCCGACAACTTTTTATTTGACTGTAATATATATATTTTTATCTTTTTTTTTTAATAATTAAAAGACTAAAAATTAAATTTTGCCTTTAATTATTGATTTTATTGTAAGATTTCAAATTTGTTATCTTACTTAATATTTAGACTATGTAATATGTCTACGTTATCTAATTTAATATTTATGTAATATGTCTATGTTATCTAATATAATAATTACTTCAACAAAATTAAGTTATATAACCTTAAATTGAGGATGTTGACATTTTTTTATGTTATTTATTTCTCTCAATACATATAAAGTAGGGATGTTAAAACCGGTTTTTCTTTTAAACCGATTTTCGGTTTTTTAAAACCGGTTTAAAACCGGATTTCGTCCCCCCCCCCCCCTTTATCCCTTTTGCAATGTTACAATAGTCACAGGCCGGAAAAGCCAAATTAGTGTAGTTTTTGTAGGTATATTTGAAAAAATAGTTCAAACTTAATTTGTGTTTGCAGGGCATTAAAGAGGTTGACTTGTGTGAATACAATATGATTTTGTACTGTACATTTTACCATAAAATTCTTTAGAACTATAAAAAAATCTGGGCTAATTGGTTAAAACCGATAATAGCTTTCAATAGTGATAATCGAAATTTCCGATTATCGTTGATCATAATATTAAGAAGCATATGAAGAGGATGACGATGTTAATACAGGATGCTTCATACGCAGATACGTAGGCAATCCAGTAGTACTGCCAACGCTCAGGCTTATCTGTTGGGAACATAGTTTACACCGAGCCATCGTTAAAGACGTTTTTTCAATTTTTTTTTTAGCGCAAGCCATAGTTGGTATTTGGAGGAAAAAAAAGAAACACAATATCTAAGACTAAAACGTGTTAGCAAGGTATTTCAAGAATTATTTTGTGCGAATCCAACATTGTTTATTAACAATATTTCCATCAGAACCAAAAAAAAAAGCCTGTGCTACTTGAAGTAATGATTACCTTCCAACCAACAAACCGAAATCCGGTTTTGAAAATCAAAACCGATTTTTGGTTTTGAAATCGGAATCCGGTATTCCGGTTTTCGTTTAACATCCCTAATATAAAGCACAAAGTGTGTGTTATTTGTTCTTTAATGTTTGCTTAATTGTTACTCCTTGCAATGCCGGGTAATTTAGCTAGTATATGCATCGAGGTGTCTGCAAATAAAAATGTTATTGGCGCTCTCTGATAACTTGAATAATTAGTTTGTAGGATTACGTATGTGTATGCTAAAGTGTGTAATTTGCCAGATAGTTCACACACGTACACACACAAACAAACATACACAATGACAGTGGGGGGGGGGGGTACTGAAAGGGTTAAGATACTCGGATGAGAGCGACACTGTCGAGATGTGAAGAAAGACAGCGAGGATACGCCGGTGGAGTGAACGGACACCCCAATATCCCCCCCCCCACACCAAATCCCTCCCTGCTCCCCCCAGCTGCGCGAGCACAAAAGTCTAGATGACAAGCTCATGTCAAGAGATGTCAAGAGATGTCCCCCCGCTATCTTCCCCCCTGACACTAGGGCGGGGAGATAGCCCCCCTCCCCCACCCTCCCGGGGTGGGTGTGTTGGGAGGGAGGGGGGGGGAGGAATACAGGTTGACATTTTGTATGTATGTTTCAATGTATCTCTCTATAAATGTCTTCGCCCAAAGTCAAACAAAGTTGTAGATTCTGAGCCTGTCGTACTGGACGGGGAGGGGGGGGAGGTAAAAGGGAGGCGGGAGTCATCCCGACAGACGGTGTTTTAATCCCTTGATAAAAAAGAAAAAATTAGGACAGGGGCGGCGATGACTTAAATTTTTTTTTTTTTTGTTTTGTTTGAATGCATTATCTATATCGCCGCATGCCACAGACACCGCGTCTGCTCCCTACAAATGAGAGGCGCGGGATCAATTCCCTATACTCCTTCGCGCCGCGGGGTGCCTACGGAGAAGAAGAAGAAGATGAAGACATCCCCCCTTGCTGAAGCATTCTCTAAACGCTCTCAACAATGACTCCTGGACCCCCATCTCCCTCATTTGCAGTGAAAAGGAAAGGGTGGGGGCCCTATTATGTAGGGCCCTATCTCTACGAACAGAGACGAGTTTTTGAATTCTTCTTTTTATTAACAAAAATTGTTTTGTTCGTCCATTCTTTTCAGTGAAAAGGAATCACCAGATCTCTGGTGAGCTTATAATGTATCCGGAGGTAGGATAAAAATATGGCAGGTAGTTTTGTTAAGCATTACACCGGTAGGATATTAACAAAACGAAACAAAAAAATGGAGGCTATTCTTCTGGGTTCGTGACTTATGGAGATCGAAAAGAATACGAGGAATTGTGACGAGGGCTTCCATCTCCTGACTCTATAAAGCTACACCAGAGGAGTTTCAACGGGGGTATTTTTGTATGTGTGTGTGTGTGTGCGATCCCCAAGAAATAATTATACGCCAATTAAACAAGCGGTAAGTAGATGACACCAGCTCTGTATCTCCGTGTGTGTGTTTGTGTGTGTGTGTTAGGTGTACGTTGAGGGGGGGGGGGAAATGACAAAAGGTTTCAGCCGAGGGTCGTCCCATTATGACACTGCGGCATTGTGGCGACAGCTTTGTGTGTGTGCGCGTTTTCTTGCACTAGGCAAGCCGTTGTTGCAGATACGTGTTTCCCAAAGACGGTGCAGACGATAGATAACATTTAAAATTGTTACTGTTTGTTACTTGTTGATGTTATTTGTTGTTTCTGGTTGTTACTTGTTGATGTTACTGTTAAGTTGTATGTGGACCGGGACAGAAATAAGTTAAGAACTGAGGCTTATAACTAGTGTAGGCGAATACTAAATATAAACGTTTTAACAGATATTTAAACGTTTAATTTCTCTCCAAATCATATGCTATCTTTCTCTCTCTTTCTTATAGTTCTCCCTCTCTCGCTCTCGTTCTTTATTTCTTTCCCGTTCTCCCTCTCCTATATCCTTTCTTCCTCTCTGTTACTCTCCCTTAATCTTTCTCTACCTCTTCCTAACCTTACTCCCTCTCCTTTAATTCACCCCTCTCTCTCTCCCTCTCTC
>OX421495.1:50080702-50133202 GCA_949126835.1 Anisus vortex | reverse complement strand
AATCAGATGACTGACAATTTAAGTACCAAGAATTAGATGACAGACATTTTCGGTGTTTAAGAATTTAATGACTGACAATTTCAGTGCTAAGATTTAGAGGACGGAGAATTTTAGAGTTAAAAATTAAATTACAGAAAATTTCAGAGCTCAGAATTAGATGACAGACAATTTGAGTGATAAGAATTAGCAGACAGAAATTCCTGTGCTAAGAATTAAATGCTCCTTTTTTTAAATGTCGTAACAGTACCCGAAATGCTAAAAACACATTTTTTTTTCTCCAAATGCCCCAAATCTTGAACTTTTTAGATTTTTCTATTTGACATTTACAAAACATCGTTTTTGACATTTTTTTTGGTAAAGGAATATGAGATGACTTTTTAACAGGGAGAGAAAAAAAGAGATTTGTTGCCACGGACCGGCGGTTTTAAAATTGTATACTTTGACTAGTTGCTCGTTGCTAAATCTCCGAATTCTTCTTCTAAAAGTATCACTCAAGACGCCACGGGGAGGGCGCCGCATATTTTATAGAGGCAGCACCCCCCTGTGGTTGTACATCGATGTGAGCTATCGGTCTGTTTTTTTTTCCTCAAATATTTTTGTCAGTGTGTTTCGAACATGTTTCTGCCACACAATCCACTCATTACTACTGCCACGCAAACTAAAAGAGACGATTTTTTTGTGTGTGTTTAACCCGTGGCATTCTCTACAGTAATCTTCAGTTGATTGACGTCTGCTTGTGCTCCAGATGACAGTTGCCAATTTCTGGATGAAGCTGCAAAAGGATGTGACATCAGGGGTCCGGCACCCTCGTATTACCGCCTCACCCCACTCGCCTCCGCCTCCGAAACAAATCTTATTCTTCCTTATCTCGCTGCCCTCCATCTTTGAAAAGAGAAAAGGGCGGGGGGTAGGACGCCCTCCCTTGGAGCGGTCTGTTTATCCAAGTCTCGGAGTACAGCAGATTGTTACTCGGGGTGAAGCTGCGATAAGGCGAAAGAGACTAGCGTTTCGCGCCCCTCTAGGGGGGCGCCTTCGGGATTCACCGGACTAATTGATGGGGCGGATTTCTCAAAGAGTAAAAACCAAATGGCATGGGGGGTGGGGTTTCGCAAGAGGGGGATGAGGGCTCAAATTTGTTTATCATATTCGTTCGTCCTTGTCGTCCTTCCAGATCTGTTCTTCCCTTCATCCCCCAAAAAGATGAACAATTTTTTTTTTTAACTAACATTATCATTGGCAGTGAGATTCTTATTATTATCTTGTTATATTTTGAAGTCTTGTTAAGCGTTTATTAAAACGCATGTTCATATCTGAACAATCGCCCCCCCTTTCCCCCCCCCCCCCTAAAAAACAAAAAAAAAAAAACAACACAAACTATTATTATAACATCCACTATACACGTAGGCCTAGTGCTTGGGTGCTGTGACTGATTATCAAGCATCAAATTGTACTATATTTAAACCAGGTTGTTGAAGTTTTTTGTTTCGGTGGGAGATATTTTTCCTACGTAACTAGGCTCCAGCATTATCCCAGCCAAATTGATTTAAGCTTTAAACTTTAAGCTAATCAATGATTACTATTATTACTGTAGTCAATTAAAAATTAGAATTTCGTGAATGTGGATGAACAATATAAATGAGCCGCGCTACGTTTATCCGTAGATGTTCGGCACTGTTCTCGGTAAAATGGATTAAAGAAATTGTTTTTGTCCTTGTGTTTATCTGAGCATTGTAACAGATTGTTATATTGTGTTGTATTTTTGGAAGATGTATATAACAAACAATGAAGATAATATTCATTTAATAAAAAGTAACATTTGTTACGGGTATTGATCCGCAAGCCTTAAATCATCTAATGAATCACAATTACGCAAATGACAAACACCGCCTGGTCATCTGAGAAAACTTTTTATTTTCGAGTGGTGTGCATTCGCAGGGGGGGCATTAACAGAAACGGGGTAATTTTCATCCTTTTAAAACACCCAACATGCCCCCCCCCCCTTTCGCTACTCCCTTAAGGAGTTTCTAATTTGAAAACTAATGGCTTTAAGTTTAAGAAAAATTGGGAGTGGCTTGGAAAAGGTGGGGGGGGGGAGAGGTCAAAGTTAACGACGTATGTTTCGCGGAGTTTTTTTTTTTCTTAAGTTCTATTTTGTACATCTTGTAGATACAAGTTTATTGGGCTGATTAAGCAAAAGTCCACCAGTTTCACTGGTCACAGCGTGAAAAGGGATTGAGTGGCCAGAAATAATACTTTTATAAAGCCACATTGAGTACGGCAATTATCACTAACCGATAAAAATATTGTTGATATCATAAACACTGACCTATATACACATGGAGTGCTCAATCACTTAAAATAAAGCATAAAAAATTCAGACTTTTATATATAGATAAGTGATGCGTACGCTAATGGCCGATTGAAGACACTGACATACATACTCATTTACAAAGTAAGCAATATCCGGAAATGATTTAGTGAAAATGAAGCTTACAAAATGGAGGCTGATCTTTTCGGTTGAATGTTTAAAAATAATTTTAAAAAACAACAACGTTAAAGTATTGTATTTTCTACACTTTTGTTTATGATTATGTGCAGGGGTCGGCAACCTTTTGCTAATGGTGTGCCAAACTAGAATTTCTAAATCATTCAGCGTGCCAACAGCCTAAAAGTCAACCTGCTCTGTTATACTTGTTTTCTTATAAGACAAGTGGATAATTTAAATCCGTAGCCAAAAGCAAAATAAATCTATACAGAAATCGTTAAAACATTTTATATGTAATTTAAAAAACAATATGTACCCGGTATGTGATTATCATCTTTTTTATTAACATTTATACCAAATACAAAATTTTATTTTCAAACGTTCACATTTATGGTAACTATTTTGTAAAGGTTATCATTTAAATGTCAAGATAATGATCTATCAACTGCTAATATTTATTTTAATATTTTGTTCTCAGCTATGTTCTTTACTTTTTAAAGTGAACACTTTTATCGGTAACAGAGCAAAATTATCGTAGAGCGGAATTGATACAAAGTAATCATACAAACTGGGTAGTTAATGTAATGTTCAGAAAATGTACATACAATTATTTGTCATACAATATTTATACAATTTTCAAATTCTTTTTAGATGCCTGGTCATAATAAAGTTATAAATTGTAGAACTTTTAGTCTTTTACAAAAAAAATAATTAAAAAACATAATATTAGAAATATTAGCGCAAATCAATAGGGCCAATTATCTCCCTTTAATTAAAATGATTCTAAAATTACGTTTGACAGTTGTAAATAAACATATCCTGCATTAATTATTAGTCCATCCAACCTTAAGGAGTTTATCTTTTAAACAAATTGGCACATTTCGATGCCCATTCCCTTAAATGTTTAAAATTCAACTGGCTACGTTTCAAAATCGCCAATAGCCCTACACTTAATATAAAAAAATATATAAAACATCTACATCTATGGAGGTTGCAGTACGAGATAATCAATTTGAAAGTCTTGAAACTCCGCTTTGAGTGCTTCGATGTGCTTCTGAAAAATCCCAACTATCTATCTTAATATATGCCTTTGTAAAGGAAAGTATATATAGTTTAATGTTTTGAAATTTATTTCACACACGATAGATCTATATATTACCAGAAAATGTTGTGTTTTTTTTTCATCAATAATAAAACACCTTTTGGAGGTCTCTCGCGTGCCATTGAAAATCGCCCCGCGTGCCACGTTTGTCACGCGTGCCTTAGGTTGCCGACCTCTGATTATGTGTGTCACTTATCAATGTATAAAAGTCTTCCTTTTCCTACGCTAAATGTAAGTGATTAAGCATGCCACGATTATATAGCTCAATGATCATAAAGTCTGTTGTTAATATAGACTCTAAGCTTCTTATTACGGCATGAATAGAAGGAAGAGACCTCAGAAAACTCTCCACAGCCCGTTTGACTTGGCCCATATGATGGCTAAAGATGCGATATTGTGTTTATTGCTGTATAATACGTCAAACGAAATATTGTTTTCATTTTAAAGTATTTTAACAGAACTTTCAATTACATAGGCCTATAGATTTATAGGGCACCATACTCTTTTAATAGCTTAGGCACTCAAAATGCCCTAAGTTCGGCCCTATTAATTCATGAAGTGAGAGGCGTGCTTTCACGTAGTTCTACTCTGCGCACGGCTCAACAAAAGATCCACTGAGCCCTTCTCGCCTCGTGGAAACTGGCGAGCGAGAGCGTCTTCGGCAGATCATCGAGGCTGGTAGCGAGGACTCGGAAAAAAAAAAAAAAGAGTAGAACATACCCGCGCGTACGAAATGTCATGGCAAAAGTGAGAAATAAATATGACATCTATGACATTTTATAGACTTAGCAGGAACTCCCCCCCCTCCCCCGTCATAGTGTCCAAATCGTTATGGTCTTACATCCGGGCTATATTTCTACACCCATCTTCCCCCATTTTCTATATCCCACATTGACCCCCAAAAGGTCACGTTTCGATATTCCACTTTCTTTTGCGTCTAATTCGAATTGTCATCCGAGTCCACCACCGACTTGAGGGCCCCTGCCATGACAATCGTCTGCAAAGGAGGATTGGGGAGGGGGAGGAGTGGAGGGTCGCGCTTTTCCAATCTTCTAAAAAGAGACAGTTATTGGATAAGAATCAATCACGTGGTCCAAGGGAAAAAAAGTTTCTCTTGCCGTTTTGAACTATTTCGGGGCGCTAAATAAGGGGGGGACTTCCCCTCTCGGTGGAGGACGATGGGACAGATGAAACTTCCTTCATCATGGGAGGGGGGAGGCGGGTAGTTGGATTGGGGGGTGGGGAGTAATGGTTTCTCGTGCTTAATCATACTTGGCTTGGGGGTGGGGGGAGGGGAAGTGGAAGGGGGCGGGGACACCCCCTTCTCTCCCCCTGTGTCATCTCAGACTAGGCGCCCCTTTTTTAAAAAAAGAGGGTGGAAGTTGCAAAGCAGGGGGGGGGGATAATAAGACTAATTACTTAACCAAATCCTGGAGAATGGGAATACAAATATAAATTGGAAATAAAATTTTCGGAGGATAGGGGAGCAGGCTACAGGGGGGCGTCACGAGCTGAAATTGTTGGGGAAGGGGGAACTGGGATAAAATAGCATGAAGATGAGAGGGGATGGTGGAAAAAGGGGCGTTGGGGCGTCCACGTTAACAGATGTGATAGCCTTCGGGCGGGGCGCGAAGTAAAGAAGAGGGAAATGATGTTACTACAAGAAACTCTGTGAAGTATCAATGGTATGGAGCTTGGTGTTCTGTAGATAAAGCGCTAGTTTGCTTTTTCGAAGGTGTAGGCATTATTTTTTTAATTTAGAAACGCCAGACTTTAATATTCATTTTCTTATCCACTGAATGGTGGCGCTTCTGATGGTCTGATGGGTGCTTGACGGAAAGAAAGTCAATCGCGCATTAAAGTAGTTCTGAACAATCGTAAACATGTTCGCCGTAGCAACCAAAAGAAAATATAAGAACTCATCCTATGGACTATAGACGAAACAGACCAATGGGCCGCATTGCTGCTGAGAGTTAACAACCTTGCCTCTTTTACAAGTCAATCTTTTATGACTGACTTGTAATTTACAAGTCAGTCAAAAAAGATTGCCTTGTATAAGGGGCAAGGGTGTTAACTCTCAGCAGCAATACGGCCCATTAGCTTTACTAACTGTAAGAGATTAAATATTATATGTTAGTTTATAAATTGTAGTAACCTGCGCATGATATTGAATTAACGATTTGGCACTATGGCATGAAAGAGTTAGAGATTACCCACAGGCTTCTTATCAACGAAGAAACTAAAGACAAGCTAGTTGTGATTCAGACGGCAACCAAGCTAGTTGTGGTATCGTCTCCTACTGAACAAGTTGTGGCTCTGATGGATATTAAACAAGAAGATACAACTGCAGACTTGGAAGACCTTGATGTATGAAAGAGATCTAATGTTCAAGATGAATATGATAGAAGATAACATTGACACGCTTCAATCTTTACGATACAATTGTCGAAATATTAGTTGTGGTATTCGTCCTTTCACACTAACTATGATTAGACATATTCATATACGTAGTACAGTCAGTTATTCTAAAAACATGGCGAACACATGCAGCTAAAGGCCAATACAAATTATTATATTAACAAAAACTAAACAAAAAAAACGGTAGCAAAACAATTAGTCACTTGACGCGGTGGTCTGGATGCAACGTTCTGTTCCGATAATCTAGGGTTCTAATCCCAGATTTACCGAATTCCCTCCCCACGACTTTGAGAAACTAGCGACCCTACCGGTCTTTGCAGTTTGGAGATGGTTTAATCAACTGGGCATTGTGATGGCCACACAATTTTCGTGTACGCCGTTTCACACAGAAACTGGAGGTATCCTGCTAAACCAGTTCTATGAACGTGTGTGTCTACTTATATGTTTGGTTATCTTTCTCTGTCTTTAAGTTTTGTTTGTTCTTACGAGAATCTATCTTCTTTCTCCCCACCCCTTTCCCAATCCATCATTTGTGCAGTCTTTGACACTACAGTATCACGCGTCATCCTTTACCACAGTAACGCAGTAACCCTCGAGTACAGACAGATGCAACGTCTAGAAGATACTGCAGAGTTCAAACTCTTGACAGACGCCGTTTGAGCAAATAAGCTCGGCCTACAGGTGTCGCTGCAAACATGTTTTGAGAACTTGAAAGGTTTCTGGGAAATGCTACACAGATTTGATGCGGTTTTTTTTGTTGGTACTTAACTTACCGACGGCGTGGTCTTTTAGTAGAGCGTTGGCATTTGAAAATTGAGATTTTTTTTTGGTTAGATCTCAATAGAAGACTTTATTTTTTAAATAGTTCTTTTCGACTATAAGGAACACATGATATCTGGTAGAGTGCATGCAACACAGTTCAGTTGTATAGGCCTATTAGTGACTTTAAAGAAAAATACATACACATGCATAATGAAATTTGAAATGGTCAACGTTGTGGGTTAATGGACAAGTAGTAAAGTAGTAATAATAGATAAGGCATTACATTTTAACTTAGTAATACAATAAGAATAACAATCTGATACAATTTTCAGATAAACATAAGGACACTAACATTTTTTTTCTTATTCTATATGCAAGAATAAATGCATATCAGTACTCTTTCTTCCTGGGAGGCATTCTGACATGGGATGGGTTGGCTGAACAAACCAGGAAAACAAAAAAAACTTAACATCATGTTTAAAACACTATTTAAAATGCAGGACTAGACTCCGGATGCAATAATCTTCTTTATAGAAGGGGCGTCTGTAACATATATAATTGTCCGTCGTATTTCCTCGAGGTCCTTAGAATGTTACGCGTAAATCTTGACTGGTTATAATAGAGATAAATAAAATTAAACTAAAATGTACTTAATAATGAGAATTATAATTAGATTTAATCATAATTTGTTTGTAATATTGACCAGTGGCCATTTTTGTAGAAATTTAAAAGCGATAGATGTTTGTATAAATGGGGCACGTTGTCCGAGCGGCAGCGCGTTCGACTGGCGTACCAATGGTCGAGGGTTCGAATCATTGTGAAGGGCTAGAGTTTGTTCCCGGGACTGCAAGGTGTCGCAGAGTCTACCCAGCTCTAATGGGCACCTGACATTAGTTGGGGGTAAAGGCTGGGCTTTGTGCTGGCCACACATCCCCTAGTATGCCGTGGCCACAGAAACTGGTGAACGCTGCCCCACCGTCCCCACTTAGTTTTTTCTCACTGTGGCAAAGAGATTGTGGTCGCAAAGAAATTGATGAGAATTTCTATTACGTCTTTTGTAAATTTCCCGTAGAGATCGTGGCGGTGGGTGGGGGGGGGGGAGCTCCTTCCCAAACGCACTACGCACAAAACCACCACAATATATACACACACAGCGTAAAGCGTGAAAAAAACAACACATACGCCAAAACCGAACAAACACACACACACACACACAGCTTAAGAATACAAAACACACAGAACCGTAAAACACGCGTACACCAAACGTACAAAAACGCACAACCGCTCCACAGCAGAAACATACTGACATACCCGCACGCGCAAAACACTTAAAGTATTTCTGTGTGTGAGTAAGAACTATGACACCAGAAGTAGTTTCCGTGAGTGGGAAAACAAACAACAAATATCTGGCTTCACGACGTGACCGGCTATATACCAGCTGCACAAGTCGATGCACATCGCCCCCCCCCCCTTCTTCCTCCTGGATGTCCGCTTGGGCAGAAGTGAGAATTACCCCACCAGGTCAGCGATATCCTCTGGCAGTTGCAAGTGTCAAACAAGACACATATTTTTTTTTGTATCTAATTGGTTTTGACCATTCACGCGGAAAATTATTTTTTTTGAAAGTGTTCAATTATTTTTGTGTTTTCTACGTTTGTGTGTGTGTCAGCTTGTGTGTGTTTTGTCAATGCAGAAGTGTCTTTCTGTAAATGTGGGGTCAGTGCTGATCAAAAAGGATAAAAAGATAAATATAACCTAATATGTATGCTCCATATCAGAACATTAACAATACCCAAAAACACTAAACACAATAGCCTTCCTCCACAAGAAGCACACGCCAGAGCTAGGCTACTATATATATATAAGTAAAGTATCCAGTCGGACAAAATTGATTATAGGGCTGGTTGGGCAGCGTTCACCAGTTTCTGTGGCCACGGCATACTAGTGGATGTGTGGCCAGCACAATGCCCATCCGCCTTTGCTTTACCCCAAATATATTGTCAGTTACCCATTAAAACTGGATAATAACAATCCAGGGATCAAACGACAGCCTTCACCAGGATTCGAGCCCAGGACCTTCTGTACACCAGTCGAACGCACTGCCTCGGTCACCATGCCCGTCCTTTATTTAGTATAACTATTGTTCAAACGTGATATTGACAATTCTTCTCTCACGCATATACGTGGTTTATATAGCATAACTATTGTTAAAACGTGATATTGACAATTCTTCTCTCACGCATATCCGTGGTTTATTTAGTATAACTATGGTTTAAACTTGATATTGACAATACTTCTCTCACGCATATCCGTGGTTTATTTAGTATAACTATGGTTTAAACTTGATATTGACAATACTTCTCTCACGCATATCCGTGGTTTATATAGTATAACTATGGTTAAAACGTGATATTGACAATTCTTCTCTCACGCATATCCGTGGTTTATATAGTATAACGATTGTTAAAACGTGATATTGACAATACTTCTCTCACCCATATCCGTGGTTTATATAGTATAACTATGGTTAAAACGTGATATTGACAATACTTCTCTCACGCATATCCGTGGTTTATATAGTATAACGATTGTTAAAACGTGATATTGACAATACTTCTCTCACCCATATCCGTGGTTTATATAGTATAACGATTGTTAAAACGTGATATTGACAATACTTCTCTCACGCATATCCGTGGTTTATTTAGTATAACTATGGTTTAAACTTGATATTGACAATTCTTCTCTCACGCATATCCGTGGTTTATATAGTATAACTATGGTTAAAACGTGATATTGACAATACTTCTCTCACGCATATCCGTGGTTTATATAGTATAACGATTGTTAAAACGTGATATTGACAATACTTCTCTCACCCATATCCGTGGTTTATATAGTATAACGATTGTTAAAACGTGATATTGACAATACTTCTCTCACGCATATCCGTGGTTTATTTAGTATAACTATGGTTTAAACTTGATATTGACAATTCTTCTCTCACGCATATCCGTGGTTTATATAGTATAACTATGGTTAAAACGTGATATTGACAATACTTCTCTCACCCATATCCGTGGTTTATATAGTATAACGATTGTTAAAACGTGATATTGACAATTCATCTCTCACGCATATACGTGGTTTATTTAGTATAACTATTGTTAAAACGTGATATTGACAATTCTTCTCTCACGCATATACGTGGTTTATTTAGTATAACTATTGTTAAAACTTGATATTGACAATTCTTCTCTCACGCATATCCGTGGTTTATTTAGTATAACTATGGTTTAAACGTGATATTGACAATACTTCTCTCACGCATATCCGTGGTTTATATAGTATAACTATGGTTTAAACGTGATATTGACAATTCTTCTCTCACGCATATCCGTGGTTTATTTAGTATAACTATGGTTTAAACGTGATATTGACAATTCTTCTCTCACGCATATCCGTGGTTTGTGCATAGTCTTGCACACGAATAAAAGGTCTTAATGGTTTTCTAAATTATTTAAAGTTATTGGCTTTTTTTTGGTCAACCCATTCCATGCCCAAACGCCAAACAAAAAAAAAATAAAAAATAATAATAATAAAAGAAGGGAAAATTCTGCAGATGGAGTAAAACGTTTTTTTAGAACTTTAAATATATGTGTAAAATTAAATTAGTCAATTATATCGCCCATCTATTAGCCGAGTCCTAAAGACTGAAGTTTTTGAAAACTTAACCCTTACAGTCCCGGGCGCGGGACTGAAGATAGCATAGATAGAAAGTAGGTCGGTACAGGAAGGGTTAAAACAGAAATAAAAAGAGAACATGTTGGATTATCAACGGGGCCCATTGAAAAGCAGCGAAGACGCACTGGAAAATGGGGCGTGGGAGGGTGAAAGGAGGGAGAGGGCGGGGGTAGAATAAGAAGTAGCCGACTCTGATGTTTAAGAGCATCCCAAGCAAGAACTGCCGTAATCCGATCCTGCCCATGTTTCCATTGCACGTGTTGGCATGTTGTTGTTGTTTTATTATTATTGTTAAACTGGGCGATTTCGACTCCTGAAATATTGTATCGATACTTTTTTAAAAAGTCGACTACATTTCATGCATGAAGAATTTTTTTTTCTCAAGGAAAGCATATCAAAGCTGCATAGTTTAGACGAGCGAAATTCAAAAGTGATATCCTAGTAAGCTTTATTTAAATCTCACCGCATTCATATTCGCATAGGGATTTCTAATTGAGCATATTTTTTGACGAAAAAAAACACAGAAATTATGCAAATTCGGACTAGAACGCTTCCATTTAGACGAGCGATTTAAAAAAAAAAAGATCAATTTACTCTCCCTCCCGCAAACCTTTTAATCCACTACATATTTGTTCAGATGATAAATCATAACATTTTGTTCAGATGTTAAATCATAAAATTTTTTTTCAGATGATAAATCATTACATTTTGTTCAGATGATATATCATAATATTTTGTTCAGATGATAAATCATAACATTTTGTTCAGATGATAAATCATAACATTTTGTTCAGATGTTAAATCATAACATTTTGTTCAGATGATAAATCATAACATTTTGTTCAGATGTTAAATCATAACATTTTTTTCAGATGATAAATCATTACATTTTGTTCAGATGATAAATCATAATATTTTGTTCAGATGATAAATCATAACATTTTGTTCAGATGATAAATCATAACATTTTGTTCAGATGTTAAATCATAACATTTTGTTCAGATGATAAATCATAATATTTTGGTTGCACATCCTCTCCACCATCTTTAAAATCTTGGACTATTTCTTATGCGGACAGACTTTGCTAAATCACACTCTTTTTTTGATTGAATAGACCAGGGATCGGCAACCTACGGAACGCGTGGTAGTAATAATACAAAAGGCATTAAATTCCTATTTAGAAATACAACACAATAACAACCTGTTGCAATGCTCATATAAATACATGAAAACGAAAACACTTTCCTTATCCTTTATGCGAGATCAGTTGCATATAAGTACTCTTTCTTCCCATGTGGCATCCGGGAATAGAATGGGTTGCCTGAACAAACCAGGAAAACCAGTAACTTAACATAATTTAAAATACTAATAATAAAAATGCAAGACGACTTGGACCACTGGATGAGCGTTGGACGCAATAATCTTCTTTACAGAAGAAACGTCTGCAATGTAAAAGATCAGATACAACTGTATTATGCCATACATCAGCTGTTGATATAGGTTTAGCTACAGACACCTGCATCTACACTGTAGAGTATTGTGGTTATAGCCTTGTATCATATGTCCAGTCGTTTATGTTACTGACGCTAATACTTTAGAGGAGATTATTGCGCCACACCTTACTTATCTTCTTGTTGTTTTAGATTAAGGGGCTAAAAAAAAGATAAAACTGGACCCCCCCCCTGTCTACTGCTCCCTGTAGGCGCCCTAATTTCGCCCCCCCCCCCCTCAATCCGACCCCATACGCATTTCCAATACACTTAAAAGGCCCCCCTTGTTTATTATCGCTTCCCCTCAATTATTATTTTCTGACTCAAACGAGAAATGTTACAGCTTTTAAAAACAACATTGCCCTCATGGAAATTAGCTCCCCCCCCCCCCCGGAAGGGAGAAATAAATGTTGGTGGCGGTGGGCGCGGAGTGGGGGGGGAGCGTGAGGTTGAAAGGGGGGAGGGGTGGAACTAGAGCACCACTGTTTGTATTCTTTAGATAGTCTGAAGAGAGATGTCAGGAGCCGAGCAGCAAGGGGGTTAATCCTCGACGACTCCAAGAAATTAACTCTCCGAATGCCAGTTCTGCTTAACAATTTCCGTTAATAAGCTTCGTTTTCTTCGGGTTATCTTTCTTGGAATGTATGGGGCATGAATGGGGAATAACTCTGTGATGAAAAAAAAATAGTTTAAACTATCTATAGCATCATCATGGGAAGTAGCTTTAGCTGCCGTCTTTTTTTTTTTTTTAAAGCATCATAAAGCAAGCCTATATTTTTAAGTTTGAATTTTTCAATTTCTCATAATTTTTTAAAGAAAATGTTGTGATATGATACATGGGCACCATCACACATCGATATGCGTGGTGCATAGTCAGACCGCTGGTTTAATTCAACGGTCAGTAATTGTATAACATCAGAAATGTATAAAGATGTTTTTTTGCGTCTGCCAGTGCTTAAAGATTGTGTGTGATAATCAACATATTGGAGGCTTAACTCACGTGCGGTGGGTCTGGTTTTGGTTTGATGCGTTGAGGGTTAGTAGTGTGAGGAGGGCGATGTGGGGGGGGGGGGGGAAATGACAAACCCCATTCCCACACTAATTCAAGTGATAGATCACTGAACTATATTATGTACATGGAGTGCTTAAGCACTTAAAGCGTATGAAAAATGTCGGGAAAATGCATACTTTTATATATAGATAAGTTTTACCGTAGTAAGATGGCCGATTTGACACTGACATACACAAAATTAAATTTAAAGTATTCTACATTAGTGAGCGACTAAACCTACCGTATTGTTATTATTACGCTCTTATGGCATTTACTACGTGCATGAGTATAACCCGATTGATGAACTAACTAAAATATAATATGTATAAGTGTATATAATACAATACTTACTCAATCAAAATTCATATTTAGGCATTCAACGCATTTAATCGAGAAATATCATCAACAATTTTGTTGAGTTCATTTTCATAGGGTGGGGGAGGGGGGGGGGTTAACCCGTATTAGTATTGAGAAAGTAAATATTGACTGGGGCATAGCCCTATCCACACAATCCCGTTGCATGACGTGGCCATGGAAACTGATGAGCGCTGCTTTTAGTTCCAACATACACCGATTTTTAAAATGTCTTGCACTTTCGCCCGGTAGCACAAATACCAGACCATATGCTTATATATTTTTCTAAATGTTTATATATATATTTACTTATATTGATATATATATGTTTATTTATATTTATTTATATCCTATATTCTAGGATTAGAACAACTAATTATCAACCCAACACGCAATTGTCGAGCAAGCTATCACCTTATGTTGACAACTACTAAATATCAGAGACATCAACAGGACAACACTCCATTTAGTCTAAACAAAACATGCGCGCGCTATTACTGGCACACACACACACACACACACACGCACACACAAATACGCACGCACAACTGTGCATGCACACTCGCGCGCAGACAACAAAACACGTGCCTCGAATCAATTTTAGGGGGCAAATTACATATCAAATCTCGCGTTAATTGGCAGTTAACCACCCGTGTTTGACGTCATCAGTTCATGCCGTGAAATACACACACACAAAAATGAGTCACTTTTTTTTTGTGCGAGTTGTGTCCCTTTTCTCGATTAGATTATCGTCGTCACCAATGAGCTACTCGTGTCAACTATTTGGCCCCACTTTTCGCTTACCCCCCTTTCCCTCGGGTTCTTCCACCTTTTACTACCCTCTATGGGGCACGCTAGGTTACAAAAGCGCGCATACGTACAGACGCACAAACGCACAAGGAGACACACACACTCGTTTTTTTTAAGACCACTGATACAAAATCACGAAAGGGGGGGGGGGGACGAGGGTGAAGTAGTCAAATCAAGATGGGCGACTCAGACTCAAGAGATAATTCGAGAAACGTGTCGAAATTAAACAATGAACACACATTTTTGAAAATGATTTTAGAAGAAAAACGTGCAATTAAAAATTTGAAAAAAAAAGAACCGTTTAAGAATTTAATCATTTTAAAGTTTTCAATTATATCAACTCATCTGTTTAAAGCTGTTTATGTAATTATATCACTTCCGTAGTTTAAATCATCTAAAATTTCATATTCTAAAATAATAGATAAACACTCTAGGATTTCCCCCCGTTCTGTTACAGACTAATTGTTATGTGATCACCTATGACTTTTTAAGCTGATTTTTTTTCTTATAATTTTATAACTGTCTAGCTGGTGTACGACTTTCGAACAGATAATATAAGGTTTTCACAATGATGTAATAGACGTTTAGCTGATGTTACTTTTAAATTGGTATATGACTAGCTGATATATGACTTTCTAGCTGAATAGTGAATTTGTAGCTTTTTGTAACTTTAAAGGTGATATGGAACCTTTCAAGCATTTATTTGATTGTCAAGGTGATATATCACTTTGAAGGTGATATGATAAAGGTGATATATCACTTTGAAGGTGATATGATAAAGGTTTTATATCACTTTGAAGGTGATATGATAAAGGTAATATATCACTTCGAAGATGATATGATAAAGGTGATATATCACTTTGAAGGTGATATGATAAAGGTGATATATCACTTTGAAGGTGATATGATAAAGGTGATATATCACTTTGAAGGTGATATGATAAAGGTGATATATCACTTTGAAGGTGATATGATAAAGGTGATATATCCCTTTGAAGGTGATATGATAAAGGTGATATATCACTTTGAAGGTGATATGATAAAGGTGTTTTATCACTTTGAAGGTGATATGATAAAGGTGTTTTATCACTTTGAAGGTGATATGATAAAGGTGATATATCACTTTGAAGGTGATATGATAAAGGTGATATATCACTTTGAAGGTGATATGATAAAGGTGATATATCACTTTGAAGGTGATATGATAAAGGTGTTATATCACTTTGAAGGTGATATGATAAAGGTGATATATCACTTTGAAGGTGATATGATAAAGGTGATATATCACTTTGAAGGTGATATGATAAAGGTGTTATATCACTTTGAAGGTGATATGATAAAGGTGATATATCACTTTGAAGGTGATATGATAAAGGTGATATATCACTTTGAAGGTGATATGATAAAGGTGTTATATCACTTTGAAGGTGATATGATAAAGGTGATATATCACTTTGAAGGTGATATGATAAAGGTGATATATCACTTTGAAGGTGATATGATAAAGGTGTTATATCACTTTGAAGGTGATATGATAAAGGTGATATATCACTTTGAAGGTGATATGATAAAGGTGATATATCACTTTGAAGGTGATATGATAAAGGTGATATATCACTTTGAAGGTGATATGATAAAGGTGTTATATCACTTTGAAGGTGATATGATAAAGGTGATATATCACTTTGAAGGTGATATGATAAAGGTGATATATCACTTTGAAGGTGATATGATAAAGGTGATATATCACTTTGAAGGTGATATGATAAAGGTGTTATATCACTTTGAAGGTGATATGATAAAGGTGATATATCACTTTGAAGGTGATATGATAAAGGTGATATATCACTTTGAAGGTGATATGATAAAGGTGTTATATCACTTTGAAGGTGATATGATAAAGGTGATATATCACTATGAATGTGGGCACAGTGGCCGCACAGGCAGCGCGTTCGGCTGGCATACCGTGGGTCCTTGGGTTCGAATCCTGGTGAAGACTAGGACTTTGTTTCCGGGCCTGGAGGGTGTCCCTAAGTCTACCCAGCTCTGGTGGATACCTGACTTTAGTTGGGGTAAAGTAAAGGTGGCCGTGCATATTGTTCTTGCCACACAATCCTCTAATATGCCGTTGCCACAGACACTGGCGAAAGCCCTATGGATCAACTCGGTCCGACTGGATACTTTACTTTTTTTAAAACTTTATATCACTTTCAAGTTGATAAAACGACTTTGTAGCTGCTTGTCTATTTTCCTATGGCTTACTATCTGATATACGATTTTGTTATTGGTGTATCTAGTTGTTATAGTACGAATCACAAATTGATATAATTATAATTATGTTATACGTGTACGTCTTAATTGGCGCGCGTGAGTACCGCCCAGTACTCCCTTAGGTATTTTGTTGAGCTTAAAAATTAAAATTAAATTGGTTACTTATATAGCGCTTCTATCCATGCTATTTCAGCATGCTCAGTGCGCTCTGTAAACACACTGCTGCCTGCTGGCGCAAATATGTTTACAGGCCCAAAACTCCTGCAGGGCGACAGGGATCCGTCAGCGGCCGGGCTAGAACCAGCGACATGTCAGATGGTTTTTGGTTGACAGTCCGGTGATCTAACCGCTAGGCCAGCCGGCTTCACTATTCTTGTACTATTCATAGCACTATTTCGTTGATATACAAAAAATATTCTACAGACTTGCAAAGATTGTAAACATGCATACCCTCCTCCCATCTCCACCTTCTGCTACCGTTGAAAATTTCCAGCTGGCTACCACGATAAGCATAAATAGATGTATATGAAGAGGCTATGTTAAATGGCAGTTGCTCCACTGGGCGTGTCACTCCATTGGTATCGGGTTCGAATCCAGTTCCGGTTAACTGCGTGATTTTCGTCCCGGGAACGACGCGATGTCCTTTGATCTGCCAATCTCTGAATTTGATAATTAGATAGACAAGCAGATAGACAGATAGACAAGCATATAGACAGATAGACAAGCATATAGACAGACAAGCATATAGACAGATAGACAAGCATATAGACAGATAGACAAGCATATAGACAGATAGACAAGCATATAGATATTAGATGGATAGACAGAAAGACAGATAGACAGACAGACAGATAGACAGATAGACAGATAGACAGATAGACGGATAGACTGATAGACGGATAGACGGATAGACAGATAGACAGATAGACAGATAGACAGATAGACAGATAGACAGATACAGATAGACAGATAGACAGATAGACAGTTAGACAGATAGACAGATAGACAGATAGACGGATAGACGGATAGACGGATAGACGGATAGACGAATAGACGGATAGACGGATAGACGGATAGACAGTTAGACAGATAGACGGATAGACGGATAGACGGATAGACGGATAGACAGTTAGACAGATAGACAGTTAGACAGATAGACAGACAGACAGACAGACAGACAGACAGACAGACAGATAGACAGATAGACAGATAGACAGATAGACAGATAGACAGATAGACAGATAGACAGATAGACAGATAGACAGATAGACAGATAGACAGATAGACAGATAGACAGATAGACAGATAGATAGAATTACACATAACATCATTGACCTCCCAACATCTCAACTCTTAAGTGCGATCCACTTATAAAACTAACACCCATATCACTCCCCCCTTCCTCCTCAACACACACTGGTCTTCTCCTCCATTATGCACGTTGTACATGTTTCAAAAAACATAACACGAACGGCTCATGGGTTATATGCCTCGCGCATTTTTTTGAATAGTAAATAAACATTACGAAGATTCGTCCAAATCGTGGTCTCCCCCGTTTCATTATGATGACTATATCTATAGAAGTATCATGAATAGGCTAACACAAGCGGTTAATAAAGCGGTTATGGGCTATAGATTTAGCACCTCTTGAACGCGTCGAACTCAATTTTTTTTTTGTGTGAGTTATTATCCGCCATTCTCGAAGATCTTGTATTAAACGCCGCGTACATTTGGTGCGCACACAAGGCGAAGAAGAAAAGAGCCCTTACGGTTTACAAGTCTGTAAACAAACTAGCGGGCACAGATACTCGCCACGGAGACTATTGCTTTTGTAGGGAATATTTTTTTGTTAAGGGAGGTGGGGGGGGGGCCCTTATGCATAAGCAGATTTTTACGGATTTGGCGCACCTCCCCCTCTCTCTTTTTCGTCTTGTTCAAGTATTAGGACCCCTGCCCCGCCCCTACAACCCCACCCAACCTCCCGGTTAATCCTTACTAAAAAATAAAAAAAATAATATAAAAAGATCATCTTTTGGAGTATTGATAGCATGATCTATGGGTGTATGGGGCAAAAAGATACAAAAAAAAATCTAGTATAATGTGGCGATAAATTATTTCATTGAATAGTAAAGGGGTAGACTTGTTTAAATAGTGTGTATATTGAAAGAGGTGTATGGGTAGGGGTTTGAGGGGGCGTATGTCGGCGTAATCAACTGTTCTTACCCTCGTGTGTTTCACAAGACGGAGTATGATCTGTGGCCACCTTACGCCCTCCTCGCGTACACCCCAGGCCACGTGCTATCCAAGCATATATGCCCCCCCCTAAATCCCATATGCCCCTCCAACCCCACCCCCTTACGCCCATTCAAATGTTCAAACTCCCCCCCCCCCCCAAAAAAAAAAAAACAACAAACAAACAAAAAAAACTTTTCATAAGGTTTGTATTTTTATTTTTCTTCCTCTTTTCTGGTCTTGCCAAAACATTGATTCTGATTCGTGATATAGTTTAACCCTATGTGAATGGTACAGTTAACCCTATGTGAATGGTACAGTTAACCCCCTATCTGAATGGTACTTCTATCAACTAAAACACAACAGTTCACAATACGGACAAATACGCCCGGGACACATTCAAAGCGCGCCCTCGGGGACCAACTACTGAATCTTTTACCAACTTCACGCGTGAAATCTGTATTAGAGCCACACACACACACAAATGTTTGTTTTGTCTAAATGAACATGTGTGGATGATATTTTTTTTTTAAGAATCATTCATTGATAAGAGGTGAGGGTGATATTTTTTTTTTTGTATTGTTAGAAAATATGTTCGTTTAAGGTTTACGCGACGGTTGACAGTTGAAATCATAAATGCTTCATCCCTGGCTCAGGTGTTAGGATAATTGGAATTTTTTTTTCCCCAACAAGTAATTTCTACGGAGGATATTTTATTAGTTTATATGTTTATGTTAGAAAACTCCTTTTGTACATATAGAGAGAAAAAAAAAGACAATGTTGTTTTAACATAAAAAAGCACATAAAAATAAATCCATAAACATTATTTTTTATAAATTGTGTTAAGACAAGCTAATAATAAATAAAAAAAATGTTATATGATTAAAATATTTGATTAAAATTCTTTTAAAGATTATTTTGTTTTGGTTGAAGTAGTGCGAGAGAGTGAACAAGCGTAGAGTTGTATTTTAATTTTGATTGGTTAGGTCTGAACTTGAGGAGGGCATCTGATTGGTCCAATTTATACAAACATTGGTGTCATATTTGTGTTTGCCCCCCTTTTATCACCCATTTTAATTGTGCCATCTCACAAAAAGGTTTGTAAAGTTTATAATTATTAAATAGCTATATTATATTTTTTTAACCTAGAGATTATATCCGTGTTTCTAAGTAGTTTGTTGCTCAGTGTTAAATGCGCTCTGAGTTAAAATTATAGTTGTTGGCTGCGCTATATAAATAGAATTATTAGTAGTAGTATTATGCGTCATAGGTAATATGGACCCACCTTTTGATAATAGCCCTGGAAATTTTGATGCTTTTGTTATGGTTTTTTTGTTGTTGCATGGTTATCATAAAACCTTAATTGTCTTCAATAGGTTAAAATATAATTGTCATGAGTCATGAAGTCCTAAGAATGTTGAAAATGAGCATTATGTGTTTGAAAACATTGTGATAACAATAGACAGATAGAGACTTTATTGTTCACGGCAAATATCCTTTTAATACACACGGCAGACATGTTTATTTATTGTTTTTGAAAGGAAAAAACTGGTTTTTCCAGATTAGTTTAAATTGCATTTTTTAATACATTCCTAGTTATGTCTGCTCTATGTTATGCATTAGGTATTTTCTGTATGTTCTATGTTGTTCTTTATGCTCTGTATTAATTATGATATACAAATTCCATTGTTGTGCTTTGTTTTATAACACCATAAACCATTCCACTATATAGATAATTAGATAACAGTTGCATTGACTGACGATACTAAATTATAAACCGACCGATTTTCTGTTCAACTTTATTAATGTCAGGCTGAATAATACAATGATGTTTATACCATTTACAGGATTGGATAAAGTGGATGATAAGTTCCAATGATAAGTTCCAATGATAAGTTCCAATGGTAAGTTCCAATGATAAGTTCCAATGATAAGTTCCAATGATAAGTTCCAATGATAAGTTCCAATGATAAGTTCCAATGATAAGTTTTAATGATAAGTTCCAATGATAAGTTCCAATGATAAGTTCCAATGATAAGTTCCAATGATAAGTTCCAATGATAAGTTCCAATGATAAGTTCCAATGATAAGTTCCAATGATAAATTCCAATGATAAGTTCCAATGATAAGTTCCAGTGATAAGTTCCAATGATAAGTTCCAATGATAAGTTCCAATGGTATGCAAGACAGACCTGATCTTCGTACCTAACCGGTCCGACCAAATTTTCTGGCTCCAAGAAACTTCTCTTACAGACAAACTCCATGTAGAATCGGCACAATTCAAAATCACAGCAAAATATATTACAAATATATTACACATTATTTTCCCAGTCCTTTTAAACGTTAGCATCCATGCTTGTGAGTGCCTAGTGTGTGTTTTATTCAATGATCCAATTGACTAAGTGAGTTGCTGATTGATTGAAAGACAGATTGGGTTGCCTAATGAAAATGATTGAGCAAAAGCGACGATGAATCAACTATTCAATGAATGATTGAATGAGGCCTCAACTAGATGTTACTTACTAATAGGCTGAGTCATAAATATCCCTAACTACATATCTGCACTGAGTGGGGTTTAATATAGCAGTATCATTTGAATGAACGGAATGACTAGATGGCTGTTTGAGTAAACTTAACCACTTACGGACTAAATGACTGACTTAAATAAACGAATGACCAACCAAGTCACTGACCGAAGGCTGAATGGCTAACCGACTGACTTACTGAATGGACAAACAAAGGGCTGATTGAAGTCAAAATTGAATGCTTAAATAAGTTATAACAACAATCAAAGTGCAAGACTAGACTCAAACCACAGTTTAGCAATAGCCTTCTCTATATAATGAGCGTCTGTAATAAACGTTAAGATGGCTAAGTGATGGATAAACTCAAATCGAAGAACTGAAAGAAATTTCAAGGCATTATGTTTGATTGAACAATTCATTCAATAAATGACTATATACAGGGCGGGCAAATACGACCCGAGAGCCGTTGAGTAAAGTACTGCTCCCATTGAAAATTTAAATCTCTTTTTATATTAGTTGTTATTAAAGTATTGAAATAATTCTCTTCTTTTTTTTTTCTACTGGTAATTAATAATATTTTCTTATTTGCTCACGATACAGCACTGAAATTGAAACTCTTGTATAATATCAATTACCTTAATAAAACTTCAATAGTGTGTATGTTATATAAATAGAATGTGGCTCTGTTAAATTTGTAAAAAAATACGATTGCGTTCTCGATTTCGCCTAGTGCTTGTCCGCCCCATGGACTATAATGACTATCTCACTGAATGCCTCCCTAATTAAAAAACAAACAATACATTTTAAAGCCATCGCACAGAAATAACCCACAAATAAACAACCTGTCTTACAAACGGAAGTTCGCATAATTTTTCCTTTTTAAAATTTCCGTTTTCCTTAAAAGCAATAGACGTAGTCTCTAATACATTTAAATACCAAACATTCCTGGTAAAACCTATAAA
Source organism: Anisus vortex (assembly GCA_949126835.1). Classification (NCBI taxonomy): domain Eukaryota; kingdom Metazoa; phylum Mollusca; class Gastropoda; family Planorbidae; genus Anisus; species Anisus vortex. The sequence continues at coordinate 50,110,996 of OX421495.1, read as the reverse complement.
AAGAACAAAGTATTCGTTGCTTGTTATTTGCTTCTTCGTTGTTGTTTCTTAACCCTTCCCGTACCGACATACTTCTATCTATGCTGCCTTCAGTTTGTGCTATTTACGCGCCCGGGACTGTAAGGGTTAAGTCTGCGAGAAAAATGCCAAGACAAAACACAAGTTTTTCTCTTCTTCATGTTACAAGTCGAGGGAGATGTCAATCATAGACAACTCATTCTGGCTTGTGCCGGGGATTTTGAGTTAAACCAAAAACATTTTAAGGCCATTAACTTATTATGTCCAGCCTAACGGACACCTGATTTAAACCTTGGCTGACCAGCAAGATGAGAGATGTGTCTGATGTTTCACTGGAAGGTTGTGGTCATCTAACTGGACTGACGCGCAAGGGATTAAATAAAAAAGAAACTAATTTAAGTACCGAGGGTTGGATTATGTGGTGGCTCAGATGGTCAGAGATATTTTTGTCTTCTGGCTGCTGACGTCAGCTGTTTGCTGTCACGTGGAGTTGGAACCCGGGGGAGGGGACCCATGACTTAACCAAAGAATGACTATAATGATAAGGTTAAATGAAATAAATGCTTAGAAAATGTTTGCTAAGTAACTATGCACTTTGCCTCTGTTAAAATATCATGAACTTTGTTAAATATCATCTACTTTTTTAAAACATCATACACTTTGCTAAAATATCAAGTACTCTGTTAAAACCTGATGCACTTTATTAAAATATTACGTACTCTGTTAAAACACTATGTGCTTTGCTAAAATATCATGTACTCTTTTTAAAATATCATGCACTTTGCTAAAATATCATGCACTCTGTCAAAACATCATGCACTTTGCTAAAATACCATGCACTCTGTTAAAATATCATGCACTTTCCTAAAATATCATGCACTCTGTTAAAATATCATGCACTTTGCTAAAATATGTACTCTTTTAAAACATCGTCCATTTTGTTTTAAGACACTTTTAAGATCATCACCGAGGATGTTACAATACTTCAACAAGTTATGTTTGTGTATGCTACAGACGAGTTAAGAAACCGCTGTCCCCCCCCCCCCCCACCCAAAGAACAGTACCCAAAAAAAAAATTAGATTTCGCTATGTGCTGGCCACACAATACCCATAGGAAACATTTACTAACATCTCATCTATAACATCAAGACATCACAGAAAAGCTGTTAGACTACATCGATTCCTGGTCTATGATTTATATAGTATTATGTTGTCTACATCAAAGAGAAATAATTTGTAATGAAACCATTACTAAAGAGGTTTCAACCCACACTTTTCGATGACGTCATTCCATTATTTTTGTGTGAAATCAAACCATTACTATAGCGGTCTGAACACACACTTTTTGATGACGTCATTCCACTTTTTTTTTTAAACGATGATTAAGACACCCCGAGAAAGAGGGAGATAATGAAGGACAAAGGGGAGATCACCACGAAGGGGATTAAATCTAATGGTTTATTTGTTGTTTATATTGCAAAGAGTTTAGTTGTTTTTCATCTTACTCGCTAGAGGGCGATGCGTACATCTTCGCTGCATGTATATATAGAACTTCAAGGGAACTTATAGCAATACAAAAAAAGGTATTATACACAAGACATTGGAATTTAAAGTGTATGCTAAGTCATATTTTTGTGTAGGTGTATTGTCACAAATTATAATTTTTGTTTACTTTTAACTGCTCCTTAGTTATAGATGTTCTACTTTACTATTGCTTTTGTTAAATGCTAGATGACAAAATTAATAGCAGCCTATATATAGTATATTATTAGATTACTGGTAAACTTAAGTTTCGAATACCATAGCGTTAAAGAAATTTAACTTTTTATGACATATTGACTTATTAGTATATCAATCCCGAATTTCTGCGAAATTAAACTTTATGACATATTGACTTATTCGTATGTCAATCCCGGATCTCTGCGAAATTAAACTTTATGACATATTGACTTATTCGTATGTCAATCCCGAATCTCTGCGAAATTAAACTTTATGACATATTGACTTATTCGTATGTTAATCCCGAATCTCTGCGAAATTAAACTTTATGACATATTGACTTATTAGTATGCCATTCCCGAATTTCTATCGGTACTTCTAAATTTAGTATAATTTAGTTAACTAGAAAAATTATTTAGATTATTTGGAATTCACAGGAACAAATCTAAGAGAAACACGGAGAGAGAGAGAGAGAGAGAGAGAGAGAGAGACAGAGAGAAACACGGAGAGAGAGATAGAGAAAGAGAGAGAAATCAATCATTGACCTTTTGCATCTAGAGTGGAATGATTCCGTTAATTGGCGGCAGTGTGCACGGCGTCTGCTGAAGATCTTTTCACGTTCCCCGAGTGATCAAAACACTCGGAAGAAATCTCGGGCTCTAATGTGACTTTAATTTCTCTCCTCCCCCTCGCTCGCTCTCTCGCGTCAGAACACCGCCTGCGTTTTCAATTTCTTTTCACGACCTAGAATGAATGAAAGAAAGAACGAACGAACCAGAAGACGATGAAGAAGAAGAAAACAGTTCTTGGGGGAAAGAATTCTCAAGAGCTGTTTCTTCTCCAGGCTCTCTAGTTCCTTTCTTTTTTCTTCGTATTCTAAACATTTCCAGTGTAGAGTATCCATCTTTATACCCCAAGCGCCCGTTTCTTCTTCCTCTTTAACTGATGCAGTCCCCCGTACTTGATATTCATGGAGACAGACTACTCTTACAAATATCAGCCCCCGGGGGCGTCTGAGGACCACTTGACTTTAGGAGGAGGAGGAGGATTGGGGACCGGAGGTGGGGAAGGGGAGGTTATTTTACTGTTTTTATTTTGGTCACTCCTTCTCTTAAAGCTTTCCTTATCCCATCTCTCTCTCTCTCTCTCTCTCGCTCTCTCTCTCTCTCGCTCTCGCTCTCTCTCTCTCTCTCTCGCTCTCTCTCTCTCTCTCTCGCTCTCTCTCTCTCTCTCTCTCTCTCTCTCGCTCTCTCTCTCTCTCTCTCTCTCTCTCTCTCGCGCGCGCTCGCCTTCATCTTGGTGAAAGAGTAAACTCGGAAAAGTGGGGGGTAAGCGCCATCTTGAGTTTATGCAATAAACAACCAATCAGAGCCCAGGTTCGTGACTTGTTAACGAGCCCTGGACTTCCGCTCGGAGGTTAAGAATAACAATGAGGGGGGGGGGGAGAGAGAGAAAAGACTTGGAGTGGCGGAATCTGTTGTTATATTTGTGAAAATTGTCCCATGTGGAGGCTGAGGCGGGATTAACGTTGGGGAAGGGGAAGATTTGGATGAGAATGAATGTCCTGGGGGTGAATGCGTAATGAAATCTTCAACCTGAAATATTGTAAAAATTTTAAAGTGAAAACCAACGCACGAGTGGAAACATAAATTAAAAAACAGTCCCAGAACTAACATTGTCAGATTTCAAAGACTCATAAACATTCAAACCAGTTGACTTTTGGCATTTTATTAGCGGTAATGCTATTTACAGTCTGTAATTTTAAAGAAAATCCCACACAAATCCAAACAGAAAGTCCGCAAAGATCCCCCCATAAATATCTGCCAATTTATACCAGAAAATCCGAGAACCGGAAATCCACCAAACGTCCCCGTAAATAAGCCAATAACCGCGGAGAGCCTCAGAAAACTAATGGGAAATCCGTCATCATCGTCAACGAATGTGTTTAAAAAAAAACAATGACATCGACATGTTCTGCACGAACAACGAGTGTGTCGTCAACCTTTTGACTTTTGATAACAGTGTGCCAAAGTACGATTTCTAATTCATTCAGTGTTCTCGCATGTTTATCTGAGCAGTGTAACAGGTTGTTTGTTGTATTTCTAAACGATAATTTAATGCCTTATGTATTTTTCCTATTTATATTATTACAATAGATTGCTGTATTCAGTATAAAGTACTTCGTTTAGACTCTCGGAACTTCAACACTATATACTATATAAGTATTTCTATGTCTTGTTCTTCTTTCTTGTAATAAAACAAAAGACTATAATAAGATGAACCGCTTGCTCTATTTTTAGAGCTTTTATGTTCTTTTTCCGTGCGCATCCAATAACGATGTCTTAATTTTAATTTTTCATTTGAGAAAATCATAGCGATTAAATAAAACGGAAGTGTACAGTACAAAAGGGAATCGGGAATTCCGAAAAGAAGTCATTCGAGTCATCTAATATCAGAAATATTAAAGCAAACGGTCCATCTTATTATAGTCTTTGATAAAACAACGAATCATTAATTTTTTGCTCTAATTATATAAAGACAAAGTAATCTAGTAAAATACCCAGAAAAACATTGAGATTTAAAACATTTCTTTTTTTTTTTCGTCTCTATGTACTGGCGAATTCATCGTATAAAGTTCTCATTGTTTTTTTAGCAGCATTCGGGGCGAAGAATGGGCTTTCAGGAAAAATCAACAAGTGCACATTATTTTAACCACCTAATGCAAAACGCAGGTCTGGACCCCGGATAAACGTAGGACGTAATAATCTTCTGTATAAAAGGAGCGTTGGTAAGGTCTCTTTCTCTGTCTCTTTCTCACTCTGTTCATGTCTCTCTATTCTCTATCTCACCTCTCTCGTTTTCTCTTCTAATTTTGTATCTGTCTATCTCTCCTTGTATATAACTGTTTATCTCTCTATCCTTATATATAACTTGTTTTTCGAACCTTCTGACCCTAGTCTATTTATTCTTCCTCCATCTCTTCCTCTCTCGCACCTTCTCTCTCTCTCTCTCTCTCTTTCTCTCATTTCTCATTTTATCCCTGCACTCACACCACTAACCCACAAGCTCCATATTCAGTTTTCAAACCTTATACATACAAGTGTGAGCCCGAATTTTTCTGTTGCGTTCAAATTTCATGACACATCCATGGAGCCTGCGGTCGAGGGCTCAAGAGGGCGCCCGTCACCACTAAGTAGCTTTTGTCTACCTCGAGGTAAGGCCCTTCACTCTGGCTCTGTCTGCAAACAACTCATCGCGCCTTTCTTCCGGTGCCAGAGGTATTAAGTGGCATTAAATTGAGACGCTTAGGGTGAAAAAAAAAAAAGAAAGATTTTTCTGGATAACGTTGGGGGAGAGGTCACTGGACCTATCCAAGATTTTTGGGGTTGACCTCCAGTACGGCGCCGCATGTCATTCAGACATCTTGTTTTCTGGTTGATCTTTGAGACAGGGGGATATGAAAGTTTATGGATCTTTGTTTCTGCTGTGTAGGAAAGCTGAAGATGATCTGTTGACTGGGGTAAGTGAACTGACCTTAAGCTGGTGAAGCTCGTACCCTCTTGGTTTCACCTTAAGGGCAATGCTGAGACACTGCTCTTAAATCGAATTGCAAGGAATATCTGTGCGTGTGTGTGTGTGAGTATGTGTGTACATAGTTATATATCATATATAGAGAGAGGGTTACAAAGATAGTTACATAGATTAATACAGAGATGGGTAAATAGATTGATTGGTAGATAGGTAGGTAGCCTAGAATCTAGATAGATAGATAAATGTACAGTAGATGGATCGGTAGATAGATCGGTAGATATATATATATATATATATATATATATATATATATAGATAGATAGATAGATAGATAGATAGATCGGTATATATCTCTCTCTCTCTATATATATATATATAGATAGATAGATAGATAGATAGATCGGTATATATATATATATATATATAGATAGATAGATAGATAGATCGGTAGACATATATATATATACAGGTAGATAGATAGATATATTGATATATAGAGAGAGCAATGGAAAGATAGAGAGAGTTAAACTTATATATATATATATTATAAATGGTTAGATAGAACGGATGATGGATGGACGCTAAAGTATAGATGGATGATGGATATATGTGTGGATGGTCTATGATTAGATGGATAAGAGCGTGGATAATGCAGGGAATGTGGCACACTGAATGACTTAAAAGGCTACTTTGGCACACTGTTATCAAAAGGCTGCAGACACCCTGGGTTAGGTTTAGAATTATATAGTGTGATCATTAAAATAATAATAACAATATGGCTCCGCCCGTTCTCAATGGACACTGGCGTAGTGCCTTTGACCACTGTCCTATACCCTTTTTTCCCCGGCTCTCTGCTCTACGCTCTTATAATTAACGTTACGATTTTGTTATTGCTTACTTGTACTGTATTTGAACTTCAAATAATTATTAGTCGATTGAAGTCACCTGGTAGTGAAGAAAAGATGTCCACTTTCTTTTTTTTTCTTCACCACGTTGTGTGTGTGGCCAGTACAACGCCCCGACTGACAGTATATAGTGGTAACCTGAGCTAACAAGAACAGCTCCCACCCCCCCCCCCCGCCACTTTTCCTGTTTTATTTTTGTTGGGCCACCCAACAGGTGGATGCAGGCCATGATATAACATTGGAAAGCTATCCAGCCCCAGTTGCCCCCAAGTCTACGCCCCCCCCCCACACACACACCTTTCCGAGTACTGCCGTCATCTGGGGTTTCCCCGTATTCTCAGCAGTTGAAGCAAAAACATTAATATTAAAAAGAAAAGGGTTGAGAAATCCCCTTTACAAAATTTGTTTTTTATTTGGGGGGGGGAGGGGTGATTGAGGGCTATGGTATGGGTACATAAAACATTCCCACCTGTACATTTAGACCTAATCCCGCCCTGGCCCCCACCTTCGCCCTTCGCCCCTATCGTCGCACCCAGAGATTGTTCAAAACACATAATCTTCGCGCTGTTTGTTATTTTTCTAGAGTTGACCGTTTATTTATATTGCGCTTAAATCTTTTTTTTTCTTTCCTTTTTATGGGTGTTCAATGCATATACATTCGAGAAAGCCAGGGCGTGGGGTAAGGGCGCCCAGGTGCGGCGAGACCCTTTCTACGGCAGGCTCATATGGGGGGCGAATCGGTGGGAAAGCTACAAAAAATCTACCATCGGGTACAATTTTTCTTTCAACATTTTTTCGTCGGATTAATGCCGGATTACATTGTCAGGGCAAAATGGACTATCGATAGGATGAAAAAAAAACAACCCCAAAAAACGTACCGATTCGAAAAGATGTTTGTTACCGCGCCCTTCACACCCTCTCCTCGGGGGAAAGGGGGGGGGAGCCCTTCAGCGGTCACCTGCTTGTCCTTTGGTCTGATTCCTTTCTCTTTCTTCGATGACCGGCTAAGATTCGTTGTTTTGTTTCTTCGCGTCAAGAAAAAATACAAATGGAAATACACTTTGTACAAACAAGTTGGTCTTACCTACTAAATGGGATAGCGCCCCATACGTTTCAATTGTACTGGGAAAGGTCTATTGTTAAATTGGGGGGTGAGAGGACAACAAGAAGAATAAAAAAATATAATTTTAGAAAAATAACTCGGCATTCTCAAGAGTGAGAGAGAGAGAGAGGCAGGGGCAGATAATGCTACTAAAGTTGTGTGAGTGTTTTTGGGGATGTTGGTGTTGTTGTTTTTTTCCACGCCTTATACCAGGGATTATCACTCTTGAGGCAGCAGGAGAGGGGATAACCAGAATGCTTCCAATTAAGTTGTTGGGGGGGCGCAGTGGTTAAAATCTTACCGGGGCCAAGTGTTGACGTAGGTGGCCCACCCCAGGGGCGGATGTTATTCTTTCATTATACAAGCCTTTTAAGCATGACACATAGATGCCCTCCCCTTTATAACACCCTTATAGAAAGAAAAAAAGTCCTTAGCATTCAAACAGCTTTCTTTAAATAGGAGTAGGCCTATTTGGTGTTTTTTGTGTGGCTATGTTATGCTATTTTTTGTTACCTTTTGTATAAGTAAAATTTATTTTTACTCCCTTTCTTTTAAGTTCTGCTGTCCGTCCGCTTGGATGGATGGTTGGTTGGATGACAGCAAAACTTTGAATCAATTTTCCGACCACTTCCCGTGTTCCGATCGAGCTTAAATTTGGGCAGCAGACTTGCACATACCAACAATACATTCTATCAAATTTTCAGCATCGTAGCATTTGGAATAGTTACGAATTCCTTCTACCAAGTTGCGAATCGAGAAATATATTTTACGAAAAAACATGGCTGCCTTTGACGGAAGTACATAAACTTTTCGGATATGTTGGTTTTTACGAAATAAATACGAATGAAAACGACACAATATAGCCGAAACAAAAGCAAGTTTTTTTTTAATGCGCAATCGTTATAATTAGATATGTATTTGCCGACATGACCGATTCGAAATTTTTTAGTTTTGTAGTGAAGTGGAAATGATAAACTTAGTTTGCAAAGAAAGGGAGTATAATAAAAACTTGTTTTTATGGTTTTCTTGTTATTATTTTATTTTTTAGTTTTAAGAAAAGAAAAGCGAAAAAAATTATGAAAAAAGGGTGGTTATCCATAACCAATACAATTAGTAGTTTTTTCGCTGATCGCTTATTAAGATGGTATACATTTTTATAGACTTACATCGTATCGTATTATTGCTGTTTTTTTTTTTTTAAGATAAGGTTGGACGGCTATATTTATTCAACCATTTGTTGTAGAAGACCAGACCGGTAAGTAAATGGGTCATCTGGAATTAAACGCGTAACCCAATCAATTGGTACTATAATATGCTAAAGAAACAAACAAAAAGACTTCTGCTCACCCGGTAACGCCGTTGGTAACTATTGATTACGGTACGTGCAATTAAACACATGAATGCACTGACCACTGGTCAATTACTGCAAATGCCCCGTTCATTATTCGAGTCACGTGCCCCAAGATAACTCTTGAAGTGAAACTTCTCGATGAGTTGTTTCCCTTTCCTGTTTTAAAGTTGTTGTTTTTTTTTTTACTTCTCTTTTTGTTCCAAAGTTAGCCCAGGGGCGGAAAAGACAGGAGAAAAAAAGGACAAGTTCTGGGCAAACTGTTAGACAATTATTTGCCCATGTAAAGACAAGTTGTTGCCCCCCACTGTGTGTGTGTCGATTGAGTTATCGATTGGTTGTCTCTCCATGCCCCTCCAACCCCCCCCCCCCAACTCTCCTCGGGAGGTTGACTCGTGTGTTTATAGCCCACCGGCAAAGGGAGGTGGGGGTGGGGAGAAGGCAGTGAAACCGTAAGAGGATTTTAAGCTCATTTGAGGGAGATGAAGCAGAGAGTGTTGGAGGGAGGGAGGGTGGGAGGGATAGGAAAGAGGGGAGGGAACCAAGTAGAGGGACAGACAGACAAGCCGACTTTTAAATAGAGGCTGGTGCTTTGAAAAAAAAAAAAACAAGATAACAATCACTTTGGAATGAAGTGACTTTGTGAATTTAAAAGCTGAGAAAGGTTTTAAAAGGTATATGTGAATCATGTTATTTTCCATCAGTATTATCATATTTCAAAGCATTTTATTTCTTGTCAGATTTCGAGTTTCATAATAACCTTACAAGATAATTTATCAGTATTATCATATTATATCATATCATTAGTATCGTATTAAATGTATTAGTGTTATCATATTGGATTCTTTACAATCATCATGAGTAATATCATAGTAGGCCTATATTCACAAGAATAATTATCTTATTAGATTCACCATTATTATTATTGTCCAATCACCCGTAATATCTTATTATACTCACGAATATTATCACACCAGTTGCCTCAAAATTATCATATTATAAACACGAGTATTACTGTATTTCGTTCATCAGTATTATTATATTTATCTTAGTATTTATTTTTACAATTAATTATTTACGAGAATAATAGTATAATTCGTCAAAATTATTAAACAAGAACAACCAATATTATCATATGAGATACATATTGTTACCTCATTTAGAATCACCAGTATTGTCACAATAGCTGTAGTATTCATCTGCTTTTTTTATCTTTGCTATATGTTTATTAAAAAAATATGCCACCCCATTTATGAAAATGTGGAAAACGCCTCTGTCTCTATACACAATATATATTTTTTTTTCCTTCCTAACCGTGGATTTCGATAAAAAAAGCAAGTCTCCTGCATATGACACCGCGTGTTACGCTAATGACACCCCCTCCCCCCCCCCCGACCCAACGCTTGTCATCTTGGCGTTGTGACTTTTAAATGTCTTTCCGATCTAATTGGCGTTTCATGATGGCAGGGGCTTAAAGTCTATAGACAGACAACCCCCCCCAGCCCCCTCACTCACCCCGCGCTCAGTTTATCACACGCCATGGCACCCCCATTCCCCCACCCCTCCAGACTTTGTCTACGTGTCAATGAGCTACTGGCGGAGAGCATAATTGATACTTTATGCCGGGTCAATTTATGATTTTTGTACAGAAAACATGTAGAAACAAACACACACACACAAACTCTTTCCGTCTTGTTATCTCCCTTTTCTCATTTATATGTACTCATCCCCCGGGCCCCTCCCATAACTGTGGGAAAGGGGGGGGGGCGTGTGTGTGTGAGAGAAAAGAAAATGGCGGCAGGGGTAGATAATACAAGCAGGTGCGCGGGCACACACACACACACACAGGCGCGAGCTCACGCGCAGGCAAGGGGCGAGAACTCACACACGTTCTCACCTCTTAGTCATGAAGGGCGCACTTTATTTTATTTTTATTTTTTTTATGCCGTGCGTCAAATCATCTCCCTTGATTGTCCGACACGGCACGGCAGATTAAATGCATAGACTATTGCGCTTATTAAGGGGAGCGAATCATCACGTAAAGCTATTTAGGATTGTCTTACCTTGAACAGCTTTTATCTTTTCTTGTTCTGTTTGTGCTTGTTATAAACTCACTCTAATTAAATTATTTTACTTTTTATAATATTTCTCCGTTGTATGACGTGGCCGTATGTACAATGCAGGATCACTTGACATATTCAATGCAGTCTAAACTTTAACCCCAAAAAGTTGTAGGCTTCTATTATTTCTTCTTTCTGTGGATGCTTTTAAAATAAAATGTATATTCTTTCAATAAGTATCAATTACATCTAGTTATTATGAGGCAAGGTAGCGCGTTCGACTGGCGATTCGAAAGTTCTGGGTTTGTATCCTGGTGCAGGCTTGGATTTGTTCCCGGGACCTGGGGGTATCTCTCAGAATAAAAGCTTACTCCCACCCCAGGACAGCCCTGAGATACACCCCTCCCCCCTTCCCAGGGGAAAAAAGAAGAGAATAGAAGCATTGTTAAGATGCTCTCTGCTAATGGGACGCGGCGTAGGCTTTGTGTCTGGAACACGTCTAGTTCAGTAAGTTACCGGACCTTTATTGGTAGACATAAAACCGCTTATTCTCTTTGCAGTATTTTGCTAAGCTATTGGTCACAATTAGTGAACTGACCGTCGCTATCATACATTTCGAAGTTTATATTGTGTGTTTTTTTTTTGGCTTGGGAACATTTCAGTGCTCTTTGGGCTCGTTTTTTGGCTCACTTTTTAATAAATTATTTCCTCATTGGGCCTTATGCTGAACAAATTTTATTTCCGTTTTGGCTTATTGTCTAGCTTACTTTCTTTTTAGATTTTGTACACCTTTTAAAGTGTTTTTTTTTACTTCATTTTGGACTACTTTTTTAGACTAATTTTTCCGCCTCATGTTATGTGGTTTTAAATGAACTTTCATTCTTTTTTTTTTTTTGTTGTTGTTGTATATTTTATGGATTGTTGTATACAGTGTTAGAATTAACTTATGGATAACATAATGACGAATTATATTAAAAGTATCAAATGATATTTCTCTCACTGTGACATATTTTTGCACTTTGCATGTCTCTCTCAATCTATCTATCTCAACCCCTTCCATTGAGTTCTCCCTCTCTCCCTTACTCCCTTTGTCCCTAATTTCTTTTTGATTCAACCACAAAAAACCCACTCCCTTGATGGGACAAGATCCGGTCCTAATTCATAATACGGAACCAACGGGACGATTCTGACAATTCTGTCAACAGACAATTCTGTAGAAAGACAATTCTGTCAAAAGACAATTCTGTCAAAAGACAATTCTGTCAAAAGACAATTCTTTCAAAAGACAATTGTGTCAAAAGACAATTCTGTCAAAAGACAATTCTGTCAGTCAAAAGACAATTCTGTCAGTCAAAAGACAATTCTGTCAAAAGACAATTCTGTCAAAAGACAATTCTGTCAAAAGACAATTCTGTCAAAAGACAATTCTGTCAAAAGACAATTCTGTCAAAATACAGCTCTGCCAAAAGACAACTCTGTCAAAAGACAATTCTGTCAGAAGACAGTTCTGTCAGAAGACTATTCTGTCAAAAGACAATTCTGTCAAAAGACAATTCTGTCAAAAGACAATTCTGTCAAAAGACTATTCTGTCAAAAGACAATTCTGTCAAAAGACAATTCTGTCAAAAGACAATTCTGTCAAAAGACAATTCTGTCAAAAGACAATTCTGTCAAAAGACAATTCTGTCAAAAGACAACTCTGTCAAAAGACCATTCTGTCAAAAGACAATTGTGTCAAAATACAATTCTGTCAAAAGACAATTCCGTCAAAATACAATTCTGTCAAAAGACAACTCTGTCAAAAGACCATTCTATCAAAAGACAATTCTGTCAAAAGACAATTCCGTACACATAAACTGATAGTAAGCCATTAACCCTGTCATTTCTCCTTACTAATCTTTGTAATAAAATGTTTGATCATATTTATGCATCAATGTAAAAAAAATATATATTCTTTAGAACTCAAAATGGCGACCACGAGTTATGGCGGCACATCCGGTAAAGGGAGATTAACTTTCTTAGTAGTTTTGTTGTTAGTTTTTTTTCCGAACATAATCAGCAATTTATTATTGGCTTTTTCAAATCGGCTTTGAAAAAAAAATGTGTAAGGTAAATCGGGTGCCCCGCTCGTTACGTCCGGCCAAGATATACGGATCATCTCTGTAATACTAAACATCGCTGCTATTGTCTTGCCGTTATTAAGCCGTCTAAATATAGACCTGTGTGCACACGAGAGAGAAAGCGGATTTTCTTTGGTTACGTCAAGGTGTGGAGCCTGCAGACGAGATGTCTGAGACAGGAAGCTGGGGGAAAGGGAGGTGTTAAGCGGGTGGGGGGGGGGGAAGTTGACAATTGTGATGATTTAGATCGTAACCAAAGAAAAAAAAAGACAATACTCTGCAAGCAAGATTGAACAAAGATTAAGATTAGCACCACGAGATGTGATGAGACGAGACATTTTTGTTTTTGGAAATCACAATCTTACCACGTGGTGTGATATACCAATGATGATATCCAAATGTTGCTATAGAAATGTTGATATTTAGACATTGTAAAAAGAGAAATGTTGATATTCAAGTTATGCACCATCTACAATATTCGCTAGGTGCACGAATTCTACACAAGTCCGAAGAAGGAGGCGGGAGAGAGAGCGAGAATAAGAGAGCAATATATATATATAGAAAAAAAAAACGTATTATATGTAAAAATGATTGAGAAAATAATAGAGAGAATGAAAGAAAAGGAGAAAAGTAATGATCGAAAGATAGAATGAAGAGGGTGAAATAAAGAAAGGACAACATGGTCGTTTAGACTTTGAAATTTCGGAGCTTATAGAAAAATAATACTTTTCTCTGGCACCATTTCTCTCTCTCTCTTTTAATTTTCTTTCAACCGCTCACTCTCTTTTCTTTTTTCTACTCTCTTACTTTCAGTTTCTCTCTCTCTCTCTCTCTCTCTCTCTCTTTCCCTTTCTCTGTAATTCTTACATTCCCTACTAACATCTCTTTATCCCCCTCTCTATCTTTCTCCTTCACTTTTTCTCTCTATCTCTCTCTCTCTTTCACCTTTTTCTTGCAGTTTCTCAATCTCGCCTTTTCTCTCATTATCTTTATCTCTCTATTTCTCTTTATTTCTCTTTCGTTCTCTCTTTTCACTCTCACCCTCTCTCTTTTAGCGCGTATGGGGTATGGAGAAAACTTCGTCCATCTATCCTTTCGACAATCCACTTCCCGGGTGGGACGCTCACACGTAGGTAGAGGTGGAGGTGGAGGTAGAGGTGGGCTCAGGGCTTTCAACAAAAAACTTTAGTCTGTTTTGACACGAGCTCGGAGCTGCCCAATCCAAGGAGATTAACTCTGTAAGGACAACCTATCTTCTGCCAAGTTAGCCCCCCTTCTGCATTTCTAAGATGTTGTTTTTTTTACTTCTCTTCAACGCATCTCTGTTCACCAAGATGGCTTCCTGCGTGTGTGTGTTTTTGTTTACATTTTCCGTTCCATTTCATGGCTTCTTCATGGCTTCCTCCAGGCTTCCCCCCCCCTCAACCCCACCATTTCCTCGTGTTTGTGTAATCGAAGCCCCTTTACGAAAAAAAGAGACGATGTTCTACAACGGGCACTTCTGGCATACGGACCGGGGGTGGGGGGGGGGGGCAATGCAAAAAACATTGTATTAGCAACACATTCCTACTTGTAAGGGGTGAGCTCAATGCCACGGCTTACCTACTCTCAACATTCAAAGGATGATCTGGGGAGGATTGTGTGGGTTTATGTGTGTGTGGTGTGGTTTGTGTGTGTGTTCCGATCTCACACGACGTATTTGTTATCTCGTTCGTTGTTAACTTTTTATTTCCTCTTCTTCTCAGTGGGAACAGAACCGAAGAATGAGATTAGAACATACGTTTCTGGAAGTAGAAGAGGTGAGAAGCTGGTCATTGTGGGCAATAGAGAGAGAGAGAAATAGAATTAATGTTAATGTATGTCATTTTGGAGAGAATGAGTAAACAGGACAAAAAAGATAGAGAAGTACAAGTGTATATCACATGATCAAAGTTGAATTACGGCATCGCAATGAGGACACCCATCGCGCAATATCGCTTCCGGGGAGCCATTGATAGGCGATCCATTTGCTCCCTCTGCGTCATGCCCGTGGGCTTTACACAAATTTAAAGACACCACAACTTAGGCAAGAACACAATTATTGTTTCCGTTTTTGTTTTATTTAGGTACCGATTCTTCTCCATCTGGAACCAAAAGGTAAACGGTACTCACAACTCACCTTAAAGGTAAGCGATGTCTGGGATTTCACAAGTAATGTAGCCGACATAGAAGAAAAAGAGAACAGCTTACCGGTACGTCAGAACCAGACAAAGAGGAGGAGAGTATCCTAATGGGGGGAAAGAAAACAGCAAGGGGAAGATAAGCCAAAGCAGTTTTCCCAAGAGCACTGAAAAGGGACGCAAGCATTGATCGTCAAGTTTGTTTGCTGCCAGAGGCGTATGTTTCTGGAGTCCAACATATGTGTTGATGTTTTCGGTTTGTTTCAGAGGCGCCGTTGGTTTGGTTTGGAAGGGGGTGGTATTTCAAGTAAAGGTATGATGGTGTTGTTGTAGTTTTTTTGGTGATTCAGAAACGAATGATGATTAAAATAAAACAAAACTTACAGTAATTGTGAGATAGCGCAAAGATATTTTAAGAACACTTCGTTCTGCCAACTCCTCGCTTCTGGAAGTGCCCCGTTTCTCTCTGAAAGGCCTTAGAGCCTTCTCAATATCCAGTCCGAAGGTGTGGAACCTACTTCCCATTCAACTCAGACGGACAAGCTCCATTGATGTTTTCAAAAGAACTTAAAACTCATTATTTCAATATTTACCTTAGATAACATGCTTTAGACCCTACTATATTACTTAAATGTTAGGTCGGTTAATGCTACATTTTTTTTAAATTTGTTCTATGTTCGTAAAGTTTTAAATCGTCAATTAGTTTTATATTTTCTTAGCCTAGAGATTAAATCCGTGTTCGTATTTGAATGTTAAATGCGATCTGTATCACTGCCCTGTTTTAGACCTCAAAAAAACGGTGTATGGGCCACGGTGCCTTGAAGCGTTCGGCTGGCGTGCCAATGTGCCCATGAGTCTACTGCACAGCTCAGATGGGTACCGGGCATTCGCTGGGTGGGTGGGGGGGGGCAACGTAAAGGCCACACAATCCCCCTAGTATGCCGTCATTGTAGATACTGGTGAACGCTGCTTTACCAGACCTATATATCAATTTTATACTGATGGGATTACCTCTTTGTTTTATTTCCGATCTGTGCTAAGGAATGTTAACCCTTACAGTCCCGGGCGCGTATATAGCGGAACTGAAGGCAGCATAGATAGAAGTAGGTCGGCACGGGAAGGGTTAAGATTTCACTTACAATTTCACGACATATCCGTACTGTTAACATACATGTGCATTGCATAAAAAAATAAAATAAAAGAGGTAGGTGAAAATGTGTGGGTGTGAGGGGGGCAGAGGTGTGGCTATGAAATTTCGCGCCCGGAGGACTTACTTTAAAATTAGCACCCCCTCCCCCCGCCTCCCTCCCCGTGCAAAAACATTTTTTCTAAATGTAATTTTATAAACCTTATTTTGACACCTCTTTACCATATGTACTTCCCTCCCCTCCCTCCCCTTAGCTACGCCTCTGTGTGAGGTGGGAGGCGGTCCGTCAGCTTTAGGACTAGTTATAATATAAAAGATTTTTTAAAATATAAAATCACGACTGAGAAATAAATATTAAAATATATTCCGGAAGTGCTGCGATGTCCTGTAGAATCAGGACAAAGGACAGATGAGACATCTTTTTTTTTCCAATCAGGGATAAATCTATATCTTTGTATCTATTTATTAAATCTAGATTTTAAAGGAATCTGAAATCATTTGTGACAGACTACTCTAGATGTCTTTTTTTAAAGAGTTATATCCCTTTGAGTAACCATGACAACACTATGTTGCAATTTTTCTCAGTTCTAGTGCTGTTAAAAAATAAAACAAGGCGATTATGAACAATATTTGTTTTTTAACTATGATTTTTTTTTGTCTTTCAAAAATCGACATCTAATCCTCGCATTCAGGTGACGGTCTTGTCGTCTTGTCTCTCCAGTCATGCATTATCCCGCCACAAGATGGGCGGGTATTGGGATCGTGGAAAACTTCACGTCTGCTTGCTGGACACGAACGCTGAAAAGCCTCCAGCTCCCCTCGA
The DNA here is from genome assembly GCA_949126835.1 of Anisus vortex. NCBI lineage: Eukaryota > Metazoa > Mollusca > Gastropoda > Planorbidae > Anisus > Anisus vortex. The sequence goes on along the minus strand of OX421495.1, from coordinate 50,094,064 downwards.
GTCTTGTCTCGTTGAAGGATGTAGACATCTCTCGCGGTGTCACTCTTAAAACGCTTTTTTTTAGACGGACTCGGCAACACACTACCACACTTCACACATATCTACACACTTATACATATACACACACACATACACACGCATTCAAAAGGCGTCGCTCCAAACACCTTAACAATTACATAATTCCGCCCATGTTGTTTTTACATCCTTTTTTTGAAGCCCTCGTTGACGTGCTCGTGTTGAACGATTCTTGACTTGACGTGTTGCACCGGAAGTAGATCTAAATCTAACTTATTTTTAAAAATGTTCTTCACACAAAGAAAAAACTATTTCTTTGATTACGAAACAAAACAGTTAGATTTTTCTTTTTTCTTTTCAAAACATTTTTAAAAATCCGAATTAAACAAAAATTGGAAAATTAGATTTTAAAAATTAGACTACCACTTGAAAATGTGTAATTATTGAAAATAAAAGCTTAATAGAAATTAATTTCACAACTCATACAAAAGAACTAGATTTTTTTTTCAAAATTATAAAGGAGGATAAACAGGTCAACGTGACTTAAAGGGCGTTTTATTTTTAATCGTGCTATGCTTCAAAGTTAATTACCATCAGTTAGTTTCCATCAGGTGTGAGCACTGCACGGAAATCTTCAACGTTTCTTTCATGTTTCAGAAGAATGACGTTTTAGTTTTTTTTCTTAAGTACGGAAGACATTTGTATCATATTTAAACATTTTATTTGATTTCGAGGTATCTTTTTTATTCTTAAGTACGGAATGCCGTTTGTATCATAATTGAACTTTGTTTTTATTTTGAGGTTTCACATTTTTATTTTTTTTTCTTAAGTATAGAATACCGTTTGTATCATATTTGAATTTTTTTTCTGTGTTTTTTACTGAGACATTCATAAATGTTGAATCATTGAAAACCGTTTGAAAAGCATTTGAAAGATGACGGTAATATCGTCAAGTAATGTCTGGGACACTCTTAGGCCTAAGATCTAACGAAAGTAACAATAAAAAAGGGGTGTTTTTCCACTGACGTGGGCTTAGCTATGTGTTCATTAGACATCAGTTGTCTCCGGATTTCATTTGTTGAAACATTGTAACATTTGATCTTTTTTCTGAATCATGATTTTTTCTTTTCAATGATTCATGAACTGGGCGTATAAACAGAACAATGCCTTTTTTTTTTTAATCAACAAAACAAACAGTCTGTGAATTTTTTATTCATAACATGAATAATTATTACCCCCAACAAAGCCGGGTATTTTAGCTAGTAAAATAATATGTACATTGGTATATACATATTTAAGTATATACTAGTATTTATGCCCGTCAAAATGACGGAGAAACGATTGACTATAATATGTTCTCTTAAAAGACTAAGAACAATAAAAATAAAAAAGGAAACTAATTAAGAAACAATAAGAAACAATAAAAAAAATATAAACTTTCGCAGCGAGGGAAAAGACCAGAAGGACCAAACAACACATAATTTGAAAGCATTTTTAAAGGGACATCACTCTGAATTTTTTTTTTAATGGCGCTCCAGTTTTTAACCTTAACATTATTTGTAATACGTTTATTTATTTAATAAAAATACTTAACGAATTAAGCAATATAGTTGATTTAATAAAAATAAATTTGGAGGACGTTTCCAATTTATGCATTTATTTTTTTCGTTAAACCAGCTCGGAGACTAGGAGTCTTAAAGAGGACAAACATATAGGACTAAATATAAACAAATTCACGGTATTATAAGTACTGATTGACGAATATCTGTCGAATGTTTTGTATACATTTTCTTCCATTCAGTTTTCGCGCACAATATTGCCATCTCTGGCCATTGTGCTGGCCACACATCCCCTAGTATGCCTCTCTATTGACCATACAGACGTTGTGTTCTGTAAGTCGCATTGACCCAGACAGTGTTCAGGAAATGATGATGGCATTAGATCCTCTAATTACTTGTTATCAAACTTGCTACAAACTACAAACAGCAAACAATCTAACAAAAACAACGACAATAACAAAAAATTGATCAAAGATTCAGATTTTTAAAAAAAATCAATAATTTACTTTAAAATACACTTGTGTTGACGTAAGCATGACATGTCTCATTTCCGGTCTGGGAATTTCACGGCAAGGTAAGGACTTCATGGACGATCATGTCGTCGTTGTCTTCGCGACACACACACACACATACACGCACGAGAGTATCTGCGTCGTTATTGTTTTGCGACGACGACGTCTGCCGTTACGACGCATCTCTCGGGGTAATACCGAGGACTAGAACTCTCTTGCCTTTGCACAGGACACATTGCTGGAGCCGTCCCTGTTTCCGGTCCACCATTGTCATGGCTTTCACCTCTTTTTTTATTATTTTTATTTCAAGACGATGAGTTGAAATCTTACAAACCCCCCCCCTTCCCCACACACACCATATTTTTTTTTTACTCTAATGGAAATAAATATGGCGGACACACGGTAACCGCTCCGAACAAGGGCGACGTTAGCAAAGCTGGATGGGCGAAAAAAAAATCCAGGGCGGAACAAGAACAATATGGCCGCCCGTGTGACCTTAGACCCTCAACCCCTGCTCACACGTGCGACGCCGCCTCTGACTGCAGAGCGTGTGGGCCTGATTCAAGACACCACCCTTCACATACGTCGACTCCGACACACACGGAAGAAACATTTTTAAAAATGCGGGAATTCGTTTCCACAAAAAAATGAAGTTTAATCAACTCCCGTAAAAAGAAAATTGCTTTAATTATTCACCTTTTGTTGGGTGCTAATGTTTGGAAAGTGGCGTGGCCCGGGCGTGCCGAGTGGGGGTTCGCGTGCGGGCCGCACACTGTCACTTGCGTGGAAATTCTGCTTTGTCTCTAATATGTCTAGCTGTTGTAGTTTGTTTTTTTGTTTTTTTTCGCTTTTTAAGCTTACAGCCCAAACTGAGACACACATTGAGTAAAAGGTTGCAGACATGAGAATTTTCAATAATGTCAAGATGGCTACCAAATTCCCCCCCCCCCCCCCCCAAAAAAAAAGGGAGTGATTGGATAAATTAATTTCAACAATGAATTTGTAAACAGACTTAGTGACGTCAATTGTTGCGTGCATTGTTAGTCTTGTACAGTTTGTTTCCCCTACAATCACAGTTCAAGTGTCGTTTAAATATTTATGATAGGTCACCGGAAATGACCTACTGTCTAATGCAGGAGTCAGCAACATAAGAAACGCGTGCCAAACTTGGCACGCAGAACAATTTTCAATGGCACGCGGCATACCTCCAAGAAGTATTCTTTATGAATGAAAAAAACAACATTTTACGATTCTTATTGAGGAAAACTGACTTTTGAAGCCGATGTTTCTGAGATACATTTCAGTGAGTTGAACTTGCATTTACAAGGACATTGGAATTGATTGGCATTGAAACAGGACATATCTTGGCGTGAAATCAATTTCAAAACATTCACCTACCTGTACATCCCTATATTAAGGCAAATATTAAGATAGTTGTACTTTCTCAGATACATACATCGAGGCCCTTAAGGCGGAGTTATCTAAAAATTAATTTTAATTCACTAATAATTAAATCTTGTAATGAAGACCATAATGTTGGATTCACATAAAAAAAAAATAATAATTAGCTAGTAGCATTTGCTAGTCTATATTGCAAAACATAACTTGTTTGGCATCACTATTGAATCAAATATGGAAACGGTTTTTTTTTTATTAAAGGGAGATAATTAAACTGTTTTTTTGCGCTAATATTTCTAATACGTTTCTTTTATAAAAGAATAAATGACTTACAATTTATGAGTTATAAATGATCAAACTGTAAAAAGTATTTGTAAATTATATATATTGAATATATGACTAAAGAATGTATATGTATATTTTTAAACGTTATGTTAACTACCAAGTTTGTTTAATTACTACGTATCATTTCCGCTTTACGATAGTGTTATAGCGCCATTGAAATTAGTATATAAAACAAATAATTAATGGACATCTCAGTTGAACTGAGATCAAAATATAATTAAAATTGTCAAGTGTTAGTACAGTTAGAGCCTCATCTTGACTAACAAATGATAATGTTTCTACAATAATTACCATAAATGTGAAAGTTTAGTAATAAAATATTGTATTTGATATAGAATCTAGACTAAAGGCAAATAAAAAGGTTAATAATCACAAACACGTTAATTTGGTTTTAAATATAAAACGGTTTAACGATTTTTTCTCTATAAACAATCTCTTTTGCTTATAGCCTTGGTCTCGCTATGGAATAAATTTTGTCCTATAAAAATAATTTTAAAAAATATAATAGAGCAAGTTAACTTTAAGCCCGTTGGCGCGCTGAATGATATAGAAACCCTAGTTTGGCAACACTGTTAGCAAAAGGTTGCCGACCCCTGGTCAAATGTATGGCTACCTATAAATTAATCACATAGATAAATAAATAGTTAAGTAGTTAAAAAGTTGATAAATAGATAAATAGATAAATAGATAAATAGATAAATAGATAAATAGATAAATAGATAAATAGATAAATAGAAAAATAGAAAAAAAGAAAAATGAATAAATAAATAGATAAATAGATAAATAGATAAATAGATAAATAGATAAATAGATAAATAGATAAATAGATAAATAGATAAATAGATAAATAGATAAATAGATAAATAGATAAATAGATAAATAGATAAATAGATAAATAGATAAATAGATAAATAGATAAATAGATAAATAGATAAATAGATAAATAGATAAATAGATAAATAGATAAATAGATAAATAGATAAATAGATAAATAGATAAATAGATAAATAGATAAATAGATAAATAGATAAATAGATAAATAGATAAATAGATAAATAGATAAATAGATAAATAGATAAATAGATAAATAGATAAATAGATAAATAGATAAATAGATAAATAGATAAATAGATAAATAGATAAATAGATAAATAGATAAATAGATAAATAGATAAATAGATAAATAGATAAATAGATAAATAGATAAATAGATAAATAGATAAATAGATAAATAGATAAATAGATAAATAGATAAATATATTAAAAAAAGAAAGATAGTTTGCTGGATAGATAGGTAGATAGATAGATAGATAGATAGATAGATAGATAGATAGATAGATAGATAGATAGATAGATAGATAGAAAGGGGCGTGCAACTGATGGGCCGCAAGCATTATCACCATGCCCGCCAAGAATTATACTGTAGCACCAAAGGAGTTTCTAAGAGCAGTTGTTTTTATTTTTTAGTACTTAATCGTATTAATATCGTAAATGATTTTTTCCAGTGTGTTTTGGCACGTATAATAGGCCCAACGACGGAGAATGTTGGACACCCCTGGAATAAACTAACTTATACAGAAATTAAATGTGTACAATATACAATATATATACGAAATCAGACGCGTCCATTGAGATGAGGAGGGCGAAGTGATGGGGCGCACGTTGGCTTTCCCTCACATTTTTAAAACATTGAAGAATAAAACAAAAGTGAGAAATGCAAATCACCCTGGATTGGTTGATGTTTGTTGTTATGGTGTTGGATACAAAACATCACACTGACCCATTCCCTACCATTCACACCCCTCCCTCCACCCCCGACATCTAAATACGCCACAGGACCCACCATTTTCTCCTGGTCCAGAAACTCGCATAGGTCACAACACCAAATAAAGTAGGGGGAGGGTTTAAGAGGGGGGGGGAGTAAGGTTGCAAAGAGATAAGAAAAAGAGTTAACCCTTCCCGTACCGACCTACTTCTATCTATGCTGCCTTCAGTTCCGCTATATACGCGCCCGGGACTCTAAGGGTTAAGTATATTGATAATGAAGGAAAGAGAAAATTTGGGTCGGGGCAAGCGGTGTAGTGAGAGCAGGGGAGAGAGAGGGGTGGGGAGTCTGGGAGAGAGGGAGACTTCTTTTTCGAATTCTGGGAATCTCTCATTAACTGGGCGTGGCAGAAATGTTGAGAAGCATCCTGGTGCTGGAAAGAGGGAGAGGTGGAGGATGGGAGTCGAGAGGATGAGGGAGGGCGCGCTAAGCTACAACATGTGCGAGGAGGGGGGGGGGGGGGGATGAAGATGGCAGTCGCTAAGAAATACACCATTTTGGGCTCAAGATTCGGGTTTCAATGTGGTCTCGTGGACATCTCTGAGAGTCCGGGATCTTGTGGATCGATATTGGTTCCGCGGTTCCGGAAAATTTATTTATTTTGATTGGGGGAGAGGGAGGGTCCTGGATTATTCCTAATGGCTAAAGTCTGTCCGAGACTAAATGTGTTGTTTTTTTCGCTTTGTTTTAGTTTTTGTTTTTCCTCGGCCAACAGACCAGTTTACGTATGCATTGATGACGTTGAAGAGTGTCCTATTATGTGCGCGCAGCTTACCGGATGATGAGTGCGGGCATGATGGGAAGGGGGTGTGTGTGTGTGGGCGTGACATGATGTATGTGATATGGGGCGTCGTTCGCATGTGTGTTTTTTTTTATTTGTGTATGTGTAAAAAAAAACAACAACATATCTTTTATAAAAAAAAAAAAAAAACTTGATGAAAGACCATTGGTAGAACAATAATTGTGACCTCACTTCCTTTCAGAGCAATATTAAAGAAATACTAAAATATCAACTTTTAGCGTAGAAAACGAGTGTGCAAACGAAATGGCGGATGCGACACGAAATAACTATTTACTTCATTAATTAGTTACCTTGATATCCATAACTCTTTCTCTCTCTCTTTCCATCTCTCTCTCTCTCTCCATCTCTCTCTCTTTCGCTATTCAGCTCTCTTTCTCACTTTACCTCTCTACCTCTTTCTCTTTATCTCTTATTCTTTCTCTCTCTCTTTTCTCTCTTTTTCTCTCTTCCTCTGTCAACCTTCCGTCAGGTTCAATTCCTAATACATGTTATAAACGCGGTAATTGTTCCACGGGTCTGTCAGAAGTTTGATGAATCTACCCAGCTCCTGAGTATACGAGACATCGGTTGAGGGAATGAAGTAGACTGGTGTGCATTGTGCTAGCCACACAACCATCTTTGTAGGTCGAGATAGAACAAATAAGTACAAAATCTCATCGTCTTACTCTAATTGTGTAATTCTAATTGTGTAAATCTAATTTTGTAAATATTATTGTGTAAATATAATTGTGTAATTCTAATCTTATCTTGTACATTACAGACGTTCCTTCAATAAAGAAGATTATTGCGTCCTACGTTCACCCGTGGTCCGAGTCTAGTCTTGCATTTTTTTTTTTTTATTATTATTTGATGTTAAGTTAGGCCTACTGGTTATCCTGGTTTGTTCAAGCAACCCATTCCATGCTCGAATGCCATTCGGGAAGAAAGAGAATTTGTATGAATTTGTTCTCGCATAAGGGACAAGGAAAGTGTTTTTGTCGTTATGTTTATCTTAGCTTTGCAACAGGTTGTTGTTATTGGTTGTATTTCTAAATTAGAGTTTAATGCCTTATGTATTATTATTACTTTACTCTTTGCCCTTCTGTCCTCTAGTGTTTCTAGGTTTAGTGATTTGACTAATGGTGTAAATCTTATTGTGTAAATCTAATTTTGTAGATTTAATTTTGTAAATTTTTAAGTGTAATTATAATTGTGAGATCCTCATCTTGTAAATCTATGTTCGTTATTAAAAAATGTGTAAATCTAATCTTGTAAATCTAATGTCAAATTTTTAATTGAACGTATCACAAAAAAAAAAAAAAACAAGGTACACGTAAATGTATCATCATTTTGTCCGTTTAGAAAAATTTACCTTGCAGTAAAATCATCATTAGATCATATTCTTTTTTTTATGACTGTAGAAGGTGGACGTCGGAGAGGCCGTCAGCGGAGATGCTGGTTCGACAACATAAACTATTGGACAGGGCTGCAGTTGAATCAACTGTTGAAAAACGCTCAAGATAGGCAAAGGTGGAGAAAGATGACTGCTGGGGTGTACCATTCACTCTCCCCACAACGACCACAACGGTCAAGGGATTGATGATGATTATGCTTGTGTTTTCTTGTGGAAATTATTGTTAGAGTAGTGGGCCTTTCTATGTTGTGGTTTTTCCATGAATCCACGGTGGTGTTGTGAAAGACGGTCCCATCTTAACGCTTGTGAACTTTAAGATTGTCATTGCCAATGGTAACTATTTATATGTGTCAATCGTTAACTTTCAACAAAATATAATACTTTTAGAAATAGCCGAATTATCTTTTGCCATATTTAACTATTCGTGTCTACTCAAATTCTCCCATTTTACAAGGAGATAAGAATTTGAAAACAAAATAAATTTAACAATTAAATGGACATTGACATAAAAAAAAGACAACTCCCAAACATCTGCTACAGTTCATTTCACTGTTCATTTCCATGCGATCACCACTGTCAACATAAGTATGCGCAAAAGAGACAGGAAGTGGCCCGCCCCATCATACGTCATGGGAGACGCCGAGTCCGCTTCTCTCTCCGAGGAATGGAAGCGGAAGTCATCTATGATGCCCCCCCCACCACCCCCTCAAACGCGCACCCCTAATCCCCAATCCTGCCCCCACACTTTCTCCATCCCCTACTTAACCAACAATAGCTCACTGATTGACAACATTGGGCGAAAATCCCCGGACAGAGAGGGGGCGGGGGGGGGGAGTAGAGAAAGGCGTACCGGGATGGGGATGGGACGGGGGAAGGGGGTCTCGGCCAAGACAGATGAGTAGCGAGTTGAAGCTAGGATGTCCTCGTCAGCCGGCTCGAGCAGTGGACATTCCCATGTCGTGGTGACGTATCAACTCGCCGGGAACAACAGGCCAATTCTGATGTCGTTTCCGAACAGATTAAAGCCATTAAATTCTTTCTTTTTTACTTCTTATTTTCATCCTTAATCCTTCTCACCCCCTACCCATCCCCCCCCCCCCAAAAAAAAAAAAAATCCCACACTTCATCTCTGTTTGAAAAATCGTCCGTAGTTTTCTTTCTGCGTATCTATTGTACATCCGGGTTAATCAGATTCATTTTCCAGAACGAGGCTTTTGTTTCACTCTTGGAGACTTGGCCGGGAGAAAATGCAGAAAATGAACAATCTGATTTATTCTGAGACATGAACAAATCAATTGAACAAATTGTACATTGTGTCTTCTTTTTTTATATTCTCTTTTATCTCGCTATATCTTTCATTACTTTCCTAAATTTTTCTTTTTATCTCCGTTTTTCTTCCTTTTTCTTTCTTTTAAACAAATTTGATTTATATAATTATTCCTTCCTCTTTTCACTCTTTCTCCATTTCTTCCGTTAACGTTTTATTCCTTTCTCTTTTCTTCCATGTATTTCTTTCTTTTATATTTTTTTTTATTGTTACATTATTTCTTCCTTTAATTTTCTTGATCCCTTTACAGTTTTTGCTTCCTATTTTCAATCTTTCTCTCTTTCTTTCTACATCGTTATACTTTCTTACATTCCTTCATCTTTTCTTTATCTTTTCATTCCTTCTTACTGTTACTGAAATATTTCTCACCTTCCATTTATGGTAAATGCATTATATAAGTACTCTTACTGCCCAAGTGGCATTCGGGCATGGAATGGGTTTTCTAAACAAACCAGGAAAACCAGTAACTTAACATCATTTAAAAGATTAATAAAGATGCAAGACTGGACTACGGACCGCGGATGAGCGTAGGACGCAATAATCTTCTTTATAGAAGGAGCGTCTGTAATATATGAGCTAAGATGGCACAGTGAATGTGGCTCAGCAGGAAGCTTATAAAAAAGAGTTTGAAATCGACAACTTTTTATATCACTTCCTGTCTACTTCTCCGCCCCGTGATTCTAGCACTGGCGTGGCGAGTGTGTGTGTGTTTGTGTGTGTCTTCATATCTCGAGCGTGTTGTCGAGGGTGCTCAGAGCAAAAAAAAGGATGTCATGGAAAATAATGACAGACGAAAGGTTATAGCCAAAAATGATATTATCCGACGAAGTGTCCCCGAGAACATGACCACGTGACCTCGTTTCCCTTAGATTCAAACCCCCTCATCCCTCTCTCTCTCTCTTTCTCTCTCTTTCTTCTTTTCGACTACAGAAATTATTTTATCTTCAAGTCTGTTCGATTATTCGTGTCCGGTACTTGCCCCGGATTTAGAAATATAGCCATTACGCCCTCTGTCGGTGAATGAAGAGCTGAATTTGCAACTGGGGGGAGGGCCATATTGGGATAGAGATATTTGATGTGCCTTTTCAATTCCCCGGGACTGGGGGTTGGGGAGGAGGCCCAGGGAGACTGTATGTACGTGTGTGGTGTTCTCCCCCCTTCTCCTCCCCACCATTTTCGGGCCGGACGCCCCCTTTTTTTCTTCCTGGAGTACGTCATTAACGCAGCTAACCGGTGGTTGCAGTGCACAATACGGCGCTGATTAGTTCTGGATGTTGCCCGTAACGAGGCGAGTTGAGGCTGTCAATGTTGGACTCAACTTACCCTAAAAACTCATCCGCTCCCCCGCACCCCGCTGTACCCTATACCTAATACCCCCACCGCCCCGTTAATCGTAATGTCGATCTGAGTGAAAGGGAAGATCGGGGAATGGGAAGGAGGGGCGAACCAAAAGTTGTTATTTGTTGGAAGTGTGAATTTATTTTCTGAGGAAATCTGTTATCAGGAATGGTATATTAGTATGTAACATAGACTTTTTCTTTTTCTTTCGTTTTTTCGCTGTATCTCTCTTTTCTCTATGATATTTTCTTTCGTTTCTTTTATTTTTCTCTCGTTCTCTTCGTTTCTTTCATTCCAAAACACTCTTTACCCAGTTATCATTTTCTTTCTTTTGCATTGTCTCTAGTGTTTAGTCTACCTTTTCTCTATGTTTTTCTCTCTTTCTCTCTCTTTCTCTCTCTTTCTCTCTCTTTCTCTCTCTTTCTCTCTCTTTCTCTCTGTTTTTCTTTCTTTCTCTATCTTTCTCTCTCTTTCTCTCTCTTTCTCTCTCTTTCTCTCTCTTTCTCTATCTTTCTCTCTCTTTCTCTCTCTTTCTATCTCTGTCTCTCTCTGTCTCTCTCTTTCTCTCTTTGTTTCTTTCTTTCTCTCTCTTTCTCTCTCTTTCTCTCTCTTTCTCTCTCTCTTTCTCTCTCTCTTCTCTCTCTTTCTCTCTCTTTCTCGGTACATGTCTATTTCTCTATTGCTTTCGCCTGTCTTTTATTCCATTTCCCTCTTTCTATCTCGCTTCATCTATTTATCTCGCCTCCACTATCTCTCTCTCTCTCTCTCTGTCTCTCTCTCTCTATCCCGCTTTCTTCATTTTCCTCCGCCCAACTTAATCTTCCAGCACACTTTGTTGACAACACAATCAACACGGTGTGTTTGGTCGCTTTCACTGGCCATTAGTAGTCGCCTATTCTTCTCTGGAATAACACGCCCCATCTTCTGTCCACTTTCTTTCGCGCTCCCCGCACCCCTCACCCTTTTTTATTCCCTGTCAATTTATCTCTCCTTTTCCCTCCCGCCGCCGCCCCTCCCAACGCCCCTGTCCTGAGCGCCCCATAGACATACACTCTCATAGTCTGATTATAGCTCTCCTCATCATCGGATCCACCGCCCCCTCTCACACACACACACACACTCAGTCATCCAACCATAGTACCCTCCCTTGACAAATCGTACCCTCCAATTACACCCCTCTGGGACTCACTCTCGGGACGGCGACCCGCCGGGCTGTTTATTGTCCCGGGCACACAGAAACAAAATGGGGGGGTTTGTCTTGTAAAGGAGGCGTGGGGTGCAGGGAGGAGAGGGGAAGAGGGAGTCATCTTGGGATGATGACACGGTTGACGGACCGCGAGCACTCCTAAACACAAGTATCGTGCCCACCCATCCACCCTCCCCCAACAACACCCCTACCCCCGTCTATTGTTGTCCAATCATGCGCTCTTTCAGCGACCCCTCTTCCCCCTCCCCCCGTTCCCGATTTTATCCCCCCCCCATACGAACAATGGCCCCGAGTTCCCCCGGAACATCAGGGATGGTTTTGTTCCGGAGATTAAAATTAAGTAATCATTTACTATGGACCAGCTGATGATGAGCCTGTCACTGGCCCGTTATGGGGCCGCGCTGGCTACGAACTGGGGGGCTGGAAATAGGACAGGGTGGTGTCGTGGTGTTATGGGGCGTGGGGGCGTGGGGGTGGATTTTTTTTTAAAGACAACCACGGGGTAGAAATTTCAGCGGGGTGCAGGGATTGATGGCGCTAATGAGAACATTTAATTGCACATGTTTTGGAAGATTTCTTTTTCGTACAGAAGACGTACAGAACGGATACGATAACGCAAAAAGGCAATTTTGGATGTGAGTGTGAGTGTAAGTGTGTGAGTATTGTATGGGATCCAGGATATTAGCTTGATTTATGTTAAATTATACGGTTATATGATAACTCGTGTACTGGCCACACTTTGCCGTAGTGATGTTACGTCTCAAGTAACCGGCAAGTCTATCTTTACATAGAAAGGTAGATCAATTAATAAAATACATAAACATAAACATTATAACGAAAGACACAAAATATTATGGGACACATTGGCCTAGTGGCCTCCACTTGGGCGAACTGCAGCGCGTTGGACTGGCGTACCGAAGGTCTTGGGTTCGGAAAGTAAAGACGGCTGAGCACTTGTGCAGGCCACACAATCCCCTAGTTAGACGTGGTCTCAAAAAAACTGGTTGACGCTGCTTCACTGACCACAGGGACCAATTTAATCCGACGGGATACTTTACTTCTACTTTAAAGTGGCCTAGTGGCAGCGCGCCCAACTAATATAGAGATGGTCCCGGTTTCGAATCCTGGTCTGTATATACCTACATCTTAAGGATACTAACGTTAGTTGGGGCAAAGTAAGGGCATTAGGTATTGTGTTGGCCATACATGCCTTCTGGTAAGCCATGGCGACGGATACATGTGACCGCTGCTTCGTATTCTCAATACATCGCTTAGGGTCTGACGGTTTTACCCCTTTTTTTTTTAGATACAATATGACAGACGCATGGATGGGTAGAAAGGTATACAGCTAGATAGACAGACAGTGATACAGACAGATTGATAGAAATGCCAACACCACAGCTACATAGAAACGGGCGAACGGCTGCATAACAGAGCTAAATGGAGCAGCTCACAAAAGAACTATGCTTGACAGTGGTGGAGGCCCTTTTGACTTTTAGCCCTCGCCCTCCTCATTACAAAGCCGAACATTTTTTCCCCCTGTTCTCGACAGCGACGCTGCTCTAATCGTCATTTCCGGTTCCTATTTTCGCCGAGGCATTTGCCACACGCCCAGCAGAGTTCCTTTCTTCCGTTTGTATG